>JAPMOR010033132.1:96592-133760 GCA_026543865.1 Argiope aurantia | reverse complement strand
GCGATATTTAATACCTGGACACAAAATTCATCTCATCTTTTAAATAACTCAGCCGTGATCACTCTCTTTAACACAAGAAAAAATCTTAATTCAAAACACATCATAAGTTATTTGTATTTCCATATGCATCGATGTTGTATTGATTTTAAAAATCTTCCTTCGCCAAAATTTATAATATTTACATCATAATGTACAATTTCATAAAACCAAAAATATTGGTTCATATAACTATAAAACCACAAATCATATCTTTACATGTAATAATTTCCTGCAGTATATGGAATAAATAAATAGCTGTTAATATGTGTTTACTGATTAAACGAATAGCGCTTTTGATGTCTTGTAGAAATAATAATATAGCTATTTAAATGGATCCTCTAGATAGAGCTGGAATCATTGATATATTTCTATTTTTACTTCCCCAATTCATCATCAGCATTTCCTTATTCGGATTTCTCTCCATCACAGTCAAGTACCTGAATATCATTATCGTGGAATGTTTCCGAATCAGCAAATCTTGTTACCAGAAGCCAGTTGCAAGAAACAACTCATTTCGTTCATCACCTGGCCGACGATTACCCTCTGCCATAGGGCTAATACAAATCGAGAATTTCATTTGACCCAAGTTCATTAACGGTCGTATGAGCTCGATTCCCGAACCATCTGGATCGTTGTGAGCTATAAAGCATCTTCCTTGTTCTCAATTACAGGACGCTTGCCCTTCGTGACGCTGTCAGTGCCAGCGAAAGTAATCCGTAATGAACTCCGCGCGTGCCTTCTGACAACAGCTGCTCCCTTTTTTTTCCTTCTATTCTGTTCTCTTAACAATGTGAAAACAAGTTGATGAGAATGCTGTTATCTTTAGAGCTTAGAACTTCGTATTTTCTCTGTTTCGGTTATATGAGCTCGCAGAATGTATGCTTTCTGGTAAGGTTATGAGGAAAATGATTTAATTATTATTTAGTATGTTTCAATATTTTATCGAGACTAAAAAAAAAAGAGAGGGATTTTTTTTGTCGTGGTGATCATCTTAATTTTCTTGTTATACTATTTATTTGGAAACTTCGGAATTCGGTTGATAAATTTTGTATTTTTAAAAATTTAATTATTATATTAAGTATTCATAACTTGATGAAAAGTTTTTTTTTCTAAATGTGCCCTGTGAAATTTTTAAAAAAAATGCGTAAGAAGTTTAATTTTAAATTATTTAAAATAGTTTAAAGTCCAATTTGAAATTATTGGAAAAAATAACAAAATAATTGCATAATATGGCATATAAGCACTGTATAACATGGCAAAATAACACAGATTTAATTTAAAATATAGATTAGAAATGTACAACGACGGATAAAAATAATTTTCAGATATTTACAATGAGTATACACAAATCATTACTTCACTTAAAATAATGAATATAATACCCTATTATATCTTAAATTATTTAAAGAAATCAGAGTCTAATTTGAAATCATTGGAAAATATAGCAAAATAATTTATCATTATGGTGTATATTCATTGTATAATATGGCAAAATAATACAGATTCTATATAAAATATAGTTTAAAATTTGCAGTAAAAATTGGTATGCATAGATCATCATTTCGCTTAAAATAATGAGTATAATAACTGATTATATTTTTCGGTTACCTTTTTTCAGTTTTCATATTCACAAATATTAAAGTGAATACAATTTTATTATGAGATTTTAAAAGTTGAAACGTCGAAAAATAAATAATTTATGCTTTGTCTGTATATAAAGATAAGAATTAATCTTGAAATTCTAAACTGACTATATTATCATTGTTATTGAGATTTTAACTGTCTAATCTATCTTAGTATTCGAGAAGATAATTCCATAAGACAAGCATAGTTTTCCTTCTTTTATATTTTTTAAATAGATGTAAGAAATTTCCAATGTAAATATTAGATCCCATCTTAAAATATATGTAAAGACGCGTATAACTTTGGAATACATCAAAATAGGTGATTTGTAGTGTTAAAAAAATACGAATATGTTTTCCCTAATGTTCTCTAATGATATTAAAAGAAACTAATAAAGTTAGATGACTCAGAATGAGAATACTTTTTTATATTTATCTGCTTGTTGCAATAACTAAAATAACGAACATTTCTTGAGTAAATTTAAATGCACATAGGCACTAGCAAAACAAATAGCAGTGAATCTTGTATCTCCGAATAGCAGGCGAACGGAGAAAGTATAGAGGGACTATTTATCTTATGTCGGATTTGTTAGGTTGTTTAGGCAACGAAAGATATAAAATGTTTCAAAAAATGTGGACATTTTATCATAGATTTTTTTTTCCACATACTTTTACACTTTATGAGGATTTAATAGCCGTTTCAAATGATTATCCCCACAGAAAAATTTTAAAAAGTTGTTCTAAAAAAACTAGAGGGAAAAGTGTCATTTATATGTCAAAAACTGGACTTTCGTTTAAAATTCTGTCAAATAATTTGATCTATAAGATTGGAACAAGTTTCAGGGTTGTAATTACAATAAATGACAAGTTTTGAAAAAATTCCCTTATTTAGAATGTATGCTTATTTACAAGTATTTTTATTACAAGTGCATTATATTCCCTTATTTACAAGTATTTTTAATCACCTAGCATTTATATCTTCTATGGAATATTTAATGCAGATAAAATGTACAAATAAATAATTTGTTTTTAAAATCTATTTGCAATATCTTAAATATTTTGAATATTGCCACTATTATTTTTATATCTGGCAGCATATTTGTACCACAATTAATATAAACTCTAAATAAAATTTTCGTGCTATATATATATATATAATAAAATACTCTTATGTAATGCATCTCTTAAAATATGGCTTCTTTTTTAAAATATAAGGAAACTAAATAAAATTTCCGAAGGAAATATTGAGATTCTAGTACCTAGAAGGGTAAACAAAATGGTGAATATAACATAATATTTAACCATAACCATACTTTATTACTCAATTTCTGAGTTGCCGTCATGCCTTCATTGTAAGACACCGCTACAATATAATAATACAAGAAATCATAATAAAGGTACAATGGCTGTTTGTTAAATAAAACATTAATAACAGAAAATATTTTCGAAATTTCGTATTTTTTTTGACATATATCCAAATAAAAAGTCAAAGTATGAAGATCACTATGTTTGTTTATCATTTGAGAATTTTTCAAAATATTAATCAAATAAAAGAATATTACCCATTCTAAGTGAGACCATTCTTTTGAATCTACAATCTAAATATGAAAAACTGTTTAGAATATTTTTAACCAAATGATTGAAGGTATTCGCGTATAGTGATAGAATTATTTTTAAAAATCAGTAATTTCTGATTTTTTTTATAGAATAGTCTGACATAGAGTTACACTGACAGTAGCAATATTTGTAACAAATTTTTATATTTAAATTTATCATGAAACGGAAAGCTCACATATTCAAGCTCTTTAAAATATAAATTATTTTAACTTAATGGCATTCATTTCAGATAAAAGAAAATTTCTTGAACCTTTCCTTCTGAAGTTATTTTTTTTTTTAAATTTTCCTTTTAATGGCATCTTTAAAAAGATTTTTTTAAATTTTTTTTATAGTTTAAAACTGAGTGCACAAAACATAAAAAGCCCAATATCTATTGTAAATTTTGATTGAGAGTAACTTTTGACAAAATTGGCATTTGACTGTGACGTAGAAATTAAAGGTATCAAACATCGTGAAACTATCGGAAAAATGTATTCCAACCTATTTAACGGAATGTTTCTGAATCATTTAGGAATATTTATTGTTCAAAAAAATCTACGCTATCAATTCTAACTGTTTCTTTTCATTGCTTCTTTAACAATATTTATTTTAAGACCGATTTCTGAGATATTTATAGATTTTATTTAAGATATATGACTACAATCGGTACGATTTTTTTGTAAAACATGGTAAAATTGCAGCATTTTTTAACTTTCGCATAAAATAAATTGTAAAAGCATCAATGAAGGCAAATTATACCAGTTGAAAACTGAAACGGAAAAAAAATACTGATTTTTGGCTAAAACGAGATAGAAAGCAAAAACCTTTAAAGTTTAACCTTAGTTTAAATATTTATCAAATAATTTGTTCAAACTCTTGCAGAAAGTTTAATAAATAGAATTCATAGTTCTTGAACTATTTCCTTCGATCCAACCTTTAAATATTTGGGTTAGACTGTTAAATAACATTAAATTTTGAATTTTTTTCAGATTATGGAGCATAAAAAAAACTATAGAATAATGAGCTGATTGCTTATTCTCCAGTTTAGGAACTGTGGAACACATTGTAAAATTATTATACTAAATTCGGATACAAACTTTACACTAGATTTGAATTTGCGTAGTTTTTCTTTAAAAATTTTTTTGTCGAAATTTAGAATTTGAAAAAGAAAAAAATGTATTTAAAAATGTAAAATGGCAGTAAGACATGTGGAATAAGCTTAGAAACAAAATTCAAATAATTTTTATCAAGTAGGGTGGTCAGAAATAAAAAATGCAGGATTTAAAAAAAATGATGTTTTTGCAAAAAAAAAAAAAAATGATTTTTTTAGATAGAGCATTAATTTTACTTTATTGTTGACATCTGCATTTACCTCCGAAAGATTAGTTTTTGCATCCAAATTTCTATTTCTTTTTCTTTTTTTACATTTTCAAAGACATGGTAATAAGGATACAAATTTCGATTCCACGAAATTGTTTAAATTTCTTTAATAATATCGCTTTTTATTAAAGTATCAAAATTCTCATAAATAAAATCGTGATGCATTTCCCTAAAGCAGATGTAGTTAAAATGAAAAAATAAAATGTCTGCATAATTCAAAATGACATAAATCGAGTAAAACGCATCTCTTGAACATCATTCATTATCCAGGGATGCAAGAATTTAATTAGGCTAAAAAAAAAGAGCTTTATTCAAGTGAGAAAAACTAAAACTTTAGACTTCCGTAGTTGCGAACAGCGGATTTCCTTGCATAAAGAAAGAGGACATATTATTAAAAAATGCAGTTTTAAAAATAGCAAAAACATTAACGGGGCCGTTATTGCCTCATCGTTTTTTGCGTATTCCTAAAGGTGATAAATGACTTCTGGTATCCTGTCTGTAATTAATGATTCTTAACAAAATTACTAATGAAGATTAATTGATTAAAAGCATTGGATGCTCTGAACTCTTAGTATGCATTTTTTCCCGTTTGAATAGATCATTTGATTAATTTTTCATTCGGTTTCAATATTGCAGTAAATTTATTATGAAGACTATTCTCTATTCGAGCACCAGTTTCAAATGGTGGAGTATGAAGCTGTTATTTGGACTAGGAGCCAAAAAAAGTTTCATTGAGTTTTTACCAATGATCTTTTTTTTAGTATTTATTTCAAATCCTCTTTCTGTCTTGATTTTTCAAAAGCCTCAAATATCAATGTCTTCTGCAGTTTCTCAAAGTATATTGAAATTTAAAAAAATATATTTTAATTTCTATTAAAAGAAATTTTATTTTTCAAAAGCATTGCTGCAATTAGATTCATCGATTGAGAAAAATATCTTATCAAGCTTTTGATAATAGATGTGTTTTTTAACTCTCAAATGGTTAGGACATTATACATATACAAGATGGCTATTGTAATCGTAGCCTAGTAGCTATTCTCTAATATATCAGAGATAAATACATACTTTTAAATAAGTAAAGGCTCCCAAAAGTTTGATGAATTAAATATTTTCATTTTTGAGCCCGCAAATGTACAGCTGACTTTCTTTTTTATTTTTTTTATTTTTTTATTGTCGATGTATAAACTCCTTGTATGCCAACTCCTTGTGTGCAAACCACAGAGCTTGCAAATGTCAGTCAGTACATAATTGATAGCAGAATAAATTTCAAATATAAGGGCGCAGGTATAAATGCAAAGAAAAATGGGGAAACAAGAAAACACCCAAATACAAACAAAAAAGCAAAGCTAAATTGCTCACATACTAATAGAATACAGTAAATGATTTAATACAATTGAAGAAGTATGATCAAATAAAAATAAATATTCAAAATACAAATATAAAAGCATAAAAGTATATATGCAAATATATGTAGGGAAACACAGAAATAAAGCTTTATTAATACGGGGGAAAATACTATTAATATATGTACAAAAAGAAATGAAAGATGTTTACTCTGCACAAAGGCAGATAAATGAGGAGGGCAAGCTATACTGTTCGTTAGAAAGCAGTTCTTGAATTTACATCTTTCAGGAATAAATTTGGTGCATTCAAATATCAAATGATGGCATGCTGGACTGCTACACAGTAGCACGGACATCTAATAGTCGGCAACAAATTGAAGCTTTTTAAATATGCTTTAAAGTTCCTATGTCCAGTCAGAAACTGGAAAAGTTTAAAATTAGACTGAAAGTAGTTAGCCTTTAAGCGTCTCTGTATGGACGGAATAAATTCCTTAGTGAACTGCACAATATAAGGTATTTGCAATAACTGGCAAACAATCTTATGAAAGAATGTGTCGAGAGAAAAGTGCCTAACTTATTACGAAACGATTTAAAAGTCATGAAAAAAATAAAAGGCTGAATAAGTATTTGAAGGAATGAACGATGAATCTTCAGGATAAAAGGATGCGAACCAGCAAAAATGACAAGTGTATTAGAATCTCAAAATTTACACTCATGTTCATAAATTAAGGATAATGCGAATTCAGGAAAAGAAAGAGTCAGAAGCAAAACAAATATTATTTATTTGTAAAGCCTATTTATTAAACAAAAGGTAAAGAGCAAAAAAGAGGCTATATGTTTGATATCATTAATAAAAAATTGTGATTTTTTTTGCTTCCTGGAGCAAATTACAGAAAAAAACACCTATTTACAAAAACCAATATTACATGGTTGGTATGATGGTAAAATACATAGTATGTCTCCCAGGCGATGCAATACAGTCCGTACAACGCCTAGGCATGTTGAGTATCAAATTATCAATCTGATCTTGGGGAATATTACGCCACAAATCAAGCAATGCTGTCCGAAGTTCCGGTAGACATGTAGGAGGTGGTTGACGGGCTTCAACTCGTCGGCCAGGCATGTCCCACACATGCTTCAAGTAAATCAGTACGTAATCAGTCTTCATTTTCATTCAAAGAACGCGATCAATTCATTTTTGATAACGAATAAACATAACAAAAGGTAATTCTAAAAATCTCTAAAAGATTAAGTGAACTGTGTTAACTCTTAGAAAGAAGAACTGGGCATGTATCCTCTTGTGATGGTAACTGATTGTAGAAAATATTTCCCAAATGTATAAAGCAGTAGCGCAAAAACAAAAGCGGTGGACGCATTAATTTTAATTAAAATTCATTTCAAGATTACTTAAAGTTTTTAATTTTTAATTATGAATTAAACACAGAAAAAATAATTGGAAATAAAGTAAATAATTATAATTTTTATTCAGTATTTCTCTAATTAAACTCTTTATTTAAATAAACCTGCATTTCAAAATATTGATAAATTAAGGTCTTTAAATGCTTTTTTTTAATCATAACATTGAAGCATTTTATTTTTGCTGCCTTTCTTTACACCCATAAAATTTTTACCATTATATTTCAGTATATACTTTCATTATATTTATATATCCAAGACTCTTACTAAAAATAACAATGATATAATTAATTACAACAACCAAGACACCAGTACTTTTTTGAGCCTCAAGTCTTGATACTTCCCTCGGAGGCTGTCAGAAAGAATAATAGGAGATGCAGGTAGAAATCCTATATATGTGTTTAATTTTATTTCTGCCATGGTAAATAACTTCTTTCACAATTTATCACCAGAAACCGAATCAGGTTCCCTTAACGAAACCATATCTTAGTCAATGATTTATAACGGCCCCCATACATCTAAAAGGGAAAAGCACCTAGAAAACGAACAAAAAATAAGGACAGATAAAGAAACCATGCCACGGTCGTAATCTTGGTAGAATTTTCTTACTGGACAACTAATTCCAGTGGTCCAAGAAACAAGGGATATCTTTTGTTCTTCCTGATGACATGTTAGGGTTGGACCAGTGCCAGGAAAGAGAGAATAGAAAATATAAAAGGAAAAGAAAAAGAAAGAACTATTTAATGAAACTTAGCTTGGATATGGGGGTAGGGGGAAAGGTAGAGAGAGGACTAAAACGCCCATTTTTCTGATGGTTGGGTGTTCGCTATCTTGAAATGATGAAAATTTTCGGGAGTAATTTGTTATCATTTCGTTTTCGCCTACCTTGAGTTTTGTTTTATTTAATTAAGATGATTGTTTTTTTTTATTATTATTTCTGGTGCGGGAAACTTGAAATTCGTCTATGTATTTTTTTTCATAGAATAGTAAAAGAAATATTGTCTGACATTTCTGAAAAAAAAATTAAAAACAGAAAAAGAAAAAAGATAAAACGCCTTTGGGGAATTTGTTTGGATATAAGTGCATCAAAACGTAATTCCATACTTAATTAATCATTGGTTTTCAATATGAAAGTGTCGTATGATTATTAAAATGGTAAATATTATATCTTTAAAAAATTACAATCTATTATAAAATCACGAAATTCATATTAAATTTTTCATTTAATTCACTATCCAATTCCGATATTATTTTTTTTTATTTCCATTTACATTGTGATAAGCAATCTAGATTTAGTTTACTTAGTTTAATTATTCTAACTTCCCGTTTTAAAGCAACACTAAGGCTATTCTGGGACTGACATCGTAATTCTGAACCGCGGTCGTATGGCGAGGACGAACCTGAACTAGCACATCTTCTCCAAACTTCCACACCACATCAGCGGGAGGAAGGCAATCTAGAAAAAAATAATATTTGGTTACTAGAAACCTCAAATGTGTGAAAATTATTTAATTTGATAAAGAAAAATCAGTTGAAAAATTATTGTGCGAAAAGTTAAGTCTTTCCTCACTTCTAAAATTTTGAAAATGAAAGTTCAGCAATAATGAAACATTAACACTTTTGTAGATAAATATATTCATGGTAATATTGTCCTGGTAATAATATTATCATGATAGTCTATAATTATAATATTATTACAAGAAAGATAGGGAGTATTTAAAAATAATTTGTGGTAAAATCACATAAGAAAAAATGTTTTGGGCTTCATGATATAAGAATCTGCACATACATTCAAAGAAAGTTGCACAAAAGAATAAATTGAAACACTTCAGCTATTGAATGCAAAAAATTACGAGAATGTTCACATTTTTTATTTACTTCAGCATTGTTTTAATATGCAATTAGTTTGAAATGGAATTAATCCCAATAAAGGAACCAAATGACGAAATTAAATGTTTAATTCTAATCTATTAAGGTGAAAGAGTAAGGAACCGGACCAAAGAACAAGAATTACAATATATTTTGTGGTTTAAAGGTTTTCAACCTTCAAAACATTACGAAGATTTTTTAAGTAAGCTGCTAATGTCCTAATCGTTACAAAATTATTATAGTGAGCTCATATGAGAAGGATATAAATAATATAATCAAAACTTTCAAAGAATATATTTGGTCTAGGAATGAATTCGTGCGGTTTTACAAGAGATGGCGTAACTAGCTTATTGTCGAATAGTTTCGTTTGTTCAAACATGCATTTAAAACTACTGTTATTGCGCATCTAGTTTAGTATATGCCATTTGGTTTAAGTGTAAGCAACAACAATTTTTATTCAACTGAAAATGCCAATTTTTGAGCCTCATAAGGTGTTTTTTCGGGGGGGTTCTTCTTCATTATTTTAACATGAAGAAAAGTGCTACCGAAAGTCATCGCATTTTGGTGGAAGTTTATGGTGACCATGCTCTAGCTGAGCGAACGTGTCAGAAGTGGTTTGCACGGTTTAAAAGTGGTGATTACGGCTTGGAAGACGAAGAAAGACCTGGAAAGATAAAAAAATTTGACGGTTCTGAAACCTGCTGAAACTATTAATGAAGAACGTTATCGACTTCAGTTGATGCGTTTGAAACAAGCTCTGGCCAGAAAACGACCAGAATGGGATAACAGACATAATAAACTTTTTTTTCAACAGGATAACGCTCGACCACATGTCGCAAAACCGGTCAAAACATATTTGGAAAATGTCGGATGGGAAGTGTTACCCCACCCGCCGTATTCACCAGACATTGTTCCTTCAGACTACTACTTGTTTGATTGCATGTATAACTATTTGCTTGGACAGCGGTTCGCTTCAGAAAATATTGAAAAATGGATCTCTGATTGGATCGCTTCGAAAAGTGAGGAATTCTTTCGACACGGAATTCGTAAATTGCCTGAAAGATGGAAAAAAGTAGTGTCTAGCGATGGACAATATTTTTGATATTGTATTTATGTATTTTGTTTTTGAAATAAAGCTTTAATTTTTTATTAAAAACCGCACGAATTAATTCCTAGACCAAATAACTAAAATTCGGATTTAAAATTTTATGGTATATGAGAGTTAAAAAAATCCATGCATAAGGTCAATTGTATTCTTTTGCAAAATATTTTTTCATCTGCCTTCTAAAATGACGAAGGAATCTGATAAATATTGATATTAAGAATGCCTGATGGTAATCACTCATAGTAAAAATATTTATTATCTCGTTTTGTTTTTGATTCTCGGTGTGGAAACTCCTTGTGTGCCAACAAATCTATCACAAGGCTTACAAACATAAATCAGTACACGATTGAGAGTAGAAGAAATTTCAAATATGAAGGACGCAAATATAAATGCAAAGAAAAATGGGGGAAACAGGAAAATACGTATATACAAACAAAAAATAAAACAAAACTGCTCACATACTAACGGATACATGCAGTAAATAATATAATAAAACTGGAGAAGTATGATCAAATAAAATAAAATATTCAAGTGCAAATACAAAATCATAAAAGTATATATGCAAATATATATAGACAAACACACAGAAATAAAGTCTAAATAATACGGGAAAATATTATTAATATATGTACAAAAGGAAATGAAATATGATTTGTTCTGTACGAAGGCAGATAAATGAGGATGCCAACTATATTGTTCGTTAGAAAACAGTTCTTGAATTTACGTCTTTCAGGAATAAATTTGGTGCATTCAAATACCAAATGTTTGGCCTCATGGACTGCACCACTGTAGCACTGAATAGGCGATAGATTTGGGCATTTTAAATATGCTTAAAAATTTTCCATGTCCAGTCAGAAATTGGGTAAGCTTAAAATTAGGCTCAAATTAGTTAGCCTTTATCTGTATAAAATAAATAAATTCCTTAGTGAACTGCGCATTATTTGATGTTTGATATAAGGTATTTCATTCAGATATAACATCTTTAAAGACATTCTTTAAATAAGATCTCGGAATGGTCATAGTAATGAAATTAACTCATTTTGTCCTTCTTTGGCAAGACAATCGGCACGTTCATTGCCATAGATTCCCGTATGACCTCTAACAAAAGAAAAGAAAACTTGCACTCTCTGCCTCGAAGTAAATTCAGATTGCATCGTGTCTTAACAATTATTTGGTTTAGGGAATCGATATTATTTAAGATGAAAGGGAGTCGTTGCAAATTAAGAACTGCGATGCATGATTTTCATTATTACAAATCCTAGAAACTGATTGGGCTATGCAAAGCAATTCAGCTTGAAAAATATTACATCTTTCTCTTATTCTGGATTGGCGAGTTTCAATTTCAATCTCATTAAAATTGATATTATTATCCCCTTTTTAATGAGATTTACACATCCCAGTGCGAAAACGAATAAAATATGATATTTGTATTGGAATAATAGCATTTTTATAAGATGCGAATAAAATAAAACTGAAAAAGTCAGCAAGTTTTGCTAACATGACTACAATATACCTTTACTTACATTTACTAAATAATAAGTTTTTATCTTAGGCTAATCTAAGATTATATCAATAAATTCTTAGGGTACCTACAAATAAAGTAATTTCCTATGTAATTTTGAAATAAACTGATATTTTAAGCTACTTTGAAACCAAAATAGCATCTAAAATGAATTCAAATAAAGATAGAAACACATTTTTTCAATACTACATGTCACCATTTTACCCCAAGAATAATACAGCTGCTCAATTATTACTGACATACGTATAAAGTTAATCATTCAAAACCCAGCATGACTACAACACACCAACTTATTTTAACGATAAAGCGAATAATAATGACACATTTGCCTAAACATCGAAGTCTATTCAAACCGAAATTATCTCTTAGATTTTGAGGAGAGTGCTTGATTCCCATTGAGGTAACGCTTTCGGCTTTATTAGTTTTATCTGATACCGCAGTGTGGAACGGCGAGTATGCTTCCTTCAAGGGTACCTTTAATAAAGGGCACTTCAGAACCGTCAGTGATGTCACTAATGGGGAGTTAATGGCACTGCGAGGAGACGAGGGAATATGAAAATTCACCCGAGATTAGCCTGAAATGAATGAGTTGGAATGATGACGGAGTTGCACAGTTACAGAGAGAAAATTGAGGTTTAATTTTTTAAATTCCTGAAGCGTGAAGGAACTACAAACATTTGAACGAATTCTATTCCTTAGATTTATTTAATTGGTCTAATGAAAAAAAAAACTGGCTGATATTTCTTTTTAATATTCTTTATCAACAAATCAGGAAATTCAAATAATTTCTTGTTAGCATAGCTAGCTTGGTACAACTGAATACGACTATAGATATGTAGAGTCCTATGCAATTATTTCCAAGATCAGTGTTTGAAGGTTTCTTAATTTTTGCTTTTTATTTCAGATTGGAATTAGCAAAAACTGCACAATGGATGTTTATAAGTAAATATTGTTACGAATCTGTAATATAGCTTCCCAGCATAGTTAGTACTGTCGTAGTAAAGCTGATATCTCGGTGAGCTCTAATGAATGCTGATCGGATGCCGGATCAATGACCCCCTCCCCCGGGCTTGGTGACCATTTTGCAACTTGGAGACGAATTTCGTGTCTTTTGAGACAAAATGAATAATACTATAATGATCAAGAGTTTTGACTATAGGATCTATAGAAGACGATTTACAGTTCACTGTTAGAGAACCTTCTGTGCTATAAAAGCCCGGTTACCCAAGATGAAGTCAGTAGTTTAGTGAATCGTATGGTGAGTTATCGTCGAATTCGTTGTATCAGTCCAACGAAGCGCAAGCGTTGAGTGGAGCGGAAGCAATTAGTGGATTGGCACCGTGCGCTGAGTTTTGCAAACAATTTTTGAAGCAGCATCCATTCGGGAGTTTAGTAGCCACTCGTATATTATTGAGTTGGTAGTCGAGTACAATTAAAGCAAGGAGACAGTGGAGAAGAGCAGGCGTTTGGAGAGACCTTAGTGAATAGCTCAGATTCACTCCTCCTGCTGAGTTCTGTCGGGTCGCTTTGTATGCTGCGGTTATTGTTTAGTTCCAATGTCTACTTCT
Organism: Argiope aurantia; assembly: GCA_026543865.1. Lineage (NCBI taxonomy): Eukaryota > Metazoa > Arthropoda > Arachnida > Araneae > Araneidae > Argiope > Argiope aurantia. The sequence goes on along the minus strand of JAPMOR010033132.1, from coordinate 120,300 downwards.
GGTCTCCTATTTGTTTTATATGTACTGCTGTTATTATTTGTGTGTGTCTCGGATATGTTTTGTCGTGTATCCATTCGTATCTTGTTAATGAATGCCGTTATTTGCTACTGAAGCCAGTTGACTGTGTTTTACACCGTACGCAAACTATAGTGAACTAGTTGACTTTACTGACTTAGTGGTGGAATTTCCGAAACAATGTTTTTTGTTTTTATCATATAAGGCAACTTCACTTTTTTTGAAGAAAAAGAAGAAGTCTATTTTTTTTGTACGCTTTGTATTACGCTTAAGGAAATAAGAAAAAGATTTCAGCTGCAAAAGCAATATTTCTGATGAATTCCAGCTATTTATGATTTCTGAAGAAATTCTACAAAATGCAATCAAAACATCTAAGGAACTGGTTAAAAAAAGTTAAAAGTTTGCCATTTCAAATGCGTTGGAAAAAATGGAAGACCTTTCAGCACTATAATCAGATAGTTCTCTTCAGAATAGAATCGACACCTACACTTATGTATAAAGCCTAAATTATTATAATAATCTCCAATAATTAATGAAAAAAATTTGGCATATGAAGATTTTATAAATCTAAATTCTATTTGTTCAGATATACCATGCAACACATATAATAAAAAGCAATGAATTATAAATTAAAACTTTTGACGCAATCAGGAGTGAAAATAAATGAATGTAAGCGGATTCTCTCAAGTGTTTTATAAACATATTCACTCTGTTATCCAATAATAAAAACTAGAAATTTCAAAGCATAATTCTTACACGTGCTGATATTAGAAATTAGTTTTGACACATATCTAACAACAAACTCAGAACTCGATTCAGCAAAATATGATATATTTATTCAAAATAATCATTTTCCATATAGATTAATCGCTATTTTAGATAAAAACATACATATTTTAGGATTCAATTTTAAATTTGTAATCTCAGGAAAGCGAAATTAAGGGGGTATGAAAATTCACAAATTTCATTAAATTGAATAGGTATCAGAATTCAATAAATTTATTGACATTAATGCACGTAAATATTGAATCCTAGTTATAAAAATGTCATCAAAATTCTCGCAAAATCAGCGATGCATTTTTCAACTATTATTTCGTATTTTCATGGAAAAAAATGAAAATTATATATATATTATATATAAAATTATATATAGTATGGAAATTATATATATATTATATATAAAATTATATATAGTATGAAAATTATATATATATTATATATAAAATTATATATAGTATGAAAATTATATATAGTATGAAAATTATATATACTATTTCCAGCATACATAATTAACTTGTTCATATCCAGAATAACGTGAGTATTTAATCATGATAACGTCAAGTAATACTTCAACGATTTCACAAGAATTCCGCCATATTTCATTTTTTGAAATTAAACTATTAGTAATATTTAGTGACTTTTTATTTAAATATAACTGAAAACAATTCTCTTCATACTTTAAACGATAACACGGTTTTTGAAAATAAATTTAGAAAAAATATTGCCAGAATAATCTGCTTTCTTTTGTAATCAATAGTTTATAAACAAAACAAATTAAATATATCTTTACTTTTTTAAATTGCTCTATAACACTGAAAAACACTTACGGAAGAAAAGGCGTTTTGTTGGAAAATTGAAAAATGAAAATCCAATGAAAAAGTTAACAGCATTTGTGTCGAACTAGAACAGACAAGTGGCGTCAAACTCTGTCAGCCGCAGTTGTCACTTCCTCTTTATTTGACCCTGTTCCAGATTTCGGAGGAAGAATAGCCCTTCTCGGAATAAGATATAAAAAAAAGAAATGACAGATCTCTATTTGACAGCAAAGAAAAAAGAGAGGCCCTACGGAAATTTGAAAGCACAGAAAAATTCTTTTGTCTTTCAAATGTCATTGGATTATTTTTTAACTCGCCATAACAGTTTTTGGACAGCATGTTTGGAGTTAGAAGTAACATGCTTAGAGCAAATGTCAGAAAGAATTTAAGAAATGTAAGGACACAAAAGCCTGTACATGTTTTATTTATAAACGTCTGTTTGTTATCGCTCTCAAAGCAAACAGCACTACAACAGAATGCTAAGAAAAGGAAATGGATATATACTTTTTTGGTACTTCCTTATTTCTCTTTTCTGATTTGATGTGGATGACATTATTCAGAAATTCATGAAAGGATATGGTAAATATTATATTTTCATGTATGTTCACCGTACGTTTGTTAAATAAAGTTGTCTTAATGCTTTATATTGGGTAAAGAAACGTAAAATCTCATTCAACATTGATGTTTTACAACGTGAATTCTAAAATAAAAACAATTGTCAGCTCCAAAGTATTATTTCTCTATGTAGCATAATAAATTCCTTTCTTAAATTAAAGAATATAGTTCATTTCTTATATTGCTATGAAAATTATTTTTGTGAAATGAAATTAACTAAATCCTTATAAACTAAAAAATAATGAAAAACTGGTTTCGTTGTGATTTTCACGACAGATTTAAGGAACTCATATTTGATTTTCTGATATTCATTTTTCACAACCATAATTTATAAATTAAAAATTTCTTTTAGAAAATAACTTTTAATATCTCAAATAAAAAATAAATCAGAAAGGTGAAGGAATAAAATTGAAACAGATATTTATTATAAAGATTTACAATTTATAACACAAATTTTAAATATATTTGAATTATAGGGAATATTTTAATTTACTTTTCGTATTTCATATTCCTTGATGTCAATTGCATTAAGATTTATGATAAAACTTATAAGAAACAAATATTTTTTTTAAATCATTCTATTACCATTTCTATTTAAATATATATATATTACTGAAGCTTCAAGTATCATGTGAAAAAACAATGGAAAGGAAGATTCTTTTTTGAAAGTAATTTTCAATGAACATCTGAATATCAAATAAGTTTGCTTTCATTCCTCAAAATCAATTTCAGACCCAGCTATGATATATACTCTACAATAAATTAAATAAATCATCGCATATAGGTCCTTGCAGCTTTTGTATTCGGAGTTGAACAGATGAACATTATGATGAAATGGAACATGTTACATTAATTCCTCAGTTCCCCGAATGCTCTTAAGGAATTTTTTAAAGAAAGTATTTCCCGTATTTGCTTTCATTTTCCACTCACATTAACTGAACTCAAGACTGCTCTACACGAAGAGAAGTTATTATCTTTCAATTTTCGAAAAAAACAACTGAAACCTCTTCAGTATAACATGAAAAAAGAATCAAAACAATTTCACACTACAAAAAACACACCCGCAATGATTTCTTGATTTCATGTTATGTTGTAACATGCAGGGTTATTAAAAAAATAAGTTTCCCATTTGAGAAAGCTCTGTAACGGGTTCTGTAGATTCAAATGAGATAAAATTCGAAATAATTCAGATGATACACTTGATATTTATATACAAATTGGAAGCCATAGAAACCTAAAAGAGTGGAAGAAAAGAATAATTATGAAGGAGTCATTATATGATGCAGTAAATTAAGAATCGTATTTCGTATTTTCAAATCGTATTTAAATAAGAATTAGTATTTCGAATTCTAAGACACACACATTTTATATGGATAAGTGTTTTATTTCCCTTAAACTGCAGTCCATCAACGAATATAAACTTCGAATCGCTATAGACATTATTAGATAAGATAGCATGTTTATATTCATTTACACTCCTACAGAACAATTTTATTTTGCTTTAATTGAAGGAACAAATGGTACTAATCCTTATTTGTTAATGTTTCTGAAATAATGTTTGTTGCTTATGGAAGCACTATTAGCTATTTAATGATTATAATATGAACCTAATTGAGTTTGGGAAATAAAGCATATTTGTGAAATTTTATTTATGGAAACGGGATCTGCAATAAGCAAATAAAGGTTTTCTAAGGCTTAAAAATCAACGCAGTGTTAGAAAGAAACTCAGGAAACTGACAAAAAACGTACCTAGCTACAACCTACTGTAGAAGGCTCATCAGTTATTTAAAAAAATGTGTGGGACAATGCTGAAAGCCTTTTCCTATAAGTAAAAACAAATAGCAATGAATCGTAGAATTATTCTATATTTCAAACAACATTTACTGCTTAATTAAAGTTCAGAAAGTATTTTGATATTTATGTCTGCCCAATATCTTGAAAAAACACATATTCAAGATTTTATAAAATATAGATTTTATGCTATATAGATTAATTTTGAAAAGCCTGTGCTTGCTCTTTAAATAAATTCTGAGAATGCTGATGTCTATTAATACATATTAAATCTATTACAAACTACATATTTAGGTTTTATATATAACTTATTACATACCAGTCATAGTTCATATATAAAACACATGCAATTCCTGAGAAAAAAATTCGATTTTGTAGAATACATAAATTCTGGAAGCAGGAAGTTTCTAAAATTTAAAGAGTCCCAAAGAAACAGTTTCCAGTATAGTAATCAATCCCAAATATATTTTATCTTCAGAAAACCCAAGGCCAGATTTTCCCTCACCAAAAGTAAATAGATATATCATCGCTGATCACAGGTGTGAAAGAAAAGAGAAAAAGAGATTTTTGGAGGTTTCTCTGGGAACACGAAGCAATTTTTGTGCATGCACTTTCGGGGTTCGATTGATCAAGACCAGAGAAACAAACATCCATCAAATAATGACTTTCGAGAAAGGAGAAGCAACAACACGGAAAATGGAATTCTCTTTTCCGTTTTGGCTCCATTCCATTCTACTAGTAGTATTGAAGCAATGAATATGATAGCAAGAAACAATTTATCTATTGCAGACATGCAGAGTATGATAAATTTAACAGAAAAGGGGTTAACATTTTCAATATTATTTTCAAGTACTACATTCTTTCATGCTAATAATAACCCTACGATATAAATTATGATCAAAACATGAAAAAATATTGGGGTTGTTAAGCAAGTAAAATGTTTATAGAAACTTCATAACATATTAAATTTATATTGCATCCATAGGAAATGGAGTTAACTTGCATTTTCAAATTTAATCCAATTTCGAACAAAATGATAGAACTTTATTTATTATTATGCTACATCAATGGTTCGGCTGAAACGTTTCAAATATATGTGTTGGGAAAATTCTCTAATTCTTTCGTAAACAAAATTATAGTCAAACGAGAAAAAAATATCCATGTAGCTTTTTAGTTATAGCACGTATTCAGATCACAAAAAGAAAATAAATATTTATGCTTACAATTTGAAGAATCATAACTGAATACAAGAGTTAACAGATTAACCACCAGATTACAGATCTTCCTGTCATTCAAAGTCAATAAAGAGCTGAACTAATTGTTTGTAGTTAAGAAAACATCTCAGCTTTTCAAGCCTAAGTGGTTAGCATAAACAAACATTCTAAAATTTTCAGAGAGTTCAATCAAAGATATTTTATAAAGTATTTATTTATTTATTTTTGATTTGGCATAAAAAATTAATTATAACACATGTCTAAAAATTCTATGAAAATATCTTTAAATAGGAAGCCAGGTATGATCAATATATATTTTTTGAAAATATATGATTAAATACATTTACCATGATGTAAATAGATAGCAGATCATGTATAGTAAATGGCTAGTGCGTTTGCTTCTAATGTTTAGGATGTTGCTATTATAATATTTTGTTTATTTCTTTGCACAATTCAGTTTTACATTCCGCTATAAGTGCAATACTGTTGCGAAACTGCTGTGGCAATAATAACGGAAAATGTCGTCTCTTTTCCATCTCTTTCCAATTGCGATATTAGCTCCAATAATTACAGAAAACTGTTAGTTCGATATTAATTACAAAGGTTGTAAAAATATACAAATTCATCAACACAATTTGTTTTATTTTTAATTTCAAATAGAATTCATGATGCAGGGCATTATAATGAAACTTCTTTTGGCAACTAAGGATTTCAACAATCGTTTCTCGTAATATTCATTGCCGCCTATCTTTAAGAAGTAACTGTGCATGCAGAAATTATTTTTAAAGTGTACTCCAAATAATAGACAGACGCACAATTATTTCTATTCTAGGTGGAAGATTTCAAGGATGTAGAAGTATCGATAGCATTATGTAGGTGTCGATTCTAATTTTTATTACGGTAAATGTAATTCGATGATTATTATTTCTAATTTTTATTACGGTAAATGTAATTCGATGATTATTATTTCAAATTTTTATTACGGTAAATGTAATTCGATGATTATTATTTCTAATTTTTATTACGGTAGATGTAATTCGATGATTATTATTTCTAATTTTTATTACGGTACATGTAATTCGATGATTATTATTTCTAATTTTTATTACGGTAAATGTAATTCGATGATTATTATTTCTAATTATTATTACGGTAAATGTAATTCGATGATTATTATTTCTAATTTTGATTCCGGTAAATGTAATTCGATGATTATTATTTTCATTCCAGTAAATTTCAAAACATTTCAGTTTCTTCCCAGATATATCTTTAGAAAAAAAATGTATGTCTATTTATATTAAATAAATTAGTTAGAAGTCACATTCTGCCTTTTAAAGCAATATTTCCAATTCAATATATATGCATAGAATATGGTTCTCTTATGGAATGAATGTTGAATAACATTCCAGCTATTCTAAAAAAAATCAAAATGCATTATCGAACTGTGAAAGAAATATGTTTTGATAAAAAAAGAAGAAAAAAAGATATTAATATGATACTTGTTTCCCATTTCGAAATAAAATTGCAAACGTTCTTTTGAAATCAAAGGAGAAGCTGTTCTAAAATGTGATATTTTTTCAGATAAATTATTTTGAAATAAAAGGAGCAATCGATTTTATGTATCTATGTCTTTAACTTTCTTTTTATCTTATATAAAATATATCTATTTCTTAACCAGAAAAGCCTTTTCTGAAATTAATTTATTGTTATTTTTTGGATTTTTTTAATGAAAATATAAAAATCCAGGAAATAGATACAAAACTAAAACATATCTAATAAAAAAACAATTCATATCAATTCGAAGAATGAATCGGACACCAAAATATCATTATAAAAATTTATTTAGAAACATTTAATACATCATAGATTTCGAAAACATGATTTAGCGTCTTTATGTCTTCAATATGTAAAATATGAAGTTTACCGTATATATTTCATTGCATCAGCAACTAATAAACATGATTTTGATCAAGTAAATAAAAAAAAAATATTGAAGAATAATCTGATAAACTTCTTTTCAAATTTCATTCAGTAATATATCAAAATACTCAATAAAAAATGGAACAAAATCTTCTAAATTTTAGATTGGAATGCTAGTTACATAGTTTTGTTATTTTAAAGTTGAATTCATCCCTTTTATTGTAGATATTAAGTGTTGTTTTATCATTAGCAATTTTGACTTTTAAATCCAGAAAGGTAGCCTCAAGTCGATTTTCATTTGTTTCTGTTAGAATTAAATTTAATTTTTAATTGGTTTATTTTATTTTCCTATTAACTTGATTTTAATACTTTTGTCTCAATTCATCTGTGTTTTAGAAGTAGCTGCATTTGTGCTCTCTAAATAATATGAAGTTTTTCCTGTTCCTTTTTTGGTTTTAGTTTGAATAAGAAATTATTTTTAGTTGTGATTACGAAACTATTTCGTTTCGTTATGGTTTTTGTTTCGTATTCAAAATATTTCTTAATTTAGATGGCTAATACATATATATATATATATATATATATACAGGGTGTTACCGAATTCAACCGGCAAATTCAGAGGGGTGATAGTATGCATCAAGAGCATAAAGAATCAACATACAATGCAGGATCCCAAACGACGTTCAGCATGTGAAAATTGCAAAAATATAAGGAGTTCTTGAACTGTTGAAAACTGTAAAAAATTAATGAAAAAATAACGAATGTTGTTTCAACTTTGTAATTTTTTAAGTGAAAGCACATTCGTAAAAGTTGTTTTTTCATGTAGCTAACATGCCAATTTGATGTTCTAGGATTTCGTAAATTACTGAAAACAAAACAGTAGTTTAGAGCCAATATTTGCAAAAATATTAAAACTTGAAGAAAAATAAAAGCTTGACAAGTAAGGAATTTATATTCTTTCATTTGATATAAGAGTGCAGTGTGAAAAATGGCTAGTTTTGAAGATATCCAAGAAAAACTAAAATGGGAGCCAGTAAAAATCGAGCTGCAACATCAGTACCGATGTTCGCAGAGAGCGTTGTGAAATTCGAAAGATAAATTCAGAGCACGGATAATACGCATTAAGTAGATGAAAAATTACCAGAAAACATAGGATCTCAGGTAACGTTTATTCAGGGAAAAATCGCAAAAAACAGACGTTGAAAAGACAATGAGAATCGCGATGAGAATGGCCCTATGAATGCGAGAATTAGGAAAAAGCTAATTGAGCAGAAGCCTTCTCGTATGTAAATTTTTCATACGTTCAAGAAAAATAAAAGCAGCGAACAAGTATTCATTTATGGGAATTGCAGAATTGATGGTCGTTAAACTTCATTCGCAAACAACAAGTCAGATTTCAAGAATGAAACCGAGAAATCTGGTTCGCCATCCCTGCCCTCGATCAACAAACTGGCATGTTAATTGTTTGAAAGAAAAATTTGAAGAATGTGCTTTTACTTGAAAAAAAATCATAGTTGAAACATCATTTGTTATTTTTGTACTAATTTTTTACAGTATCCAACAGTTTTCAAACTTCCTACACTTTGGCGATTTTCACCTACTAAACGTCGTTTGGGACCCTGGGTTGTATGGTGATTCTTATCCTCTCCTCTTGATCCTTCTGAATTTGTCGGTCGAATTCGGCAAAACCCTGTTATATATATATATATATATATATATATATATATATATATATATATAAATGTAATTTCAACTGATTTTGTTGAAAACTATAGTAAATAATTCCAAAAAATTAATTTTTATTTAATACCTAAGTTATTTTAGCTCTTTATATTCATTTCTACAAATTTGTTAATGATCGTGTGCACTATTTTTAGATCTCAGTAAAATACACAATTAATTAATTAATTCAATAAGGTAATCTAAATTGCCTTTTTGAAAAATTTTGTAATGATAAAAGTTATATTTCACTTTTATTTTAAAACAGCACGAGCTCCATTGAAGGAAATGTTATTTTATTTAAAGCTCGAATAAGTTTACTAATCAAACAGAATTACATTCTTAATTCAACGACCATTATAGATAATTAAATATTATATGATGTACATTATATGTAGCTATAATGGCGGTTGGAACCCAACTTTCTTATCATAATTTAAAACTTGAAAACTGCTGCTGACGCTATGTTTTTTTGCTATTCTTTCTTCATGTAGTGAGAACCATAAAATTTCCGTCAGCTGGTTTCCTCAATAAATAAAGAACAGCGAACCACAGATTGTGTGAAAAGCTTTGAAAATGAGGAAGACGTTCTCAGTTATAGAAGTTCTAAAGGGAAAGCAATAACCGTAAAATGCAGAAACACAGTTTTTCTTTTCTGATGTAGTAAATAAAGGAACTAAGATGATGAGGTTTATACTACTGGAATTTTACGTCTCAAGAACTTTTTATTGCCTCAAAAAATCAAAAATGATTGTATTTAAAAGGTGTTCTTAATGCAGCAGCCATGTTTTTAAATAATAAGCGAGTGCATTTTTCATTACTTCAGGCATTCTCGAAGTACAAATAGACGCCTTTTTTTAAACTTGCATATTATAATCCATTGAATTTCGTGGCCCCTTTGGTTTCAAGCTATCTTTCCTTTTCAGCAGTCCGACTTTGATTTGAAAATATTTACTTCTCCAATCTTAGATATATCTAATTTTATTTTCAAAATTCTGCAATACTGGAATCGATATAAGAATTAAGCATTTCCCCAATAATGCATATTAAATATCAGCTATATATACATGTAAAATGTTTCAAATCTGTTTTGTTGCTCCCATCACGGTTTGTTCAGTCATTGGAAAGATCTTTTACAATCAGCTCTGTTGGATGCTGCTCGAATGCCGAATCAATGATCCCAGGGTTTGGCGACAAATTCAGCAATTTTGTTCACACAATGGGTCATACTAAAATCTTCATGAATTTTGGCGGTAGAGCCAATAGAATCCGAGATATGCGTGATTGTTCCAACACCTTCTCTGCCCTGCTAAGAGAACTACAAAATGCCAGTAGTCCAAGCCGAAGATAGTCAGATATAGAGTCGCATTGCGAGTCAATGGCCAATTAGCTGGATAAGCGCAAACGTTGAGTGGAGTTAAAGCGATTGGAGAATTGAGCGGTGAGCCGTATCCTGGAATGTATTGTATTTAGAAGAGTTTATAAATTTATTATAGAAGAATCATCGAGTCGTTTGTGGAGTAGTCAGTCTTGTAGTCGAATCACAGTCGTTTGGAGAGACCGTAGAGCGTAGCTACGTATATTCTCTTCGCCTGCTGAATTCCGTGTTGTGTGCTGTGATTGTTGTTAGCTACGGATTACTACTTGTGGGCTGTAGTTTGTACTGTGCTACTGTTTATTGCTTGTATACGTCTCAGCTGTGTTTTGTCGTCTGTATATTCATGTATTCGTGTTTTCGTGTCGATTTTGACTAGTGTGTACTGTTTATTTTTCTACACCATACATCCATTACAAAAGAATCCGTTGACATTACGGACTTAGTGTAGGAAGTTCCGTAACAATATATAGAATGAGAGAAAAAAGGAAAGAAGGTAAAAATTATTTTGTTTGGAAATTACAGTATAAATAGTGATAAAAATATGAATAAAAATAAAGAAACCATTTTAAAATGCCGTTCAAAATTAGAGTCTAGGAGGTAGCGAAATGAAAAAGTATTGCAATTCAGAATACAAATGAATTATTAGAATTATGAAAGAAAAACATGAAAGATAAATATTCCCTTCTTAGTTGTACTATGTCATGGAAAAAAATGCACAATAAAAATTTTAATAAGTTACTGGTTGTAGGCTTCTACGGCTAAGATACCGGATTATGTACTGAAAGTTGAAACTTCGAGTTTTCGTGTCTAGGAAAACAATTAAACTAAGTGAGAAAATTTAAATTAGAAACTTGTAAGTGTCTAATTGATTCATAAAAAGAAGTGTAAAACGCTATGATGTATTCGTTAGGACTAAATTTTTTTAAAAGGGCGTTTTTGAAAATTATATATATATATATTCTAATTCAAGTGAAAATTATCTATATAAATGCACATTACAGAAAAGAAAATGTCTATTAAAAGTTTTAGATCAATGTTTGTATTATTTTTCAAAGATTCACTTTTGTAAAAAAAAATAAGGAAAAAAAAATTTTTTTTACCCTTATCTACCCCATTCAAGGAATGAATAGTGAACTAACTAAACGATTTCAGAGGTTTTATAATGCTTTATTTTTAGAAAGAAAATGACTGTGGAAATTAAATTTGTAATAAGAAAATAAAACGTCAGTCTGTGATGATTGATTCTCAAAATTTATTAAATAGTACTGTCTCCTAGTATAACGGACATAGGAAAAACTTGCAAGAAAAACAAAATAAGTAAGATTCTTAAAATGTAATTTCTTCATTTTTTTTTTTGAAAATTGACCCTTATAAGATAAGTTATAAAGGTGGGACAACTCTTTTAAAGTATTATTTAATTTTGTCCTTGAAACTTGTTTTAAAGAAAAACATTTATGTGCATTTCCCAACGATAGCGATTTTTCAAAAATAATACAAATGTAAATTTGAATTCTTTATTTTTTATTTCGTTCTGTGTAATATAAAATTCCAAAATATTTGCTTAAATTTAAAAATAAGTCAAATTGGTATTTTTCAAAATTTATTCGTGACGTAAGTAAAATGTTCAGTTTGCCACTTATTTCCTAATTCTTATAATTTTCCTATTCATGCTTTTCCACACAAATTTATTTTTATTCAGACAAAAAATATCAATGTCCCAATGCTCTGTCTTTTACTTCACTTATTCATTAATGAGTTCGGAAGCAGGCTTAAAGGACTACCCTAAATAGCCCACTAAAGCAATAAAATCGTTATTATATATTTTTTCCAAATATCAATATTTTACCCTCAATTGGACTACACATATTAGTTTGCAGTATTTACTGAGATAAATATTTGGAAACATCTTATAGGGTATCTACAAAAACTTCAAATGAATAGTTTTATGATTAATTAGAAAAACTTTTATGCCTTATCACGTGATAAAAATATTATGAATTAGATTAAAAAAATAAAAAACTCAATTTTAAATTCATATTTAATTTTTATTACCGATTTAATAATATACGATAAATAATATATTATATATCTCAAATTTATTTGCCTTTTCATAAATACATGTAAATATATATCGAAGCTTGTTTTTTACATGATTTTTTTTATACTTAAAAGATGCTATGCAAAGAAAATTCCGGACACAACAAACTTTCTGTGTTAGCGGAAGTTTCACGAAGTTGCTATAGCACTCTCATCCATCTCAAACTGTCAGAAATGAGCGAAGAAGGTTCTCCCAGCCTACTTGTTTTTCTTAGAGATTTTATTTTTTCTTAAGGGCTTGTCTGGATTTTTGTATACATATTTTTTATTTTTATTTTTTTTACTGGAAAGATTTAGGGGAAAAACACTTTTTGTTTACAAAGTTCTTGTAATAGTAGCTGCCAGTAATATACTTTGACAAATATAGACGCACTTCAGAGATTATATATATTCATCATTGAAAGATAGTGTAAAACCTTTAATTATTTTGTATACATTACATATTGGAAAGTTTTAATGTATACTATTTTCAAGCAAACATGTAAACAGCTTATAAAAATGCGCATTTCTTGGAGTAAATAAGTAGATAGATTAAACAAGTGTATGTCATTAAATAAGTAATCAGAGAAAAAAAATGAAATGAGTAAAATAGCACTAAAAACATGTAAAGTATTTTTTATAGGTTTTTTATAAAATTGTCTTATAAATATCGTCTGCGGCCATATAATTGTATGGTCACAAGTGATTTTTCAGCACTAAGTTATTTTTTATTTTTACAAAAAGCGTCATTCTACTAGTCTTTATTGCTTGAAATTTGTATTTTTAAAAATAAATTTGGTTCAAATATTCATTTTTTTTCAAACAAAATTCAAATGTCTATTACTGAAATTTTAAATATTCTATGCCATAAACAATTATATAAAAAGAGAAAATAAATATATTCTTCTATCAGATATTATGCTTACATATAAATAACTATATTCAGAAGTGAAAATATATTCATATACATAAAATAATTTACTCATATGATCGACCAATCAAACCTTATTAGATATAATATTAAGACAACAAATAATCATAATACATATCCAATTTTCTGAAAATCGAAAGAACGAGCGGGTTTGCTTACAAAGTTATTCTCTGTTATTCATAATCAAATTAATACACTTTTATTTGGCTCATGGTTTTTTTAAAAATATTTTTTGTAAATGTTGTTTAAAATTTATGATTGTAAAATATATTCTTATATGTCTATAAAAAGAGATATCATTATCGTTAGTAAATTGTACATAGAAGTGAATGTTGTCCTTAATAAACAATAAGGAGAATTTCAGAATTAAGGAGTAATTAAGGAGAATTTCAAATAAATAGAACAAGATGAAAATTAAAATCTGTATTATTATTCAGCATTCACTTTTTTCTATTAAAAGTTGCTATTTTAGATAAGCGGCGGTGAAGTAAACATGAAAGTTAATTTTTAAATAACTATATTCAGAATTAATACAGTTTTGTTTTAATATTTTTATGACATAAAAAAAGAAATGGAGTGAGACATACTGAAATAAAATGAACATGTTAAACAGGAAAAATTATATACGATTCAAGATGAAAATGCCATCTGCATGTTTAAATAATTTAATTAAATATTGAATGAGCGTTAAAAAATTGTATATCGGTGAAATACATTTGATAAAAATATAAAACAGCATATTTTTCTTTCTTTTTAAGTAAATTTATGAGATGTTTGTAAACAATTTGTTGGATATCTTAATTTAATCGCAAGGAATGAAATAAGTTTTGTCATTATTTCATTTATTTTTAACATTTAAATATTCGAATATAAACAATATTTTTTCAAACATTTTATACATAAATTTACTACTGAATTAGAGAGAAAATTAAAAGCAATATTTAGGAGGAAATGGCCTTATATCTTTACTAAATGGCTAAAAGGAATAAAACATTAAATAAGTTGAATGGGAGGAAATTATTGGTAAACGGCCAATTTGAGTTACAATGCTAAAGTTCAAAAATTTTAATTTATCATATATTATAAATGCAGGATTGGAAAATATTAATTAATTTTAAATTTAGGTTGTTTTTCTTATATATAAACAATATGATTTTTTTGTACAAAAATTTTAAACTAGACATTTTGTTCGATTAATTAAATGACATCAATATAAAACAGAATTGTAAGAAAAATGAGACAAGAAATGTCTGTAATAATTGTTGCATTTTAATGTAACTAAACAGATATCAACTGTTTTTGAAAGGATATGAATTATTTGATTTGATAAATTCAATAATGAAACTCAGTAACCAATTTTCAAATTAAAATTTATAATTCTGTATAATATAAATATTTGCAGTATTTTGTTTAAAAAAGCGAAAGAAATATTGATTGCTTGATTTTATGAAATGTGATATATCGTCGCACGAACACTGGCATATCACATATGGTTCAGTTTTGAAAGAAGCAAAAAACATAAATAGGTTTTTAAAGAAATAAAATGATCGATTTTAAAATTTATCGTTATTTAAAACTGTGCATTACTGTATAAAAATTAATATAAATTTTAGAAAAATATTTAGCGATATATATTGTGCTTAAAAAGTGCTTTTACGGCATTTATTGTATTTTACTTTAAAATTTTTATTCTGTACTAAAAGGATTTATAATATGTATTATTAAAAGGATTTTTACAAAATTTAAGGTACGGTTTATGAATACTGAATACGGTTTATGATAATTTTCGCAAATCTATCATTTACTGTATTCATATTTCAACTACATTTTTTTGTGCACGAATGAATTAATTTATAATTTAACTACTGATTTGTGGGAATAATTTCAATTTATTACAAAAATTAGGTCTAGCATATGTTAAGGTTACCGGATTCAGCACAAAAATGATTAATAATTGTTATATGTTTTATTTATTAATTAGAAATGCCTTAATATTAGTGTATGTTCATTAACTAAATAATTAATTAATTCTACAATTAGATAGTAAACTCATTAAAATCAGCATTGATAATTATTTTATATAATTGACTGTCTGTAGATTCTAAATTTTTAGTACTTTTTCTCAATAGCTAAATCAATAAAAATTATCAAATCCGATATTCCTTATAATAGAATTAAACTTTTAAGCACAGAAACAACTTCATTCCGAACGAATTCATTTCGAAGAAATAATCTTTTCAAAAGAAAGAAAATAAGTTATTTTGAAAGATTTGAACTTCAACTTCCGAGGAAAATGTATTTCATAAAGATGCTTTATAGCACGCAAAGAACAATAGATATTTCGTAAACTCTGCAAAGTAACATATATCTTACAAGTATGCTACATTTTCCATCCAACCCTTTTCTCTACCACTAAACGATTGCGTGTTCGGCGCTCTCTTTCTTTCGTAATGTTCTTTGTTCTTTTATCACGATTTCACGCAAGATTAAGCCTAAAAGTAAGGGGATAAGTAAAAATGTTTTATTATTTATCGTTCCAAAGCATCTGCTTATGGTATCTTTTTTTTTTTTTAGTCCTTTGCTTGTTATTTTGGTGATGCACAATGGGCAGAAATCAGATTATTTTTATTTGATATCGAAGATTCACAATATGGAAAAAAATGAAATGAAAAACAAAAATAATTCACTTTTTTCTCCAAAATAGTTTATGCTCCCTCACTTTAATAAACTCTTCTATACACTATAAATCGATTAGCTCAAAAATTTATAAGGAACTAAAGCCAAATAAATTAATAAAAAAATAAAAATAAATAAAATTTCATAAGAAGGAAGTAATAAGAATACAATCTCTGTATAAAAAATTTCATTTAACATAATAAAACTGTTATAAATATCAATGAATACTTAATAAGTTTCTGTTCATTTAAAGTGCATCAATTAATGCTAAATGAATTACTTTGAAAACTCCATTTATCCATTTATTTTTATTATTTAAAGCAAGAAACTATTTCACTTTATGCAGATTATTATTTATTTGTTTATAATAAACAATGCAACAACAAAGGTTCAAAATATAAGGTAAACTTTTAAAAATTGAGTTAAACTAGAGTAACAATGATATAATTTAGGCTTAAAGTAACCAAATTTAATTTTAATAATATTTCGTTTACATAATGATTCCTTTTAAAAAATAATACCAGGTTATCAATTGCAATAATAATTCGACAACACATAATGGCAGCAAATGATTCTCTAAATTTAATAGAAAATGTTCTGTTCAGATTGAAATTAGAATAGGAACAAATTAACAAACATTTAACTTGTATTATATTTTTATGCAAATGTCATTTTATATAAATTGCACTTAAAGGTCTTGTGCTGCAAATTTAATTACTCTCATGTAATCTTGTTTCTATTTTCTAATAGTATTATCGCTGTATTATATAAGATTAAATTCACCTAACCAAAGAAGTTCTCTAATATCGAACTTGGAATCATGTATCCCATGAGTTATGATAAACTACGAGGATACTTGAATGTAACAAAATCACTATTTTATCACAAAAAAGTTTCAAACGTCTGAATACCATATTTTCATCACTTTATATAAATCTTAGAAAAATTTATATTTAGTCTTTCGATTATCTTCAGACTAAATTGGCGTCTAATCTAGAGTCTGGTTTTAACGTTCAGGAAAATTATGAGCAGGCAGTTTGCTAATCTATAAGATTGATAAATTTAAATTTAGAAAGCAAGTGTAAACATTGTATTTCCGTTTAAATCCAGGTCAAAATAAAATTTTTAAAAAACCATGATCATTTTAAATTTTTACTCCTATGTAACATCTGAAGAGCAACTTATTTTATTTAATATGAATATGAATATTTTTTTTAATGTAAATGCTGGTGGATTTTGATTTTTCCCATTTCTACGACTAGATGTTTTCATTTCCCTTCAATAAATGAGATTTTTTAAGAGTGTGAGAAATAAAAATAGTTACTATTTTTTTTTAAAGTTTTAATTAATTTCTACACTATGACCAAGCACGACTCATGTTTATATTTAAATACGTCACGTTTTGATTGCCCTCCTTATTATTTCGAAGAATCTTATGAATTTGGGTATAGATAATAAAATCCACAGATAATGTTTATTGTAATAGAATAAAACAAACATTTTTAGCTTCAATAAACTGCTTCCATTAGCTTAAATTTGACAATTATATCAGTAAATCAATTCCTCATTATAGAATTCGATTGTTGCATTAAGTATATTAAAAAAATATGCTATCTATGTAATGAATTATATATCACGATGATAGTAGATAACATTTCTTCAACGAAACGTTTAAAAGAAAATTTGTTAGCACACAAACATTGCATAAGAAATTACATAATAATTTTATCATGCTTTACAGAATTTAGAAGATTCTGTGCAAACGAGGAAACGTAAACTGGAAACGGTAAATAGAGCTAAAAGTATTTCCGTTTTTGCCTTTCTAAAACATTGAACATCAGAATTTTATATCAGAGTTGAACATTTGAATCTTAAATTTAGTTATAAAATACTTCGTAGCATTTTGAAGGATTTTAAATGCAGACATTTATTTATGCTGTGCAAAATGTTTTAATGGAGTGCGACAAAAAAGTTTAAAACTTTTATAGAATTTTTTTGGTAACTAAAATACTCATTCCCCTTACTTTACGTAAAATTAGATATATTATAAAATATGACCTCCTCTCAAACGTTTAGTATATGATTAAAGTAATTTATGTCTTATTAGAGCGTAATTAATATTTTTATGTACTTTTAAGTTCGATATCTTGTCCAATTTATTTTAATTTTATGAACAAATTCTTTTTCTGGGGGTGTATGTATGTTATGAAAAATTTATAAATAAATTTGAGATTATTTTCTTTCTTGTATTTTCTTTTCTGTGATCGCTCCATTTACATTTACAGCATTAAAGTTTTTCGCTTTTTAAATGTGCCATGAGTATAATATTGTTACTGAATTTCCGGGTTCGTTTGGATAGTGGAAGTTATATGGCGTGGAAAATGCCCAATCAGCAGGCGGCAGTAGAAAAAAAACAACGACGTTTATTTACACGAAGACACACAGGACAGCACAAAGACTGCAACTATATACAGCACAGAGAAGACAAATATCTTCAGCCGAGACGTGCACACAACAAGACTCTACTGCAGATAGTAGCACACAGCTTAGTTCAGCACTAGCTAGACTCCTTTTTGGTGACACCAGTCTCCATTCGATCTTCAGTCTTTTCTTTTTCCACTTGGCTCTTGCTACTTCCTCCAATTTCTTCTGTGATATCTTGGACGTCTTTTGTTTTATTACATTTATCTTTTAAAATTTCCTTCCACGACGAAATTTATTTCTTTAATTCACTCTTCATTTCTTCATACCCGGCTTTCATTTCTTCCGCAAAGGCATCCATTTTTTGTAAAAGTTTCTCTTGTCCGGTTTTCATTTCTTCCGTAAATGCTTTCATTGATTCCTTCATCTTCTCTTGTCTAGCTTGCATAGAATTCTTCATCTCAGCCAACAGAGCCAGTAACTCACCATTGCCGCTATCAGCCATCATACCCTGAGATCTCGTTTTCACCATACACTGTTGACCACTATCCCACTTCTGACACCAAATGTTACGAAATTTCCGGGTTCGTTTGGATAGTGGAAGTTATATGGTGTGGAAAACGCTCAATCAGCAGGTGGCAGTAGAAAAAAAAACAACGACGTTTATTTACACGAAGACACACAGGACAGCCCAAAGACGACAACTATATACAGCACAGAGAAGACAATTATCTTCAGCCGAGACGTGCACGCAACAAGACTCTACTGCAGACAGTAGCGCATAGCTTAGTTCAGCACTAGCTTGACTCCGTAAATGCTCTGCTAATCTCTGGAAGACTCGTTCTTCACCGTCGATTCTGACTACTCTCCTATAGCAGCTGCAGACTGCCTCCTTTTATAGGTCTCAGGAGGCGGGGCTAGAATCCTCTCAACCAATCAGGAACTTTCCAGGCGTATCTCGGTTCCCAATGGACGGATCGGGAAAATTTTCGATGTTTCGGGTATAATCTATTTTGGCACCAAAGTCGTCGCCAAGCTCTGGGACCTCTGACGTGACACCCGGACTCCGTCTAATACAGATGACTGTAAAACAGTCTTTCTGATGATGGAACCAACTATGCTGGGAAGCAGCATCACAGATTCGTAACAATATTTAAAGTCAAACCTTCTTCACTTTACGAATTTAGTTATGCTGAGAGGTGTGTTTCCCTTCAATTTAGTGGAAAAAATTGCGAATGCACTTTGGTTTTCTTGCCATCTACCGAGTGACTAGATTTGAGCATAAATTTACACAAGAAAAATATCTTTTATCTTATTAGATACCGGATTTTAAGTTACCACGTTTAAATATGCAGAGTTAGTTAATATAAAATCGGGTTGACAGACTTGGCACAAACTCTTATATAAGACTTTTATTTGCTAATCAGATTTCATTTCCCTAACTTTGTCTGTTTTAGTTTCATCTTGTTCTGATACAAGCTGAGAGACATAATTTAAAAATGGAAAATTTAGGACCCGAAATATTTTAAATTCAAGTGGATCATTAAAACGATTACATCAAATTTTGCATTGGTCACAGAAATTTCGTTTTCTGTACATCTTTAACCACGAGATATAAAGAAGCAATTTAAATGTTAATTTATCCAATGCGGACAGTTTCAATGGATAAAAGTATCTCTATTATCTACTGTGATACTTTTGCAAATAAAATATACATTATTTTAGATATAAGATAAATTCAATATATATTTATTTTTGTTATGCTTTTTTAGGATAACATAAACAATTTTAAAATGATATTTTTTAAGTTTTTACATTTATTTAAAACGAAATATTAACCACAATATATAAAGTATTTATTATTAACTATATTACATATTACAATAAATAGGAATTTAATTTTTAAATAAAATGATTTAACCATTTACTTGAAGTAAACTAACATGTTTGTACATTCTAAAATATATATTTGTGTCCTGCGTTTGGAAAATTTGCATAGTTACAATAATATAAGCACCTTTCGGACTGTTTAAAAAAAATATTTTAATCTCAGCTATACATTTTACCTCTATAGAATATATTAAGTCTGGAAAGCCAAAAGTTCCAAATATTTTCAAAGCACAAAATAAATCGCATTTTGAATAATAATAGGACTGGAACATATTTCATCCACCACAACTTCAGACACTATATTTTTTCATTTTCAAAAATAAACAGATAAATCTCAACCGATAATCTATAAAACATATAGTGCGAAAAATCTATAAAACATATATTTTGGAAGATTTCTTTAGGAACATCTGGTTCCTTTTTTGTTCATGCATTTTGGTCCCTCTTGGGGCTTAACCGATCAAGACCAGAGAAACAGACGTCCGTCAAACAACGACTTCTGAAGAAATAAAACGAATATATCGGAAGCAGAAACCGCTTTTCTTTCTCTTTCTTCCTGCTTTAGCTCAGTTTTATGTTTTTGAAATCCTAATTTCATAGCGATGAAAACGTTTTTCTTTGTAATGGAGTTGCAGATTACGAACGATCGCTAGAAAGGCTTAAAATATTCCAGAAGCCTTTCCAGTGTATTGTGTCAAGGTTCGAAATCAATAATTTAAAAAACTGAACATGAATTTAAAAGCCTTTTTTGTTTATATTTATATGATAGAACTTGACTAACTATATAACTTGATATATAATTAATATCTGGTTTCTCTAAACGAAAATCATTGCAGTGCATGAAAATTATTTTTCTCTTTGATTTTATATTTATAACTTATCTGTGGGCCATATGGATATTTTATTTGGTAGGAAAAGAAGAAAAAGTCAATACTTCATGATATTAAAATAAAGTATAGACCTCTAAACAAAGTCTATTTTCATATTATTAAAGAAATTATTAATTTGTTTCAAATGAGAGACGGATGCATTGTTTTGCTTATGACAACTATAAAGAATAATCCCAATTATCTAATTTAAAGTAACTGGTTTTCCTAACTTCAGAATGAATTTAATCGATTTAAATAGAAATCAATAATACTGTTCTATATTATATAGTAAAAAATGCATGTGTATTTTTGTATAATCCTAACTTTTTCAAAACGATGCAAAACGGCGACACTAAATTTATATATGTTCTTCTGAAATCTAATTCTTGGTCAATTGTGCTCTTTTCAAAATTAAGATTTATTAATTTTGTTAAATTATATAAGCGAAAAAAAATAAACACTTGCCTCTCTTTTCGGTTCTTTGAAATAAATTTCTAAAATTATTATTTCAAGAAAAAGATTTATAGTCATTTTAAAATGCAAAAAACTATTTCCTAGTATTATAGCTTAATTAATAAGTATTGTTTTATTCATCATGTAAAAACTTTTAAATATTCGTGATCAATATATAAGGACAATAGAAGTTATTTTGTCTGATTCGATTAGAATCGCTCTTCAGGAAGATATTATTGTATTTTTGATCATTCCAATATTAAACACGTTTTGATGGAATTTTTATTGCTGTCGTAGCAATGACAGGAGAGCAAAAAATGGAAACTTATAATGCCTAAACATTTTGCATAATACAAAAATCTAAATTATTGAAAATTTTATCTTTAAATTTTATCCTAAAATATCATAAAGCAAAAGAATGGCTACCGTGATTCATTAAAAAATTAGATTACTGCCTTAAGAATGCAAGACACAGACACAAAATATCAAATAATTCAGGTTTGAGGTATAAAAAATATAAAAGCAAATCAATTAAAATAAAGCAACATACCCGGGAGCGAGGAAAGAAAGAAAGAAAGAAAAGAAATTAGATAAATCAAAGCATTTCCTTTTATTTTCTCCATCATAGGGCATGGGGATGCATGTTTTGTTATAAATGTTGCTGATCACATTTCTTGCATTTGAAATGTACGATCCTTAATATCTTGCATTCTGAACATATTATACTATGGCTGCCAGATGGCTACTATCCTATTGGGAACCTCTGGCTCTACATTTTCTTTTTAAGGATTTCATTGAATGCATTTTAGAGTGTAACAAAATATTTTAGATACATCATTAAATTAATATTTCACAAACAAATCATTAATATTTCAGAACCTTAAAATTGTCTATTTTTCTGCTAATAAGATCGCTATTTAAAGAAATTGAGGTCACAATCATTTTAAGTCCATAGACCATTAGAAAGTTCCCATTATGAATGTATGGCATCCTTACAAAGATAAAGTTTAGTTATATTAACGTTCCGTGTTATGCAAAACTAGGAATATTTTGGGAGGGACCTCGTAATTTCAAACCATGTTCAGAATGACGAACATATTATAGTCAGATGACAAGGACGACATCTGAGCTGGTACATCCTATCCAAATTTCCATTACACCCTTTCAAAGACAAAAGCTCACTTAAATGAAAGAGAACAAATACTGATATGAACTTAAATTATGATTCATTCAAATCAGATAGTAAGATATTTTTTCAGAAAACATTCAATAAAAAAATATTTTTACGATTGATAATAATTAAAATGAAAGATATTCTTTTGTATTTTAGATATTTACTTTTTATATAACTGACGCTTTCTGTAACGTTAATTTAAATTTCATTGTAGTCGATTCCTCAGGTCTTGTACACCCAATAAGCTCTAACTAACCACAACCTATTTGCGAAAAATAATTGCGTAACAGCCTATGAAAGTGAACTTTCGAATATTAAATTTTGATATTATGTGGTGCACAAATACCAGAAAATCGAATATACATTTTGGGTACATTTACTAATCGACTAAAAACAAAATTTGTCACAAAATACAACTGCAGTAGCATGATCGCATATCAAATTTAATTTATATAAATAAGGGATTAATTTATATTAATAATTCCAGCATTTCTTAAACTTTCCTAAAACTAATTCTGGAAAAAAGAGGAAGAAGTAAATATTTTATATGCTCTCTTTAAATGACACTACACGCATTCTATTGCCTGCTTATTGTAAACAAATAATCTTTCACAAATTTTCGTAAAACAATGCTCTCGTTAAAACAGAGAAAAAAATAATCAAGACTCTAAAAACAAAAATATTATTTCCTGCAGAAGGTATGTTTTTCCGGGGATAGAAAACAAACAAAAAAAAAGCAATCGAAGAGTCAGTAGATGATTGCAAAATCTTCAATAACAATAAATATAACTGAACCGACATTATTTTATTATAATTTTCCATGAGCATTCGAATGAAATTTAATTCGAAATTAAATTTATGCTAGAGTAATTTGATAAAATGAATAGACAAGAACTTGCTTACAAATTCTTTTTAAAGAAATAAAACTATCGATTGAATTCATAAATTGAAATGTTTTTCGATATAATACA
>JAPMOR010033132.1:68204-89586 GCA_026543865.1 Argiope aurantia | reverse complement strand
GCTGGGAATACTTCATACTAAAATGAAATTTCTTGAGATTTATAATGTCAAGGAGAGGAAAACTGAAAGTTCTTTGATGTATGAAAATATTCTCTCGATGTAAAATCACACATGTAAATCTTAGTGCAAACTGCTACATAAACTGAATTTCAAACCTAAAGGTTTTGAAATTCAAACTAAATTTACTTTATTTATAAATAGCTTAAAAGTTTTAAATTCAAAGCTATATAAGAAGTTCTTTCGTTTCAAAAGTACTAAATGAGCAATTTATGATATAAAATCCTTGTAATTTTGTCAAAATACAATTATGTGTAGGGTGAAGTAATGATGCAGTAGATCTTAATCCTCCCCCCTCACATACCAGTTTCTATCCTTGCGTACTTCTTTCGATAATGCTCAATCAAAAATGAAAATTGAAAAAGAGTGCTATGAATGAATTGCAATGTTAATTGTAATAATTACTAATAATTCATTCCCCCTTGAAAACTTATTCAGCTGAATAACATCTTTAATAATTATCTCTACATTTTTTTTTCGATGACTGACTATTAACAAAAGAAAATGAATGTGCAATATTCCAAATTTATTTCTATCAAAATAGAAAATAACGGAACTAAAACTCATAAGTGGTCAGTGAACTATAAATAAAACATACATGAGAAAACGATGGAAAACTTGAAATGTGTGAAAAAAAAAAAGGAATTTGTGTACCGAGATTCAGGAGGGAGCTGCTGTATTTTCACCTCTACCTCTGAATTGAAAGGATTACTTCTTTCTATGAACCTATAGATTAGCATAAATAGAAAGTTTTCATGGGATACTAGTATACCAGCTCCGGTCTACATAGCTTTTATTTGCCGAGTTCTTTCCTGTTTTATTTTCACATTTTTATTGTTTCTTTATTTTATGATGTATTGATATACTTATCCTGAAGATTCCAGAGTGAAAAAGTAAGCACAGAACATCGAACTCTTAGAATGGAAAAAGAAGACAATTATATAAAAAAACAAGGATGCAATTTAAAAAAAAGAATTTCAGAACGTGCTTCAGTTCTTATGGTAAAGTGCCATTGTAAGCATAATATATTTGGCTGCCAAGACTTTTATGCATGTTATTAAAATAGATAGTATCTTTTTTGAAAAAATAATGGATGCATATATTTAACTAATAATATACTTTCCATCATTAATCCTTCAGAAAAATTTCTACTGTTACTTCAAAAAATCATGATTTTAATAAAAAGATTTAATTCATGAATATATTTAATCCAGTTTCCTTTTTAGAAATTCTAATCAAAAAACAAACTATTCTAGAGTTTAAACGAATACTATCTCAATGATCCATATCTATATTATATGGAACCATATATAGAGTTTTCATTCTTTGTATTACGAATTACAGTGAAAGCTACTATTCTTTATTTTAAATCCCCTCCTCCCAATTGAATAATACTGCTGATTTTTTGGTTAAATTTTTCTTCAAAATAAAAAGCTGATGACAGTATGTGTTGATAGTAACATTTTAATTTAACTGTTATTTCCTTATAGTCATTAAACTTATTTTTGACCCTTATTGGTTTTAACATGGAAATGGGCTTCTTGTAGGATAAATTATTCGTCCTTTCATTTAAAATTATCAAGTAGAACTCCTTTTTCAATGAATCAAAAATATGATTTATAAAATTTATCTCTGAACTCCTTTCATCAATCATTTGAATCATTTATTCTGAGGAAAATACATTTAGAGTGGTTCATGTATACATTTTGAATAACAAATAGTTTGTAAAATTTTCAAAAATGGAGAATAACAAAATATCATTTCAATAGATAAGTAAACTTCTTGTAGTTCATTTTCGAACAAAAGGGCTTCAAAAATAATTTTCTTTAAAAGAAAGAAAAGAATATTTGCACATAAAGATCTAAAGTTCACCTTGAGGAAAACATATTTTCTAAAGATGCTTTATAACACGGTATAAACAATAGCTTTTTCGAAAACTCTCTAAAATAAAATATATCTTAACTATTTCAGTACATTTCTCTTTATCCTATTCCCTTCTACATCACATTCAGTACGTTTTGACTTTAATACAACATTCTTTGTTCTTTCATCGCGATTTCATGCAAAATTAAGTCTAAAAGAAATCAAAGAATTAAAGATTATTTATTGTTTATCATTTCAAAGTATCTTTTTGTAGTCTTTTTGGCTTCTACTTTCACGTTCATTTGACAGATAGATAAGAATTTTCTTCATATGAAATCCGAAGTCCCAAATCAATAGATACAGGGTATTTTTCGCAAAGTGAAAAGGAAAAATTCTTCAATAATTGAATGCTTAGGTGCAGAATTGTTCTTGTAAAAGGGTAGATATGAGGTCACCGAAAATGCAAATTGTAACATTTTATACCAATATAATATTTTGCTCATTTTTAAGGAAATTAACCGCAATGTAGCTTTAAAAACCGTCTGTAATCAGCCCAAAACACAATGAAAATGTTCTTGCAATTATTTTTAAACTTAGTTTTGCTAAAAGTATTACCAATATATTTTGTTATATATTATAATAAAATTACAATCACAATTTATTATATATTACAAAAATTATTATCAATATATTCATTATACGGGGGTTGGAACTTTAATAGGGGCAACACTGCTATAAAAATGCCAAGCAACAAAACCAAAGAATGTCACGCTTACCACACGTTAGCTATATACCTACCTTACCTTTCAGCAAAAATACTCGCCCATCTCGCTCATGCCGAGTGACGCGAAGAACTGATCCTTGTATTAGCTTGCGGTCTAATAGAGTTAGACAGAAATTGAATGTGCCATAGGTCGTACAGCACGACAATGTCATGTAGGGCTTCAAGAGGCTTGCGGGAAATCTGTTTTGCCTTACAGAACAGTTGCAAGAAGGCTAAAAGCCTTCAATGAAGGACGCCAAATTATGACTGACATGCATCGGCCAAGTCGTCCTAGTGTCAGCGAAGCAGAAGTGCATGCTGTTGCCCCACTAATGGACAGTGATCGATGCCAAACCATTCATCAGCTGACCCGACAGACAGAATTTGCGATACGACTGTGCTGCACATTCTGAAGGAACGTCTGGGCATGTGAAAAATTGCTTCACGATGAATTCCATATCATTTGACGGAAATGCAGATACTGCTACGATACGATGCTGCTTGAATCCACCTGGAGAGCTATGAGCGTAAAGGAGAGGTCTTTTTACACCGTATGAGACTTGGGCTAGATCTTACCAGCCAAAGCTGAAACTAATCAAAAGAATGGCGTCATTACGGGTCACTACAAAGTTCTAAATTTCTTCAGAACCCCAGCAATATGAATGTTATGCTGATTCTCGTGCACGACTGTGATGGCGTCATCCTAACGCATACCGTTCCTCCACAGCAAACCGTCAATGCGCAGTACAACTGCTAATTTTTGGAGCACCATCTCAGATAAGTTTTGAGAAAAAAAAGGCGACATTTTCTGCAGAACGTCCTTATCAATTTGCATACTCGACCGCATGCAGAGCAAATTGTGGCTGATTTGCACGATCGATGGGGCTGGAAAGTACTTTAGCATCCTCCATACTCCCCAGATTTAAGCCCTTGTGACGTTCACTTAATTCCTAAGATGAAGGAGCCACTTCGTGGCATTCACTTCAAAACCTTTCTAGAGATTCTTGAATCAGTAGACCGGTCTATTTGAACTATCAACAGAACAGGCGATGTTAAAGATATTCTGCGACTTCCACATCATTGAAAACGGGTTGTACACAATGCTGGCGACTACATTGAAGGACTGTAAAACATGGTGACATGAATCACCTTTGTATTCTATGTAAATAAATAGTTGCCACTACTAAAGTTCCAACCCTCGTATATTATAATTATTACGAATATATTTTATAATTTCAATCATTTAACGAATTAATTGTGGAATTGATTTCTTAAATCCCTAAAGACACCCATTTTAAAGTCAGAGGACACATATAGACGTCGAAGGCAATACAAATTGTTGCTTAGTAAAATTTGCAAAAAATAATAGTAAAGCGAATGAGAGTTCAGTTTTATTAGATTAAAAAAGTACTGATTGAGCGCACCAAAATGAAGATTTTAATGAAAGATTATAAGTGTCAAACGCAGTTAACTGGTTAATGAATTTATCATGGCATCGCGGGTGTATCTCATTGTTGTGTATCTAATCGCTTAAATTGGTTTTAGGGCTTATAATTCGGTACATTTTTACAGACAGAATGCAAATAGCTCTAGTTTCTGTTCTATCAATAAATGTAGCAAAAATTTAACTAATTCTTAAAAGAAATTGTGTTATATTCTTAGAAAAAGAAGAATGATCAGACAATGTGCAATGCAATCCAATGGAGATCTGAAATGACTTGCAATTAATAATATATTTTAATATGAATTAATTTGTCTAAAATGAAAATGAAAATTTTTTCTTGGTAATTTATGAATACTTCCTTTTGTGAGAAATAATCTTTCAGCTGTAAGGTTTGTACACTTTTAAACGATGCTTGCATATCTAGAAAACAATAAGTAGAGTGTTCTGAAAAATAAAAGTTTTTTTTTCTTTTTATTTATTTACAGAATCGGATGTTTTTTTCCTTCTCGTGAAAGAGGTTTATTACAATTCAGAAGTTTCAAAGGATTATATTATTAGTAAGATATTAACTGTGTATATAATATTATATATTTCTGCATTCAGTATTATTTATCAGAATTACTTGTTTATTATATAAAAAATAATAAACAAATATGATTAAAATATTTCAGTTTTAAACTCTTACCTCTTTCACTCTTATAAGCTGAATTTTAGAACTTCTTTTAAATAAAAATAAATCCATCTAATAATTCAAATCTAGTAAGTAGTGTTTTAGTTAGAAAGATTTATATTAATGCATTGCACATCGCATAGAAATCTCTAAGTTATACGCCAGTGTTCGCATGTATTTGGGCGCACCTTTTCATTAAATACAGATTATAATGCAGTTTAAGAAACGAAATTAAAACGAGGAAACTCTTGAACATTCCTTAAAGGATGACACCCGAAACTAGAGGAAACTTGTGTTCGTTTCCTTCCCCAAATATGAAAAGATCGCTTATATTAGTGACATAATGCCAAACCACTAAGTAGAGCAAGATGTTTAAAAAGTTTCATCAACTCGAAAAATAATTGTTCTGGTTTTCCATCATTAGCAATAAAATTCACGAATGTCATACGAAGTGAAGAGGCATATAGGGCTATCAAACCTCGTATTATAGATGCGTATAGATATAAATGTGACACAAAACATTTAACTCTCTTCTTCCAGAAAAAAATGTTTTGTCTTTCCTATTACTAACGCCCTTAGAGCGAAAGTGCTTATGGCGACAAGACAAATTCCTAGCATTATTCTTGTATTTGTTTGATTTGTCGTTTATGCCGGGAGCGTGATTGTTTCAGACGAATATAAATTACTTGTAGAAGGATTAAGAAGAAATTTCTCAATAAAGTTGCTTAACCTTATTTGTGAAATACCTGTTTATAAGATTTAAAATTGAAAAAGTATTTGAAAATCCCTAGAAGGAAAGTAGTTGGATAAAATAAAAAGAAAAAAACAACTTCTCAGAAAAATTTCTGAGATAGAATAAGTATTAGAAATGAATATAGAAAATCTCTTATATAACGCTCATTCCACTACATATCAGTTTCTTTGGCATATAATGGACACATTTACAAAGATTGATTTCTGCTTTAAATGAGAATTTCGATGAAAGATAACATGAAAAATTATATAGGAGATAATTTATAAAGAATGAGAAAATTCTAATAAGAAATAAAATTAAAATTATTATCTTTTGCATGTATTATGATGCTAGTTAAAAAAAAATGGCATCATGACATCAATTAATCACAAAAATATTTTCATGCTTATTTAGTGTTCATTAGCAGCAAATTGGTCTATGGACGAAAGCTTATATGAAATGTACTGTTTCAGAAGCGCTAGAATGAATTCGAATAAGAAAGTGAGTTAATAATTATTAGGGATGATTAATTTTTTTGTTATTAAAAACGATACAAATTATAAACCTTCGGAGAGTATTTTTCTATATAATCTCTGTGTAAAGATAAAACCTTTAGCAAATTTGAAATTCAGAAAAATAATAGCCAGCATCATGTCTAAAATTCCAATAGAATGACTAAATATGTTCTTATCTTGGATTAATGAACATATCGTCTTGAAAGTTTCTGAAGTAGCTAACATGTTGCCAAACAACCTACAATAAATAGCAATCCGTATATAAACAATAAGTAATTGAATTGAAATCAGCAATTGCCACACCGTGTTCAGCTTCAAGGAATTAATGTTTTAAAGCTGGCAAATCAAATAATCAGAAAGCAATAATGGAAAAAAAAATATTTTTCGATCTCGCTACAAATGCAAGACCTGAATTAATTGAAGGAGGAGAGAAAACACACACCTCTGCACTGGTCATGACACATTTGGAGCCTACATTTTAGAAATTTAACTTGGTCTCATTCCTACACTGTGGATGTAAATAATTTGAATCTAATATTGATAAAGTCATTGAATTCTTCGCTACAGAATCGTGTCAATGAAAAGGCCAGAGCCCCAGAAGGAAAGTCGTTGATCCTAGAGAACTATAAACAATAACGTTTTCAAATTATTAAATTCATTCAAGACTAACGTAAGAATTTTAATCTAAATGAAAAGTTTTTTCACGATATGTATCCTCAATTTTCAATCAGTATTATCAGCATTTATGCATCGATTTCTTCATCACGTGCAGTGATATCTACAGATCACCAGTAGATCTTCCAATTGAAAGACGCGTATTTAAATTCAAATTCATCAGATGTTTGGTTAGCTTAATTTAATCATCGCTCAGTGAAATTCTGTACTGATTTGGATTTGCTGTCTGTATAAGAAAATATTTTATAATACATTTAGGAATTTTGACCACTTTTAATTCTTAAATTGTTTCTTAAATTTTTTCTTTTTTTTTCATCCTCATTTATAGGCATTAGAAAATTTACTACTTCTTCTTTATTATAATATTGGCTGTTAAGCCTCAAGAGCTTTAAAACTGCAGTGTGACCTATTTATTATCAATGTTTTATTTTCAATAGCAGGTTGCTTGGCATTCTTCGTAAGTTTCGTTTCTTGTCCATTGAAAACGCTCATACTTTAAGTACGAGGGCAAGAATTTACTCTAAGTACAATGGTAACAAGTTATGTATAAAGCTTATAATAAACAAATAAAAATTAATTGTGCTTTAAATGGAAATTTCCCATTTACTTACATCAAGACCCTTATACAAAATATTGAAAAAGAAAAAGTCATCTGACTAAATAAATATATCCACAGACATTTTATCGATTAGAGTATCTAATAAGAAATTTTATTTTTCAAAAATAGATAGATAAATCATATTCGATCTCAGGTGTGATTGAATATTGAAAAAAAAATAATAAGACAGAGAGTTCTGCGGAGGAACATCTGTTCCTTATAAACCAATTTTTTTGAGTATGCACTTTTTTTTTGACTAGACGGATCAAGAACAGAAATACAGACATATATCAAACACTACTTTCGAAAAAAAAGAAGAAAGCAAATATATCTGGAACAAAACCCATTTTTCGGTTTGGCTCTATTCCATGTTTTAGAAGCCTTGATCTTTTAGCAAATAACACATTTTTAATGGATATGCTGCGCATAAAATATGGGAAAGAAAAATAAAAGAAGGATATTTTTCTCGAAATGTAAGTACCATGTTAAAGAATAATATGAATAAGTTTAAGCACGAAATAACCATTATCTAATAGAAAAGACAAGTATTTCAAGATATTAAATAAAAATTTAAAGCAAATCTTTAAATTCTGTTGATAATTATAACTAGTATACGTTCTGCTTCGGTGAATTATTCTATCAAACACTTAGAAAACATATTTTGACTTTTTTATTTTAAATTTGAAAATGGTATGTGGTAAAATTATGGTCTTTATGAATAAAACATCTGACATTTAATATTTCTTTTCTCACTTCTAAGGAAATATCAATACATTAAAAAAGGTGGAAGTCGCACTTATATGATAAGAATAATAATTCCAATTTATCCTTTTCAGACTACTCAATTGTGCAAGAAATTATTGAACTTTTAAATGAAATAAATTCTGTCTGATTCTAATATTAGCGCACTAAATTCATTATAGATGAGGAATACAGAAATAAATACATATGCTTCAATTTTTAATTGGTTTGTTTGGAAGGTAAGTCACTTAAATTTCTAAAAAAAATTAAGGTGATTAAACAAAATGAAAAGTATCCAAAATACTTATCATATTTTTAGTACTTCTTAAAATGATTATGCTTTTCTTATGACTTCAGATTTCAAGATTAATTTCCACTTAGATCAAAGAATAGTCGTTATAGAAAAATAAAGTTGTTTCATAAGAATATAAGCTGCAAATTTTTTTTAACTTATATTTTATTTTTTTAAAGGAATTGGGTGCAGGTAAATTAATAATGTGTAAAGGTTATAAAATAGTCAACGATTTCAGTTGTTAAAAAACAATTCAAAATGAAACCAGTAACGATTAAGTCAAACATAGGGCAAACTAAATAATTCGATGCATTCATTATTCATAGATTTTTTTTAACCAAATTGCTTAATATTCTATTTCTCAAGATGACTTCTAAGTCAAAAACAATGATAAAAATCGATATTTCGGAAATGAGTAGAAATGTCAGTGTCTGCACAGAAAATGTAGAATTGAAGCCGTATCATTTTTGTCTCAATTAATTAATTTCTTGGCAACGTATATTACACTTCTAACAGCAAGTTCCACTGCAGATGCCATAACAATGCTGCAACATATAATAAATTATTTAATGGAGTAAATAAGTCAAAATATTATATGTCCTTTGAAAAAGCCCTTAGCTTAAAACAAAATGCACTCTTTATGCAGCAATAAACCATATATTGATTATATGGAAGCTGTGTATTGTACAAGAGAAATATAGCTGATTTTCTGAAAAAGTGTAATTCGAAGTTAGCAAAATGAGGTCGCGAATAGTGAAAGTGCACAGAAATATTGTAAAACAATGTTATCGTATTAAATGCCTTATATCCGTACTCGTTACAAAATTACGAAAAATATATATCCACCCTTTTTATGTAAACAGCATAGAGATGTCCAATACTTTTGGTTCTATTAATTTTTTTAAAAGGATGAATATTGAGCTGATTTTTATATAAAAATATAACTGAATAGCTTGTGAGATGCAGATTTAAGGATAAAATTCTTGATTATCTTTATAAAATTGAAATATAATGCGAAATTGCAACATTATTTTTACAAACATTAAGAGCTCAGAAAGAGGACAAAAATGTTTCTCAATTTTGAAAATAATTTTTTTTATAGTTCTTTAAAATCAAATGAATAGTTTATCCAAAATATCCTTTTGTGAAGAATAAAAGGGGAAAAAAAGAAACTAGTTTAAAATTAGCTGCAGCTCTAAATCAGAATTTATTTTTCATTACTTCAAAACCAAATTCCGATGAAAAATTACAGACTGGGGAAAAAAGTTATTCAATCATCAATCAGTTTTTTCTCGGGTTTCTTTGTGAGCGACAATTTTTGTAGTTTACACCTATTTCACCATCTATTTATAAGAGCAATATATAACTATTTTTGTCAGATATTCCTTTACTTCAAAATAATAAATTAATAACCCCATTTTTTGCAAAATTTCAATTTAAGAAACATTTATTTAGATACAATCTGAAACTTGTCTAACATTATATTTAAATACTTTATAAAAATTACTATATAAATTGTACCCAACACCTTTTCTACATTAGAAACATAATATGCATTTTTTACTTAGTTTAAAATAATATAAATGCTATTAATCTTTTGGTAGCTTATTTTGATGATTTCTAAATCCAAACAATTATTTTCTAAGCGTAACCATGTAGCCCATTTACTTTAAAACTATATTATATACATCATTTTCATTGTTTTAACATAAAATGTATATGTTTGACTAAAATAATTAATGCTTTTCGAAACTATAACACAGATAAAATCAATTGTAACTTTCCTTAGCTCATAATAAATTTCAGAAAATGTTTTTTTTGCGAAATTTTGATTAAATAAAATTTAAAACATTAAACTACATTATTTCTATTCTTGGAACAATCATTAGTAAATAAAATTTCGTTCTAAAAATTTTCAAAGCAAGAAAAAAATAATTTAATAAATGGAAAGGAATCTCTGAAACTTTAATATGGTAAAAAATTGAAAAATAAAATGGATGGAGATTTTTTCTTTTTAGGAATTATTTTTAAGGAATCATTTTAAGTAATAATTTTTTAAAGCAGCATTAGTTTATATTAAAAATTAGACTTCAAATTAAATTTGTGGCTTTCATTCTTTTTTTTATTTATTTATTTGTAATTCCAAATATCATATATGGAACTCTCATTTTTGAATTTTTTTTTCATATTATATTGCAAATTTTTAATTTTGGTTTTGAAGCGATTTAATTAATGTATTGTATTTAATATTATTTTATTTTTGAATTATGTATTTTGTTACTAAATGAATTTATTTATCATTTTCTTTCTTATTATTTTACAAAGAAAATTTAACCATAATTACCTTTTCTCAAAACATCATAATATTATCTGACAGATTTTAAAATTAGCAAATGTTATTTTTCCTTTTTTTGTATTTTTAAATGTGCTAAATGCTAGTTAAAAGTTTTAATTTTTATTCCTAATCGGATTTATTTATTTATTTTTGGTAAAAAAAAATATATATATAACTTCGACACTTCAGAAAATTTGTCGAAACAGTAAAATGCCGTCGGGAAATTTTATGAATTTTATGAAAAATATTTTATTAAATTGGAAAATTAAATGGAGATTTCCTTTAGAATATGACAACATTCGTTTAGACAGTTTGTAACTTTCTGTGCTTTCACAAAGTATTTTATTTAAAAATTTTTACACTTCTACTTTTGGAAATAATTTTTAAAAAGATCATATGATTCATGAACAAGAATATTAATTTAAAGTCAAGCACTATTATAAAAATATTAACCATTATGCTAGAAAAAATTACTTCATTTATTTAATTATTTATGGAAATCTGTAATTCAAAGGGTAATGTTTTATTTAAAAATTGAATATAAAAAAATCTATTTATTCTTTTCATTTGTAGTATTTTACGTAAATGAAAAGAATAGAGCAATAATCCCAATTCTTTATTCTTGGGTACCTAAAACGTAATCTAAATTAATTTATTTCCGTTTTGAATAAGAGTTAATGGATATTCGACAAATCTTTAATTTATGGCATGCCATCAGTAGATTTAAATAATTATTCGGTTGTAAGAAAATGTGTTTTATTATATATATAATTGTTTTTAAAATGATAAGTATAGTGAAATTCCGAATAGTGAATTCATATTTTCATTTATCAATGCTTCCTAATTATAAAACCTTGAAAAAGCAATTGAAAACTTAGAAGCATTCTTCTTATTCATATTGTCTGACTATTTGTAATACAATATTCATTGTATTGTAATATACATCGTATTTTTTGCAATGAAGGGTATAAATTTCAAGGTATATTACGAATACTAGTATATGAATTTCAAGAGAGAACTTGAGTGGTGTCAATGTGTTGGATTTGAAAATAAACATTAAAAGCTTGTTATAATGACTATTGAAAATAACTTAGTGTATTTTCACAAATTTATAAAATAATTTTTAGTTCATAACCGTAGCAATAATTTCTGTACAAACAAAATCATTAAAAGAAATTGCATAGTTAGGCAAGTGAATATATATTGTGTTTCAGTCATAAACGTCAGATTGTCACCTTCAGTTTTCTTTTATGCCATTGACTTAATTTTTGCATCCATTCATAGAACGGAAGTAATGCATCAAATCTTCTATCAAATGCATCAAATCTGAATCAAATGTCCTAAGAAAAAAAATTGTGCACAAATATATATAAATATGTGTGCGTGTGTATGTGTGTTTATTTATACATCAGTTAAACATATGCTTTTTATTATAATCTATAATTTTTAATATTGTCTTGATTTTTTAATCATGCAACAATTTAAATGTTTACTTAATAAGAAAATATTTTTTGTATTTGAAATAAAAAAATTCAAGGAAAATTTCAATATAATCATCAATTTGTAAAATCTTCAAAATTATTCAAAAGTTGCATGCTCTTTATCACAGAAATAAAGCTTTTTCAGTTCATTTTCCAGGAAAAATATATAAAGAAACAATCTTCTATATTTAATGAAAAATAAAATCTTATAAGTTCTTAAAATCTTATAAATCTTATAAGGTTTAAAATCTTTAAAAAATTTACAATATATGATGATCATGCAAGTGTGTTAACAGTCATTATAGTTGTAAATCTGTCATATTGCTTTCCTGTAATAAAAATATTATCGGTGGAAAGTAAGATTTGCAGATAAAGGAATGCTGAATGGATACTAAGTCAATTACAATATTTCCTAATTTAAGAGACAAAATTTTTAATCATTCAGCAATTTTGGCTATACTTGAAAAGGATGATTAAAGAAAATACAAGAATTATAATGCTATCTGATGATCTCACTCGAAAATTTCTCAAAATTTCTATTGTTAAACAATTAAATCTCTTACACAAGGAGATGATTCTCTTTTCGATGTGTTGGTTGTGGAATTATTTTTCGACCCGTGCATTCTGATTTAAATTGATATTTCGGATTAGAAATTACTGTTTTCTTCTCCTTGAATTTTTAAAGGTATCATTCTTTGAGTAAGCATCGGTCGGTTATATCTTTCCTTCCTGTGTTATGTATAGAATAATATATAGTTTTCCTATAGTCCGGTTTCCAGATTTATTTTATTGTACGCTAACCCGATCATTTTTGCAACAATATCAACACTTTTACGTCAGTCTAGAAATTTAATTGGGAAGGAATTTTAAAATAGATATATTGTTTGTATTAAATGTTGGGGATATTGTAATTAATACTATATTTGTATGTGAATTTATTACATTTTCTTGAAGATTTTATCATTATTCCATCTTATTTGAATTTGCATGTGTTCTCATTTTGTAATTAATTAATTTGTAATAATTAAAAAAATTGTATTCGATCAAATTATTAAATAGATCAAAATGTTTAATCTGAAATGTTACATTCCCTAACGTAATTAGCCTTAATATTTATTAATTTAATTTTTTAATTGAATTTTTTTAAAATTTACTTTGTTAATTTATAATTTATGGATTTTCCAAACGAATGCATTAATATCATAATTTTAGAATGTGTGTATAAAAATGTATTAAATTATTTAATACATTATGTATGTTTATTTAATAAACCCCACAATTACTTGTTTCAAATTAAACATATATTCCAAAATAAAACGGAATTTGCTTTAATATTGAATATATAAAATGAATATAGAAGAGATTTCAAACGAGTACAGAAAACCAAACATATTGAATTTCCTATAGAAACAAAATTGAAACATATTTCATCCACTATAGAGTCGAGTATCGGATTTTATTTCGAGAAAATAAAAAAGATAAATAATCTCCAATCTCAGGTGCGAGAGAAAAGAACGAAGGAAATATATGGTGATTTCTTTGGGAACATCTGGTCCATTGTATTTGCACTAAGGTCACTCAGGGGCTAGTGGGATCAAGACCAAAAAACAGACATCCATCAAATAGAGACTTTCGACAAAAAAAGAAGCATATATTTCAAAAAGAGAGCTATTTTTTTTCTGTATTTATATAACTCAGTGTTATTGTAAAAAATATTTTTGTAACTACTAACATATTTTTTATGAAGGATACACATTACAGTTATTAATAAAGGCTAATATATTTTTCAAATTATCGATTAGCTCTTTAGATAAAATTATCTTCAATGAGGTGAAATGTATATAACATTTTTTAAAATAAATAGCCATTTTATATCAATAAAATCTTAGAATGTGTTGGCTAAATTCCTCATCCTTTTCCGCCGGGCCGTCTTCTTATTTTTTAATTGACAATAATATCTATTGCCATAAAAATGGTGTCCATGTATAAAAAAGAGGATATATACCACTTGATGAGTCTATTTATAGACCGCGGTACATAATGTCGAACTTCAAATACATTTCATTAAAATTGATCAACTAATTATATATTCTAAAAAGTATTATTTGATTGATTTCGCTGTCGTGTTGGAAATAATATCGACTTGATTTAAATACCATGAGAAACGAATAAAATGGCCTTTTTAAAAGTTCTTTCATAAAATGAACTTTTTGCAAATGATTTTCAATACATGTGAGAAAGAGCTATTTCTCTCATGATTTCCTTGTAAGAATTTGCAAATAAAATGATGTGGAAGAATAAATTCATGCTTGATTCAAATGGCCAGTATTTTCGAGATAGACAATAGTAATGTGGACATATTGTGAATAGCATTTATCTTCATAATTTCTCTACATTACAATACGAGAGAGATATACTACTACAAAAGTTTCAAAATGGAGGAATAATAGATACACCACGACTGTAATTCGTGGTATTCTAACTAGAAATTTAATGTTGGCACTTACTACGAAATTATACCGTATATATTTTTGATTAAAGTATTTCCTTTTACACTAATCTTTTATATTTGAGACTGCTTGTTAAATTGAGAGTTCTTTCTGCTCTAAAACTAGCCAAGCTCTAAATATCTCAAATATATATGTTTTTCTTGCATAACTTGACAGACAGTGGAATCTTAACGTGCTTATTAAAAAGGTCTGATTAGGCACTGAAAAAATAAAGTATCGAAGCACAGGCTGTTGATGATAAATTTATAAACACAACTAAGAGGTATATACTACCAATACTTAAAAAATATATATCATTTGTGTGTGATACCAAAAGTCGATTATTGTTGTTTCTTATGGCACTTGCCACGGACATGCCCATCGTAGAGCCAACTTGGGCCAAGAGTACGACTTGACTACTCACACATCACTCATTAGCTTGCCCAACCCCTTTTTACAGAAGGGCCCATTCACACATCTCACAGCCCAAACCGGAACTCGAATCCGGGACGCCTATATCACGAGGAAGATATGCTACTCCTATGCCAGGACGCCGGCAAAGCAGACTATAGACGACAGATAGAGTATTTAAGATAGTTTCAATTAAACATTAGAAGACGTGTACAATATTTAGGAAAAAAAAACAGTCAAATAAATGGGAAAATAATAAGGAGGTCTGAATGCTTTTTACATAAATAAATAATAATAATAAAAAAAACAGGCAACGCACTACAAACTCTGAATAACATCAACTCATTCCAATTTTGCTCCTTTTACTAGTTGCCTATTGGGAAGGAAGATATAAGTGCCATGACGTCAATCTGTACATTGCCATTGTGGAACTTATACCCCACATTTGAAATTAAAGGGGTATATTTTCAAAAACCGATGATTAAACTCTTGAACTGAGTCATCTAAATTCGCTAAAATGAAAACAATCAATGAAATTATCAAGGTAAATAAAAGAGTTAAATCGCATTAGATTTCTAATATAGTTCAAGAATGAAACGACAGAAGAGTAATGTTTTAATTAAAACTATTTCAGAAAATTTGCTATGTTTCTTTCTAACTGGAGATTAAAATATATGAAATGGGTCTATATCACTTTCCTCTTCCCTAGATTAAAATTCTTCTAAAAGGTTAATATTCTCTTACATTTTGCAAATCGAATTAAACATTTTATTTTAAATAATTTACAGCATGGTTTGAATTTCATTTACAAAGAAATATGTCTAATCTTTGTTGAATAGACTTACTATGAAATTTGGAAAAAGAATAAAAATTATATATACATAAATTCATTTTTAAATCCAGCATGTTGTTATGTATATTATGATACGAAGTGTAAAAGTTATAATGCATATTCTTTTTCATTATTTTATCTAGAACAAAACCAAATTCCATGTTTCTACTCCTGAGTAATTGAAATGTGGAGCCTCTAATTAGTGTAAAGATTGTTTAATTTCTTTGTGATTTTGTATCAGCATGTAATGATCATTGATTCTGTATTAATGGCATATCGAAGTTTAGTGAAAGCAAAGAAGAACAGTTAAGAATGTATTCGGTCGAATGTATTTAAATTATATATGCCATCTTCTGAAACTGGAAGGCGTTTTTGCTATTTCTCGAAAACTCTTATTTAAAAATGTTTCAGTCTCATTTAGACTGTATTCTCAAATTTAAGATTTCAAAAAAAGTGTTCTTTTCCCAAATTACAACATTATTGGTCTTTTTATTGTTAAATCTCACATACTGTTCAGAAAATGTAAGTGTACAAAATCAAAATTTCATAAATTTTACTAAAATAAACACAGGTTGCAATTTATCCTCCCTTAATATTTTCTTTCTCAGAAATAGAAATGATTCGAAATGCTGAATTGAAGTTTCTGCTTCATGTAATTTTTTAAAACATAAAAACTTTTCTTACATAAAAAATAACTCGGTTTTAATTTTAAAATTAAGCAATTGATTCAAATATCGATTTGAATATGTTCAGAAGGATGAATATAAGGAAACATTTTAAATTCATTTTTAAGGATAAATTCCTTTAAAACTAAATGATTCCTTAAAGTTTTTTTGTAACAAAAAAAGCATTCTTTGTATGTTTCTTATTTGAAATATTTTCCCAGCCATGATTATTATGATTAAAGTACGAACAGTTATACCAGACCAATTGTGACCAAACAGTGATTGACTTTAATAAAAAAATAGCATTTTTCATAAATAATAAATGTGTGTCAACTGCAATCTGAAGTCAGATCCATGAATCAAAACTATGTTTACATTGTTCTTGATGTTTTTTAAATTTAAAATACATAACATGATTTCAGCAACAATAAATATAATTTACAAATATGAATTTCATCAGTTATTTCCATATTAAAAATAACTATAAATTCAAATATATATATTATGAAAGATGAAAAGTAAATCTATCGAATTATCAATATATTTACATTATCACGGCACTTCAATTCCACCACTTAGTCAGTATATTCACCGGGATCGTTTGAAGTGTGTGTATGGTGTGAAAACCATCAACAGACCTCAATAGAAAACAACGACGGCATTTATTGACACGATTACACTAATATAAAGACCACAAATATAGAGCTGAGACGAGCACAGGTAACACAGTACAATAAACAGTAGCCCACAAGTCGTAATTGGTAGTTATAACAGCCACAGCATACAAAGCGGCCAGACAGAATTCAGCAGGAGAAGGAATCTTCGTAGCTTCCCTCTAAGGTCTCTACCAAACGGCTGCGGTTCTCCATTGTTTCCTCGTTCTCCTTTGTTTTAAATTGCCGACACATTACTACAGGACTGGCTACTCCTCACAGGACTCGATGCTCCTTCCACAATAAATCACAAGACTCGGCACACAATTCAGTTTAGCAATAGCTTAGGCCCCTCACAATGCTGGCAATTCGTCCGTTGCTTCATTATACTCTAGACGAATCGATACTTGACTACGACCTCCGACTGACTGCAGCTTGAGACCGTCGGCTTTTTATAGTTCCCGAAGACGGGCAGAGACCAATAA
Source organism: Argiope aurantia (assembly GCA_026543865.1). Lineage (NCBI taxonomy): Eukaryota > Metazoa > Arthropoda > Arachnida > Araneae > Araneidae > Argiope > Argiope aurantia. Next base: position 71,884 of record JAPMOR010033132.1, on the reverse strand, counting down.
GACATATCTCATTTCTTATTGGCTAAATCCTTAAAATTCTCAGAGTTACCAGTAACATTTATTTTGTCGCTAAATTGTCTCTGCGCTCTGAGATCACTGACGCGGCACCCGTCCATTCCCAACAGAGCTGATCGTAAAACGGTTTTTCCAGTGATTGAACAAACCATGCTAGGAAGCAACATTACAGGTTTGTAACAATATGTATTGTATTACAGGTATGAAATGGGATACCAAAGCAATAAAACATATTGTGAGGGACGTGTAATATACCGTAGATTTCAAATAAATATCTGCAGCAATGTTTTGACTAAATATGAAGACTGAAATTAGAACTTTCGTTTCAAAAATAGGACAATATTAAGTAAAATATTCAAATTGAGAACATTTATATTATTAATGGAAGAAAATCTGTTACGAAAATTATGCTAAATTATCGATTAATCTAACAAAAATAAAATCTGCTCACCAGTAAAATATTTTTAAAGGAATTACTTCCACTCTTTCCGTGTTAAAACAAAAACTTATCTTAAAATTAAAATTTAGTGCTTATTAATATTTTATTTTGAGTGAAAAAGCATAGTATTTCTTTTTTCAAACTTTAGCTTGTTTTTTATTTAATTCTTTACATATTGAGTTAAGAAATTTTCTTTTTATGCATTTAAACAAACTTTTATTTTATAAAAATTTGTTTTGCTCCGATTTAAAAAAAATATTCTGAGAAAAATTCAAATTAAGTCTTAGTAAATATACATAATTTCATTAACTTCATAAAAGTTTCCTCTAGTAATTATCTGATAATTATTTCATTTTACAAAAAGTTTTTGTCCTGTTTGATTATATTAATTTTTTTTTCATTTTATAATTTGCAAGTAAAATTTGTTGTCTGAAAATTCTGAATAATATTTCCATCTTTTAATAAGATTTTTTTCCCCTTTTGAAATTCCGTTGAATATTTTAAGACATACAAACAGGAATATCTTTGTATAAAAAATTATATTATTCAAATACAAAGAAAATTAAAAAAGACATTTTTTTATTAAATATATATATACACTGGTGTGAAAAACTTAAGCAACAGGTATGTTTTTTGCCATAACTTCACGAGAAATCATCTGAAAGACATGAAATTCAGAAATGAGATACAGCATTTTGTTCTGAAAGAATGACGAAAGCATAGTTGCGCAGAAATGAATACAATGCATACAGTATGGAATCAAACAAAAAAAGGCTTTATTGAACTCATAGTATCGTTACACATGATTGTCTGTCCAAGAGGAAGAACAGCAAGCAGATGTTCCTTGGTATGGGATATGCCCTCCCCTTACTGCAATGGTTGCTTCGCACCGTCTCCCCATACTCAGCACCAGATTGTCCAACAGTTCTTGAGGTAAGAGTGCCCATTCCTCAATCAGCATCTGTTTAAGTTGTCGGGTGTTCCCAGGAGAATGTAATCGTGCCGCAAGGTTTCTCCCCAAAGCATCCCACGCATGTTCTATCGGATTTAAATCAGGGGAGCTCGCCGGCCAATCCATTCGAGTGATATCTTCACTTTCCAGGAGCTCCTCAACAGCATGAGTCCTGTGTGGCCGTGCATTGTCATCCATAAAAACGAAGTCTGATCCAATGGCACCTCGGAACAGACGCACATGGGGAAGGATCACCTCCTGACAATAGCGATCTTCAGTTACAGAACCTCTGTTGAAAACGTGGAGCTCAGTCCGCCCGTTCATCATAATGCCTACCCAGACGGCAACACCAGGACCACCGAAACGGTCTCTTTCCGTGATGTTACTGGATGAAACAGTGTCCCGACCTCTCTCCAAATCAACTGGCGTTGGGAATCGCTTGTGGCACTAAAACTACTCTCATCTGTAAAGAGGACACAGCTCCATTCATGAGATGTCCATTTTTTGTGCTCCCTGCACCACTCTAAACGGTGCCACTTGTGGGAAACGGTGAAAGGGATGCAACGTTCAGGACGGCGGACGAATAGGCCACATTTGTGAGGGCGTCTGGACACAGTAAAACGCGACACTTGTCTCCCCGTTGCTGCACACAGTTGCTGAGCAATTGCGCCTGCTGACTGGTTTCGGGTTGTTTTCGCCTGCAGGACGATATATCGGTCATCCACTGCAGTTGTTTTCCTGGGGCGGCCACCACCAACCTTTCTCACAGCTATACCTGTGGTTTGGCAGGCTTTCCAAGCGCGCGAAACGACACTTTTGTTGATTCCGAACTCGTCAGCTACACTGGTCACACTACGCCTCTCCTCCAGCTTTCCCATAATTCTTCCACGTGTGAAATCGTCCAGGTGATTTCTGCTAGCCATATTTCACGAATTAACTCACGTGCACTTGCAGCGAATGTCTTTAATTGCGTCTCCGTCCTTCCTTTTATTGTAGTGTTGAGCTGCGTGCTCCTTCCGCACGTGTTTTGCGTACGCTACGTCGCCTGTGACGTTTTGTTCCTGATATTTGCATACGCATGACCTTTCTCTTGAATTACGTGTTCATTGTACTGATCGCAAGAACTCCTTTTCTGCAATTTCATGGCAATCTACTTAAAATTTGCATTGTTGCTTAAGTTTTGCACACCAGTGTATATATATATATATAATTTTCAATTTCTGACATCGTATGCAATTGAGGATATTTTCTCATTTGCTGTTGAATTTGATTTAATATAATTTAATTAGACTAAGCATTTGTTTTAAATTTACATAAAGGCTTCATAATCTTGTGCTACGGCTCGTCATTTGATTCTCCTGCATACTTGTACGTCTAAGAAATTTTGCCCATTTACATCTAATGTACATATTTCTCATATATACTAAGTTTTCCGTGAAATCGGGTTTTGAGGAAAAAACCTCAAATCTCGGCGATTAGGTCAGCGCGGTGTGTTCTTTGAAATATGGATATATATATATATATATATATAAAATATAATCTTTGTATCTTAGTTAATACAGCTTCTCATCATTCAAAGACAACATCTCATGAAATTTTCATTATTAAAAATTTAGTCATTTAGAAACTAATTTATTAAAATACTTTATAAGTAATATATATATATGAGTTTATTTATATTTTAATTAATATAATATATTCAACAAAGCGACTGTTAAATAATAAAAAACATGAAATTGAGGAATTATAAATTGAAAAAAATATTTATTTCCTACCTATTACTTATTAAAGATAAAGCAAATAAAGATTTATTTATGATTTCAAGATATTTCATTTATTGCAGGGATTCAATTATTGATGTTTCGTTTATTCTAGTGATGCATTCCTGAATACCTTAGTAAAAGGATTTTTCGATGCCTAAAAATCATTCAATATAAATTTCTTACTTGAAAATTAATGTCAAATTGTTTACTTATTTGCGCGATATAATTATTACAATTTATTCACTGTTGTTTCAAAATTAAGCAACGTACATTTCGTGATAATAATTAAATTCATAATATTAAATGATTCTTTGTGAGCACAATTTCTTGTAATTTGGATTTTTTAAATAATAATTTTTAAAATAATCTGGTCATTATAAGAAATTTTGGTTTAAACTTGTTTTGCTTATAATGCATATTTTGGTTTACTTTTGGTCTCTTATTTACAATGATTCATAATTAAAATAATTTACAATTATTTATAATTTACAATTATTTATAATTTACAATT
>JAPMOR010033132.1:13707-64393 GCA_026543865.1 Argiope aurantia | reverse complement strand
CACTTCCACTATCCAGACGAACCCCGGTAAAAGAAAATTTCGTAACACTATTGATAGAGTATCTTAAGAATATAAAGGCATATATTATTTTATATATAAAAATAATAAAATAATATATGCCTTTGCTTAAATGAATTCACAATTATTTTCATGTTTTAAGACATTCTTTAATTTAAGAATAGTTTAATTATTCCAATTTAATTTCACTTTGGTTTAACTAGCATGTATTTTTTCGTTTTAAAAACTGAATTTATAATGTTTTTATAATAAGTTATTTTAATAATATGTATATAAGATTAAAATTAAAGTAGAAAAAAACCCTCAAAGGGCGATTACTTTGTAACAGATGTCTTCTATACGAATAGTCTTATATATAGAGATGGAAACAGAAAAATTTCCCTTTAAGATGTGAACTTCAACTTCTGAGGAAAATGTATTTCATGAAGATGTTTTATAGCACGCAATGAACAATAGATTTTTCCCAAACTTTGTAAAGTAAAATATATCTTACAAGTATGCTACATTTTCTCTTTCCCCTCTCAAGCCAAATGATTGCATTTTTAATGATGCGTTTTTTTCTTTTTTATTGAACATTCCACGCAAGATTAAGCCTAAAAGTAAACGAATAACCAAAAATGCTTTATTGTTTATCGTTAGGAAGCAAATGATTCGAGCCCATTTCTTTCTAGAGATACTTTCTGAAAAAAATAAGAAACAGCTTTTCATGTTAACTTTGAAATTCAAAACTTCAAAATGGGAAATACAGAGATAAAATGGGTTCCTTGATTTCCACAAAATTTTGACTGCTCGCATGAATAAATTGTACAGAAATTCAGGATTTCAGTCTTTGAAAATTTTTCCACGTTATGGAAATGGAAAGAAATACGTGGTCAATATAGCAAAAGGAAATTCCTACTTAATATTTTTCCTTTAACTGAAAAAGGTATTCAGTAATCTATTAAGCATGATCTTATTCCCAATCAAAACTTGAACTCAATAATTGTATTGAGAATTATGTAAGTTCAGCTGCTACACGTTTTCTTAAGCGTTTTCCAAATATATAGTTATATTTAATTCTGCATTATTTTTTTTCAAATTACTTATTCCTTTTCAAAAATACGTCATATAATTAAAAAACATTTATGAGTAAATTTATTTTATGCATTTAAAATAGCTGCAGTATTTGCTAAAAACAGTCGACTGTTTATTGATGATAAACATAAACAGAACTTAAAATATAAAGTAATTTTATTAATTTTATTATATAGGAATAATTCACCTTATCTATCCTCTTATGATGAAAATTTAAATCATTTATCTGAGGAATTTTATAGAAATATCAAATAAGTACTTCAATTTTTCATTTTTTTCCCAACACAATTTTTCTATATCCAAAATCTTAATTTCTTAAAGACAACGAGAGTTGTATTATTTTTTTCATTACAGATATTTTTTTCATTGAGTCAAATCTAAATGACTTTTCATGAATAATTTATAATGCTTGTTTTTAGAGTAAAAGATAAAATATCCAGAATTAAAGAGGATTATAAAATAAAATTATTTATTTTATTGTCTCTCACAATGTCTTTTTTTTTTTTTTTTTTGTCAAAAGATAAAATTTTAGTTAGGTCTTGTATAAAACTGAACAAATCTACAAAACTGTTATTGAATTTACTTTTATCTTATTTAATTAGTAAATCAAAAAATTATTATACAGATTTAATTTTTAAATGCTCTAAGATCTATTTTTGTAAATGATTATGAAACAAAATAGTTACTGATTTTACAAATTAATCAATATCATCTAATTTAAAAGTTTTTTCACCACAAAAAGGTACTTCATTCTTTTCAACATTCAATAAGCTAAGATTTAAATAAAAATTAACTTAATTATAAAACTATATTTTTTTCCAAGAATATTATTTACTTTCTTTTAAAATTTATTAGATAATGGCGACAAGGTATGCTGAATTTATTCATTAAATTCTTGCAAAATTTACTTTACAAATGACAAATGAATCAAATAGACAAAAATATGTATATATTAAAAACTAATATTAAATTTACTGTACAAAATATAAGAACTTTCTTAACTTAAATAAAAATAATATTTAGCAGTAATTTTATTATATTTCGGATATCTTTGAAAAATGTTCATCTAGAAAGGAATCTTTTATTTAAAACTTCAATTAAGTTTAATACTGAATTAGGAAAGTAATTATACTTATTTTACAGCAAAAATTAAAATTCTTTGCAAACCAAATTTTTTGATATGTTTAAGAATATATGCTTTAGAATTTAGTTCTAGTTACTTTCAGGCTCCGAAGCAAATATTAAAAAAAAAATGAAATTAAATATATTGAATGAATTTTTAATTAAAATTAAAACATAAATGCTTTGAAAGACAACTGAGCAGTGAACTAAATTTTTCACTGTTAAAATTTTTTTTTGATCCCTGAAATGTCTTTTCAGTTTTAAAAATAAATTGATTCAGTTGAAAGAGATTACAAATAAATAAGGATTTCGATAAAACATGAAATGTTTCGACGAAAACATTTCGATGAAAAAATAAGGAACGATTTATTCAAGAAGATTAATAATAAATAATTTTCAGTAATTGAATTAAAATTATAGAAAAAAAAGAACTATACGTTTTAAGATTTTTAAAATAATAATTCAATAAAATTTGGTTTATCTATGACTTTTATTATTCTAAGAATATAGATTTATATTTTCGGAATTCTAATTTTTTTCACCACTTTTTCCTCACTGATTTTCAAACAAAATACATTTTAAAATCAAAGTGAAACTTTGCTTGCCCATAATATATAATCTCCCGAATATGGAGTTTTTCAAAGCATAAACATTAACAAAAATTGACTGAAATATTAAAAAAAATTGAATTTTTTTTTTTTTACCACACAGATTTGAACGAAATTTTTTTTCAATATGAAGGGAGATATATTATTTCGATATCAGATGCGAAAGAATTGTAGAAAAGAGATTCATGAGAATGTTTTTTAAGACCATCTGATCCTAAAAAAGCAGTTTTTTACACATGCTTGCTTTTCGGTCACTTTTGAGTCTCGACCGATCAAAACCAGTGAAACAGGCATCTAACACACAGGAAATTTCAAGAAAAATAAATAAATAAAAGCAGAATCTTTTTTCAATTTTGGCTCAATTCCATGTTACTGATACCTTCTTCTTGTGTACAGCCAGTCACACATGTTACTGATACCATTTTTTTGTTTTGTTGTTGTTGTTGTTGAAAACCCAAATGTACTATAAGAATATACAAAGCATAAAAGATAGCAAAAATGAAATATATATATATATATATATCTTTCAAAATATTTCATTTAAAAAATCCTTTAAGTATTATATTCTACCATGTTATCAATAGCTCTATAAAAATGTAACTTTCATCTGCTAAAAATAAATTGTAGTTATTTTGTCAGAAATATAAAATATCTACATAAATCGTGATAAAACACAAAATAATTTATTTCGTCTTAGATGTATCATTTTTATGAATATGTAAAAGAAATATTTTATTCCTTTTCCAATTATAAATTTATAACTGATTTGTATGAAATTATAACAACTTGCAGAGAGAGAAAATGAATAGAATGGGGAATTTAAATATCTTCATGTAAGATGTGTTTCTTTTCTACGCTTTAAAAAATACTTTTATTTGTATTAATGGTTTAAAAGAGATTTAAAGATAATGAGCATTAATAGTTTAAATGAGATTATTAAAAATTATTAAAAATGACACTGATCGACACTTGCTAACTAGCTTTATGCATATAGTTTAAAACTATCTATATCTATATCTATATCTATACTTATAATAAAGCTCAATGTGTGTGTGTGTGTGTGTGTGTGTGTTGGCGCTCTACAGACCAGACCATTCAACCTACAGCTACCAAATTTGGCACGTGTATACCTTGGAGGCCGGGAATGTGCAACTGGGGGTTATTTTTTCGAATTTTTAACTAGAATTTTATTTATTTAAAAATTAAGCGAAATTTTGACGTGTTTCTGCTATAACTGCCGAAAATATTACCGCACAAAAAAGATTTTTACATCAAGTTAAAGATAAAAAAATTTATCTTTTAAATGATACTACTCTTTTAATCTTAAAATTAAATTTCTATTTTTAATGAATTTTTAAATAAATATTTTAACTATGTTTTTCAATAATTTTTTTCGTCAAAAATAAAAATAAGGAAAAGCACGTTTCGCATTCATGAGAAAAAAATAGCTTTTTTCAAAGTGTTGCCATCACATTGATTAAAGCTCTAACTGAAAATAAATTAAATCTTTTTGGAAATGAAATCTGCAAAAATATAATTTTCGGCAAGTGTCTGTAGGAAATGAAACAAATATGAAATATTATTTTTTCTAAAAAAAAATTTCAAGAAAAATTATTTTATGATCTTTTACACTCTCTATACAGGGTGTTTATTCAGTCCCGGGTCCATTTTAATATTTAAAGACTCATAAAATAATGAAGTTGTAAACAAACTTATGACATTTATTGATGGAATAACTCACATATTTTCCTTTTCAGGTTTGAATATTTTTACTTTTGTAAATATCGTCTGCGCGTGTTTTTAATTTCAGATAATTTTATTTTCCAGTCTAAATATCTGTACTTTTCTAAATATCGTCTGCTTATTAATTGCATTTTTCTCTCTTTTATTTTTGGCAACTATTGAAATGTTATGTTTACTTTTGATGTGTTTGTTCTATGTAGTACTTTTGTATGTGATGTTTTATTCGAGCGGATATTAAGGAGAATGCATACATCACAAGAGAAAGCACAGATTTTATGGTGGTCATAGAGTTAATTTCCAATCAACTAAATCACTGACTTTTAAGAGTTAATTTCCAGTCACTTAAACTGACTGATTTATGAAGATTTGAATATCACTATTCAATAAAAAAAGGATAATTTTAGATTTTCCATCGATTGCTTCAAAGAAAATACGCCAATCAGCGCGCAGGTTTCTCAAGATTAATTGGTCCAAGGTTATGAAAATGGTGTGTTTTTCTAAATTTTTAACATTTGAAACTTCATAAATAAGTCTTAGTTGATCGTGGAAAATAGAAACCTTCATTCATTTATTTAAAATTTAGTGTGTCCAGAATATTTATCAGAATATGATACCTTACTGCATTAAATTTAGACTTCATAATTTTTGAAATATATTTATAAGCAGGAACAAAATATTATTATTGATTTCATTTCAATCCTTTTGAAAGCAAAACTAAAAACTGAATTTTATACTGAATCTCAGAAATTTTTGTTGAATTATTGCTTGAGATATTACATAAACTATGAAAAATATTTTGTAGTTAACATAAGACTTAAATACCGAGCGATTCTGTTTGCAATACTCATATTCAATAATAATAACAATGAAGATGATAAATAAAATAAAACGCTTGGTTTTATTAAAAAATATCTTAATATTAATTGTAATTTCGTCATTTACATTTTAAATTAAAGTTGAAGTTTTACCGGAAATGGCAACAAATTAGCAAAATATATATAGTAAATTGAACGAAACGAACTAAACAATATAAGTTTAGATCGTTTCGAAAAAATTCGAAGATTAAAAATGTTTTGCTTGAGAATCCTTTAAGAGACCAGTTACTTAAAATATTTAAATGAAAATTGTAGCAAGCGGTAATACTGGCGAACCGGCTGGTCGTCAAAGGCGCTAGTATTTAATAAGTTCAGCTCTGGATAGGATACAATTAGTTACATTACCTGATCTGAAAAAGTAGCATATATTAGATAAAAAATATAATTCATGAGTGATGAGATGAAGTTTAATTATTTTATGTTTCTAATGACAAAACATCCGATTATTAAAAATAAATTTATGGAATATTTTTTTTAAAGTATTCTTAGGAATTATTGCAATTTTCTGAAAAGTATGATTTAAATCAAAATTAAAAACGTTTGCTTTAAAATCTTATAACCAATTTTCATGGATTTTAAATATTTTATTCATTTTAATTATTCGTGTTACTTAATTAATATTATTATATGCTTTGCAATTTATTTTAAATTTTATTTATTTAAGAATCAAAGCTTTTAATCCATACTGGAAAAGACTATTCAGAATAAAAATAGGAAAATAGGAAATTTTAACAACTCCAGATAATTTTTTTAATCCTTAAATACTTCTTGATAGTGAATACTATTGAAAAAATTGTTGGATTTCAGACTGTCTACTTTTGTAGTTTATAATGAGTTCTCGTGGTGCGTGTATGAAAAACACAGTGGCATTGTTAATTATTTAAATTTTCCATGCACTTACTCAGAATTGGCTGCATTGTGTTTCGTTTCATTCTGTGCAAATATTCCAAACCAATATTTTGTTGTCATGTTAAACTGATTTTATAAAGTGAAAAAAATATCAAAAGTTCTGCTTTTTTACCATTTAATTTAAAAGGGCGTGATAAATATGCGTATTAGAATACGTTCAGTAGAAATTGTTAGTGGTAAGCTTACCATTGGGCATTAAGGTAAAAGTATCTGTGAATGCTCACAGATAAGTACACTTACCACTTAATTTCATGCAATTTAAAACAGTTTTCTTGGATTTTTTTTCTTAGTACAAATTAATAAAATCTCTTCGAATTAAAAGTAAATGTGTAATTAAGCTGAATTCTGAAATTCATTTGAATTTCATGGTATAGTTAAATAGAATTCGATATTGCATTTCAATAAATCTACTGAAACCTACTATTTTTAATTAACATTTCAACTGCTTTTGTGTTAATACACGAACTAAAAAATGAAACAATACAAAATTTGAGTATTCACTGCATCTAAAATGAGTCTAAATATCGATAAGATGTGAATCAAGAATATATCTAATTTAGAGAAACACCTCTTCATCAAAAGTTTTTGCATTGGTGGAGAATTGCTAAGCTTGAATCACAACAGTTATAAAAATAAAATAAGCGTAGGAGGCTCGTGCCAAAATAGCCCTAGAGTTTCTTTAAAACGGGATGTTAATATAGCTAACCTACATGTAAAATATCGGTACCTTTCCTTTTGTACGCCGGACTATAAGTAGTAACACCCTCAAATCAGATTAATTGTCCTCGGCAATCATACGTCGACTAAACCTATATTCATTTCAGAAGAATAATCAAGTATAGTCCTGTTCCCTCGAATTGTATTGCTGACGACATGATAGTAACCGATGGTTCGTTTATGTCTGTATAATGTGATGCACATAATAGTGTTTTGCCAGTAGCAGCTAGAAACTGATTTGCTATGCTGCACACCTGTTCGTTTTTGTTAATAGCACTCTTAAACTATACTATGCAGGTGTGATACTGCGGGCAAAACTTCCGCCTCCGTGCAATTGTCTACACATTTTAATTGTTTAAAATTAATTCCGAAGCCTGGAAACAACACTGGGACTGGCATAGAAATCCTTGACAATATTTGTTAATTTTCACTCAGTTTCAATCTTGCCATAATATGGCCACTCTTAAAATCATCGAAATGAAGTCGAAAAGAAGTACATAATTGCAAGTTCATCAATTGATTCGTTCCCATTAAATTTTGCTTTTGAATAATAACGGTAGATAATCGTCAAATACTTTATATCTGTTATCAACGCTGTTACGTGATGAACAATTTCGTCACTTCGAAATTTCCTTACGCACGATTTTCAAAAATCGAATATTGATAAGGACTGGCGCTCTAAGTCATTATGAAATCCATTCTGCAATGAAGAGGCAATTTGTTCCAATCCATCATTTGTAAATTCGATCAAATAACAAAATTGAGATTTTCCACACTTGATTGAATGATTAGTTTCCAATTTTTCTGTTCATCATTTCGAAATACATTTCCCTGTATTAAAAAAGTCTCTCGTAGGTGGTAAGATTAAGTACCATAGGAGAAATATCAAATTGACTTTTGCTCATAATAATTTTTTTTCTTTTTCATTAGTTCGTATAAGAGACAGTAAAAATTATTTCGATAGAGCATGAAGTGGAATTTACCTCTCATTTACAATTCTTAAAATGTTGTTTTAACATTTCATTATATTTAGTTTTAAAAGCATTTTGATTATCAAATAGATTCAAAATTTCCTCATGACAAATTAACAATTATAAAGGGAGGAGAGGTCAAAATAATGCTTTAAAAGTATTTTTTTCTACTCATTTTATTTCTTAAACTCATTTATTGCTTTAGTTTAAGAAAAATGATTCAATGCAAAAATTAAAATTGAGCTGTGCAATGATTATCATTATCTAATGTCAACAAATTGGAACAAAACCAATTTTTCTCCCAATCATTTTTCCCCTGCATTCACAAAAGTAATTTATAAATATATTGATATTTTCACTTAGCATTAATTGCCAGAATGACGTCAAACCAGTTGAAAGAATGAAGGAGACCGCTAAGATCCATGAATGACATGCAATGAAAATATTTTAATATATCTTCGAGTGTAAGGAAAATATATTGAAAAAAACTATATTCAATAAATAAAATATGAAACGGGATTTCATTACTTTTTCTTGCGGCCAACAATTGTAAGCAAAATTTCGTTCCAAGAATTTTTAGATTTTCAAAAACCACTAAGAATAAATTAATAAAATGCAAGAATTCTTTCAAACTTCAATTTAGTATTAAATTAACAAATTAAAAAAACTATTCTTCTCAACAAAATGTTTTTTAAACTATTTTTTTTATTTCTATGGTTAAAAACTAAAAATTCTTCTTCAAATTGAATTTGAAACTTTCATCCCTTTCAAATTTCTAGGAAAATAAGGTTGTAAGATTTTCATTTTTTATTTTTAAGATTTTGTTTGAACATTTCTTCATATTCAGTTTCAAAAGCTTTTTTATTCCCGACTTCAAAAGGACACTTTTATTTTTTGACATTTACTTCAAAACTAATGTTTTATGTTTCTATAAATTAATTTAAAACAATACACGGTTCTGCGAAATTTCTTCTTATTCGATATTCAGTATTTTGAATCATTTCTTTGGAAGAAATAAAAAATTTCCCTTCAAATAAATTCGTTATTTTGATCAATAGATAAAATTTGTTTCCAGTAAAACTTATTATCCATAAGTTGATTGAAAACAGAATGAGCTGATTGGTAACGTTACTGTAAGTGAGGTTGGTTAGTCAATATATTGTTTTGGGAAAAAGAGATTGCTTACTGAACATTGCAGTTTTCGATTATGTGCTCATAAATTTATGAATCTTTTCTTAAATTGATACTATCAATTTAAACTAAAAATAATTTACCATGGTAGTACAAAGCCTTCATTTGTTAGTTTGTGTTATATTTTTAATTCATTAGAAATGTAAGCAAGATTTATATCAATTTTATTGATACTATTTTCTTAAAATTTTATTGGGAATGAGATTAAATATAACATTTTAGCTGCCCAGTTTGTAACGCCTATTAAAAATTAGCTTGTTTTCAAGAAAAATAAATAGATTTTTTGGATATTCTTGAGTCTAATTTAAAACCTACGAGTTAACAGTCGGTTCAGAAAAAACACTTGGGTTAGTCATACTAAACAATATAAAGCCCAAAATGGTCTATCTTGGAAATGTATCTCCCCACGAGCGGCTTGGTGGGAACGCCTGATAGAAATTTCCAAACAATGTCTATGAAAAGCACTCGGGCGAGCACTTTTAGAAGATGAAAGTCTATCCACTGTCCTCATTCGAATAGAAGCCGCTCTGAACAGCCAACCATTAGTCTACTAAGAAGGAAAAGACGACAGCTCCGCAGCCTTAACTCCGACTCATTTCTTGAGAGGATGAAAACTAACAGCTATTTCATCCAGCCCGGATAATAGCATAAAGCTTAAGATAATCTACAAGCAGCAAGACTTACTTGACTGTTTTTGAAAAAAATGATCAAAGTAATATTTACTTTTAAAACCAGGACAGTCCCGTTAATGCCCGAGTTGGCAATATCATGCTCCTGCAAGAAGACGTCCTACCGCGACACATGAGGAAGAAGAGCAGAGCTATTAACCTACATCAGGGACGCGACAGGAAAATAAGATCCTGCGAACTGAGAGTTAATGATCAAAAGGTAATCCTCTCAGTCTTTTTGATAATCCCCCTCGAGGTTAACCAGGGTGGGGGAATGTTGGGAACAAGATTACATATAATATTTTAGTTTGCCAGTTGGCAGAATCTATTAAAAATTAGTTTGCTTTGAAGAAAAATAAAGAAATCTTTTAAATACTTTTCAATATAATTTAATACTTACAAGTTAGCAAATTTCAAATTAATATTTGAGCTGTTCAATGATCAAACATTTGTACACATGGCCACTGTTGCATATAAAAGATACTTTAAATTCCGAAACATTCATCAGTTCCTCAAGAAGATAACAAAAACGTTTTTTAAAGGAAAGAATTATCTTTATTTTCATTGATGCCATTTCTTAATTTTTGTATATGTACTATTGTGTCGAGTATAGATACATTTGTAAACTTATTATTCCCTTTTTTTGTAACCGTGAAGCTACAAATAATCGTTGACATTTTATAATTGATTTGTAAAATGTAATTTCTTTCAAAGATTTCTATCTATTTCCCACAAAAATTTTTTAAAAAACTTAATGCTTTAATATCAACGAGTGTTTTTGTAACTTGTTAAATTATGAGAGATATCTACATCGAATATCTTATGAATAGAATACCGAATTAGAAATAAATGTTAAGTTTAATGCAAAAAGAATCAAAAAAGAAAAAAAATAATGAATCAGGCCTGAAGTCTTTCTCAAGAGTCATCTCCAATAAGGGATTCAAACTAGGGATTTTTGAGTGGTCTTTTGTAGTTTGTGATTGTTCTATTGTGGTTTTGCTTGGATTTGGAAGTAATAATTTTCTAGATATTGTATAATTTATAGTCTTTTATTTTTGTGATACTGGCTTTATCTCTAAAGCCACAATTTCTGGGGATTTGGGGGTCACGAGGGGTCAATATTTCTTGACGAAAGTAACACCCCTCACAGAAAAAAAAATCTCTAGTTTGAATTCCCGCCTGAGAGTGACCCTTGAGAAAGTCTTCAGGCCGAATCGCTCTTTCTTTTTGATTATTTTTGCATTAAACGTAATATTTATTGCTAATTTGGTTAAGTTCATCTGTGTTTTAGTGGTAGCAGCATTAGCGCTTTCTAAATACAATGCCTCTTTTATTCGTTTGAATCAGAAAAAAATATATTTACCTGATTTTTATAATGATTACATTTTTGATTAATTTCATATGAATCTAATATAAAAAACTCTCGTGTCACGGTGTTTGTGTTCGTACTCCTCCGAAATCTCTCGACCGATTTTTATGAAATTTTTTATGTGTATTTGGTCGTAAAGTATATTTTATAACACTAGGTAATTAGAGTGTCCCTAAATTGGCTAAATGTACATCAGCTCCAATGAAGCTGTCTGGCGTATCTTTGGTTACCCAATTCATGAAAGACCCAGCAGTTATACATTTGGCCGTCCATCTTGAAAACAGCCAGCGCGTATTTTTCACCAATGAGACAGCAATTGAGCGTACCATAAATCCATTAGGAACTACACTCACCGAATTTTTCGAATTGTGTAATCGTGCATATACTTTCGCTGTCTCTATTCCGAAGTACCACGCTATTTTACATGGAATCAAACAAACAAACAAAAATGGATGTCCCGCAAGAAAGGCACATCAATTGATGCGTGCCCCAACTTATTCAAGTGAAACACTTTGGGCCGAGTATAAACAGTCAATCCAAGGCAAATTGAGTGATTCTATATGCGACTGTTGTTGGTTAATGTCACCGGCCCATTGTCATTCCAAGATATACACAAAGTGAATGGACAACAATATCCAATATATAAAGATGCATGCCTTGCACTCGACTTGCTCGAAGACGAGAATCCTGGGAAGATATGCTAGCTGAAGCAGCACTGGGCTGTATAGTAACACAAATTCATTTACTATTCGCTATAGTGATGACTATATGTTTCCCGAGACGAGCAGACACATTGTGGGATAAGCACAAAGATTCAATCACTGACAATATATTGCATAGAATTCGTACACGGTGCAACGATCTAACGATTACATTCAGCGACGCTATGTTTAATGAAACATTGATCTATCGAGAATCTTTTGTTTGAATCTGATTTAATGGACACCGAAATGAATCGTGAACTACAGTATGATACTGAAGAAATGGCAGCGATTGTTACTCGCAATGTCCCACTACTGACGCATGATCAACGAATCATTTACGATCGCATTATGCTGACAGTTTCGGCGGGACAAGGTGGATTTTTTTGGATGCATCAGGTGGAACTGGCAAAACATTTCTGATTTCGTTAATTCTCGCCACAATACGATCTAAAAATGGCGTCCCTTTGGCCGTTGCATCATCTGGCATTGCAACAACTTTATTGGATGGAGGCAGAACAGCTCATTGAGCATTAAGCTGTCACTGAAAATTCAAAATAAAGCAGACGCAGAAAATAAAGCAACATAAAAAAATAATCGCCCATGGCCACGATACGGAAACAAATGCAAAATTATCATCTGGGATGAATGCACTAACATTCTCTTGGGGCATTGAACAGAACCCTCAAAGATATAAATCTCCGGTTATCTCCATTTGGATCTCCGGTTATTTTACTTCGAAATTTGAACCCACCACGGCTGTGCAATAGAAAGCGATTGGTCATTAAAAAAATGATGAAAAACCACTATTTTGAATAGAAAATTCAGAGCCAAAAATGTTTTACTGCTACAAATTCCAAGGATTCTCACAGACGTGCCAATTGAATTCAAACGCGTTCAATTTCCTATTAAACTGGATTCGCAATGATAAGCAACAAGTCGCAAGGCCAAACGATGTCTGTTTGTGGCTTAGATTTGGGCACACCCTGTTTTTCATACGGACAATTATATGTGGCATGTTCTCGCGTGGGCAAACCATCGAGCTTATTTGTGTTGGCTAAACACGGACTGACAAAAAATATCGTTCACTCAATTGTTCTTCGAAATGAATATTGATTTTCTTTGTTTCGTTTTTATTCTTCAGGATAAAAAATATATTACTTTTTTCGCTTTACTTTTAACTTTTAAGAGATCAAATAATGTATATGTTCGTTACTTTAATGAAATGCATTATATTGGGAAAATGTATGGTTGGCGGTTTTTTTTATTTGTTTTTATCGGCGATCATCGTCTACAGCGCTCCATTCCTCTTTCTGTCATAGATCCCATCCCCACACATTTAAATATGTTCGGTATTTTTTAATTAACAACCGCAATATTCACTAGAAATTATTTTTACCG
The DNA here is from genome assembly GCA_026543865.1 of Argiope aurantia. Lineage (NCBI taxonomy): Eukaryota > Metazoa > Arthropoda > Arachnida > Araneae > Araneidae > Argiope > Argiope aurantia. The sequence goes on along the minus strand of JAPMOR010033132.1, from coordinate 51,026 downwards.
CAGAACAACGTTTGACGGGTCAGCTAGTATATGTACTATATATATTACGTTCAGTGTATTTAATCGAATATTGTTCATAAAATTTATGGTTATTAATAAGTGTCCATCGTAATAAATCAATTAGTTATTTTATCCGCTGCATGTAATGATAATATCGGAAATGTCTTACATTTAATGAAGAACAGGCAACTTGATGAATTACTTAAGAATGAAAATTTTTGAAAAAAGAATTAAATAGCTATAAGCAGATGATGTAACGAATAGTAAACTAGATACTTCCACCTCTCCCTAATGCTCACGGAATAATTGAAGGATATGGACAACATGACAGTGATTAAACCCTAGTCACCAGCCAAATCAAACCACCAAAGTTCAAACCCTCGCGAATGAGGTGCATCCCATAATCGGCAGGCGGTAACCAATCCCACGCCGTTATTATACGCACCAGAATGGCAAGAACTAGCCAACAGAACGGAAGATTCTCATTCTCATATTTGAGGTGACCACCCAGTAAGATTTCTATGGTTTGTAAGTGCAAGCATATTTTAACTCAGGGGGCATCTAAGAACTATTTGATATTCTGATGGTTCTAAGTTACTTTGAAGTCTGTCCCAAGTGTTCTGTGGTAGTAGTAGACCTGTCACGGTAGGATGTCATTGATAATCTATTGTAAGTAATGGATTTCTCTAGAGTGCACATTTCATAGACTTGATATAACTCTTTTGTTTTGGGGGACGAAGAACAGCAACAATATGTTCTCAAATACGTATTTTATTATTTCAGCTGATTAAGAGGAGCTCAAAAAAATTTATCATCTACACACAATAGTAGAGTTAATCTGATAACAGATCTTCTTTTAACGCTAGTACTCAGTATCACAAAAATTTTATTAAATTTAAACAGAGCACAGATATATTTCATTACATTTCATAAATTTGAAACATGCGTGGTATTTATTTTACTAAACAAAAATCATTCAAATTTCATTATATGGAGTTTCATTATATTCAAATTTCATTATATAATAGATTCAAACTCATTTATATGGAGTTTGAATCTATTATATGGATCTATGCCATACCTACTGATCGATAGGTTTCTACAAAACCATAACCAATGTCTGGCAATCACTTTTCTATATATAACTTACAGTAAGAGTCATTCTACCTCAGGCTGCTCTTTTTTATTATTTCTCGACATAGGAAGAAGCATAAAATTTCCGTCAGCTGGTTTCCTCCATAAATAAAGAATAGCGACTCACAGATCGTGTGAAATACTTTCAAAATGAGGAAGAAAACGAGGAAAATGAGTGGCAGTTATAGAAGCTGTAAAAGTGGGAAGCAATAACCATAAAATGCAGAATATTGTTTTTTTTCCATTGTGTAGTAAATGAACGAACTAAGATAAACATACTTGTCTCACAGAATTTCATATTATTTCAAAAAGAACTGGTGGTTATTAATGGGTGTGCTAAATGAAGCTGACATAAATCACACACTTATAACTAAATAAATAAGCTGTTATTCTAAAGTTCTTTTACTGCAGTTGAACCTAAAATGCATCAGAGGTTTGTAAAATGCAGCTTTTTTCGTTATTAGCAACCGATAAATATCCATTTATAGGAATTTAATATATTTTAAAAATGATTAAATAGTTAAAAAAAAAGGTTAAATAGAATTGAAGATGTTATTTATGCTTCAATTTCATACGAAGAAATATAATACTATGATTGTTTTACCAATACATGATCGCAATGTTTTTACAGTTTACAATCACTGCTTATAAATTTTAAAACCATCTCATTATATTTACAAAACAATGGCAGATGGCAGCCATTGAAATTATTTTATCGTATTTATTTCAAGAAATCTTATATAAACAAAAAGAAACAAATGTGTATTGTTACAAATCTGTAATGTTGCGTTCCAGCACATGACAGATTTTCTAGGAATCTGCATTGTAGTAATCTAATTCCTGGGAAGACCATTTAACGATCAGCTCTGTTGGATGCTGGTCGGATGCCGAATCAGTGATCCCAGGACTTGGCAAAAACTTGACGACCATTTGGACAATCGGTGACAGATTTGGTGACTTTGGCAACACAATAGATGATACTGGAATCTTCCAGGATTTTTGGTTGTAGAGCTAATAGAAGCTGAGATATGCTTGATTGTTCCAGAACCTTTACTGCCCTACTCTGGGAACTATAAAATGTCGGTAGTCCAAGCCGAAGACAGTCATTTTTAGAGCCGTCTAGAGGTTTAGAGTCAAATAGAAAATCAATGGTGAATTAGTTGGAGTAGTCCAGCAAAACTCAAGTGTGGAGTAGAGTTCAAACGATTGATAAATTGAACTGTGCAACGAATTCTGCAGTTTATTATAGAGGCCCCATCGAGTCGTGTGAGGAGTAGCCAGCTGTGTAGTAGAGAGTCTGCAGGTGGATATATTTAAAGCGAGGAGACAGTGGAGCATAGCAGGTGTTTGGAGAGACCGTAGAGAGGGGCTACGTAGATTCCCTCTTCCAGTTGAATTCTGTCTAGACGCTTTGATTGTTGTTAGCTACCTATTACTACTTGCGGGCTACTGCTTGTAATAATTGAGCTGCTGTATATCAGTTGTCTGAGTATTTGTGCTTTCGTGTTTAATAAACGTCGTCGTTTGTTATCTGAGGTCTGGTGATTGTGTTACGCCATACACTCACTACAAGTAAACCCGTTGACTTTACGGATTTAGTGGAGGAAGTTCTGTAACAGTATTTAAATGCTTATGAAAACAATTGCCTTCTGAAACAATTAGTTTAGTTTCGTTATTTTAGAGGAATTTGTATTACAAAGTTATAACAAAAGTGATAACTTTGATTTTTTTTTCGTGAAGTCATCAACGGCATTTTTAAAATTATCCTATCATGAAATCAATTTCAAGAAATCATTTGATAAAATTGCTGCTTTGTGATTTCAGAAATCTTTTCATAAGCTATTGTACATCTTCCAAAATGATGTCCAGGTAATGATTCAAATGCAGGAAAAGATGAAAGCTCGAGGATACAAGATCGGAGTTGTAAACCATATGATTCAATCTCTTCCATTCCAGATGTCAAAAATGTTTTGCAATATTTCTCGTTATGCAGGATCATACAAAGTCGCTCAAGGCCCAAATCTTTGGATTTACGTTGCTGATGTTTTACTTCGAATGGTGAACGTCAGTTTTAATAAGATATGATGCATTTCGAGCAGCTGTCTTTGTCCCATTATGGTGTGCACTCTACTAGGCTTTCACCAATCTGTTGCTTTTCTCTCTTCTTTCTCCCTCATTGCTTATATGATTATTCCTCTGTTCTTTCTGTTTCCATCGTGAATTCATGAAATATTCACTCATTTTCAAAGTATCATTTGTTTTGGAATGCAGATTACTTGTGAAATAAAACGGCGAGAATTATTTTCAGAATACCCATTACATTTCAATTTGTAAAATCTGCAATGTAATAAAAATCAATAAGAAGATTTTCAATGAGTTCTCCCATCTAATAGAAAATCGTTTTTATTTAAGAATCCGTATTTTAATATCGTTTTTTTCAATTTTCTTTTTTCTGCACAGCCATTCACATTTATGAATAAATAAATAGTTTTTTTTTGTTTAATGTGCTTAGTTCCCCCTTTTTTTGGACGTCGATTGTTATTACTATAATTTATTTGTTTGTTGTTTATATTTTATTAGCATTTGCATTATAAGTACTAAGTGGAGATTTATCGCTTGAATTCCAGATTCCAATCATTGAACATACTTTTCCTGGCGGAATTTCATGAGTACTTTAAAATGTTAATTAAATTGATCTTCATTTGATTCTTCTAGCAAAAATTTGTAAAAATTTTATTACATCTGTGATGGGCGTGACATGATTGTTAATTAATTCATCACGTTTAGGGTGTGTATATCTTAATATGTAATTTTAATTGTTATTTTTTTATATATTAAGCATTAATGTATTATTATGTGTTATAATAGTTACCATTAGTTGTTTGCATGAACCAAGGGATAAGATCAACACAAAACTCTAAATTTATCTTCTAATCATTCTATTTCTAATTTTGCACCATTTGGATAGGTATGATGACGTAAATCTATATAAATAAAAATTTATATGTTTCCTTTTTTCCTAATTTTAAATCTCAGAAAATTCGTCACCAATTGCTTCGAAATTTTAATACAATGTTGCATTCGATTACGAGTATGTTTTTTGTATACGTATTATACAGATTTGTGATAGGTAAAATGTGCTTTTATAAAATATCAATGTCAATTTTCGACATCTCTGAGTAAAGGAAAAGGTCTGTTTGTCTATGACAAAGAAAACTATGGAATCTATCTGTCTGTCTGTGCAATTGAGCTTATGGATTTTACTACAAATTTTTAGATTTTTTAAATCACATTTTGAGCAAACTCTGCTCATAGGAAATCCATCTGCTGTTCGAATATAAGTTAACACAGTTATTACATACGGAAGAGAGCCAGACATATGAAATTCGATACACAGATTTAATATCTACAATGTAGAAACTTATAAATTGTTTGGCTAAATCCAACAAAGTTGAATATCTGTACTTTCAGAAACATATAAATACGATAATTTATAAACCCCAATAACTATCGAATTCCTTATAGTATTTTTATCTTACAAACAAATATCGAAACAAAAATTCCTTATAAGATTTTCTTATCTCGACAATTTTTTCATTCGTTTAGGAAGAATGCTTATAAAACACAAATTCCATTTTTGAATACTTTTCACTCCATGCCAAGGATTCATTACGAAAAAACTCAAAATGATCACAGTATAGATTCAGTAAAAATGCTTTTGAACGTGAAGATGCCTTCATTCTTCAGAATGCAGCAATCTCAATGGATATACCATTTTAATTTAAGAGTCTGCATTTTCCGATTCAAATAGCTTTTGCAATCATCTTCAAAAATACTTCGCACTAATATAAAAATCTCAGGGCCAGTCTTTAGAAACTATGCGATTTACATCTAGACACGGGTTGTTTCACTCTCGTGCCATTATACAATTGCAAGTTCTCGAATCGACAAACCAGACAATCTTTATATTTACACAGATGATGAGGCAAGATAAAATATTACTTACCCACATTCACTGAGAAATTAAACACATTATAAATGTTCGCTTTTTCTTTTTTTTCTATTTAATCAGACTTCCAGCAACGCGTGACCGGGTACAGCTAGTAAAAAATAAATCAGGCCGGTATTTAAAATTAATATAGTATTGATTTATTTTAACTTATCTTCTTTCAAAATACAGTAGACAAATTAATAAATAATGATAAAAACGGTAGAATACTATGAATAAATTAAATACTTTATAGTAATGTAAAATGCCTATTATCATAAAATATCTTAGATAAACTATAATTAATATAAAAATGAGCAGTACTAGCTCATATGCGGATATATATACTATATTAATTATTAAAGTCCTTTTAAATCTTTTAAATCACAAATGGTGTTTCCTACAACCAGAGAAGTAATGTGTATTTACAGAAAAAGGATTTTCTGAATTTATTGTAAGGGGTTACAGTGTCCCAAGCGGGGAAATAAAGAAGTTGAAAAAATAATTACAATAGTAAAAGAGATCGGACTATTAGTTTTTTTTCAAGTTAAGAACGGCGCAGTGAAATTCAAAGAACAAAAAAAGTAACGAAAAATAACAATTTAAAAAAAATGTGAAAAACGCATTCTCAGGAAGGAGAATTCTTTAGTTATTTTTATATTTTTATACCTTCCTTATTTCATCACTAAGAAAGCTGTAATATGTCTGAATAAATTTAGTACAGTCATTTTACTATAGATATTTATTACTTCCATGGCTCTACCAGGCACCATTTTGGAATTAAATGTATTTAATGACTTTACTGTTCACCCTGTCAAACGATTAAACAATTCAACTGTCTCATTTTTATAAAAATATTACGTCTACAAACTACTCAAAATCTCTATGTTGTATAATTTTGATATTCAACGTAAAATAATTTTATATAAATATGTTTACATAATTTATGCATAATCTTTGTATAGCTTGCTGCATTTATAACATTTAAAACAAATTGAAATTTTGCAGAAGTATGTATAGTGTATCATTAAAACAACAATTCCTTTTCCGATATCCATAATTGATGCTTGTGTTAAAAAATACTAGGTTCAAAGTAAAAGATGTTTAAATAACGAAATTATTTTCATAAGTTTAAGGAAAGTAGGAAAACGTTCAACGTTATTTGACAAGGCATTGGTTCAATTTAACTCTTAGAATGACGTCATCTATTGTAATCAAACATTAATAACGTAAATTCTTCGTTAAATTTTAATTTTTTGTAACGTAACTTTAACTTTAATTTTTCTTAAAAAAATTTCAACCGAGAAAAAATTTAAAATAATCTTTTGGAGGATCATTCAAAATGCAGATGATATAAAATTAAATGCTAAAAAACATGAAATAAAATAAATATTTTAAACAAATATTAACAATTCTGAATGTAAGAATGCAAAAGTATGGCTTCAAATAATGACTGAAAGATTACAGTAAAGTACACTTTCTGACTGTTTATTAGCATTCAAGACTGAAAATTATCTTAAACATTAAATATTGATATATTTAACCCTAAAATATGTAAATGAAATTGAATGATTCAGATGTATTTCTACCTACTAAAACTTATTCAGAAGTTGTGTTCCAATTTTTTTCTTCCAAATGTTTCCCATTTATCAGATAATAGACGTTTCCAGATGGTGTCCAGATTTATTCACATGTGTATAAATGCGGATAAAATATCGATTTAGTAATACTTAAAAATCCTTCCATATGTTACATTATTATTTATATATAATTTTTCCTTTTGCTTAGGGATTAGGGAATGTCTTTCTAATAAGATATAAGAATTTTCTTAACTTCTCAGAATCAATTTATCGTTTGTTTAATCACATATATAACGATTTATTTTGGCATATTATTGTGCTAATTCTTGTTCACTAGATAGATTTTTTTTTCATAAAATTAAAAAAAGACAGGAATTGGTATTTTCTGATGCTTTTAAAAAACATGGATGTTACTTTCTAACTATTATTTTGAAAACCGGGAAAGAATATTTCTGGTTTTTTTCTCAGATTCCATTATTAAAATAAAATTTGTTTATTTATCATTTCTTATTAGTTTAAAGATTAATTTATGGAATATCTATGCAATTATTTATATTGTTTATAATATTTTATCTTAATATGTAAGGTATCTCTATTTATAATATTATTTATGTTTAGCTTAGTGCAAAATGACACCTCAATATAAGTACCACACAGAGTACATGATAAACAAAATTTTGAATTATTTAGAAACAAAATTGTTTCAAACTATAGAAATTGCTTCAGTTCCACCAATTTTAACTTTATTAAGGAACGATTTCTTCCTGATATTTATTCTTCGCTTGAGTGCAGTATTTTCCCGTTGAAGTAAGGTTAGCTGTTTGCGAGGGAGATAAGGGAAAGAGTTACTGTACCATGATAAAAGGTCTGAGGGGAATAATTGTCCTAATTTGCGTCAAGATGCCACTCGCATTCCATTTACTTTCCTTCAAGGAATGAACTAAAGGAATCCTGGCACTTAACAGAGGGTTAAGGAAGCAAGAAAAGTGATCCGAAAGAGATTATTCAAGAAATGCTTTCGGAGATGAAAAGGAATTTTCGACAACACTAATGGTCTTAGTTTAATTAAGGATAGTGCTGCATATTACATTATCTCAAATTAGCTTCCAATTACAGAAATAATTATATGTAAAATTCCTACTTTTTTCTAGAAGCAAATATGTAATCATTATATGAAATTAAAATATAGTGAAAAGTCGTTTCATTTAGATTTTGTGGCCCTGAAGCGATTGTTTTTCTGATATCATGCAATTTGCAAATGTAATTGTGTACATATTGCAATGGAAAGAAATTCATTATACATTAAATAAAAATTATTGTTCTGAAAAATTCAAATTATTTTTAGAAACAAAGGTACTGACAAAGTTTGTGATATTAAAATTCTTACAAAATTTATCAGAATAAGCCTTTAAATACTAATATATCTGATCCTGCTTAATTTACATTATTAATCCAACAGCATTTCTGACAATATAAGTAATAATTTTTAATATTATAAGTAAACTTTCCAAATGATATTTCATCACAATCATGTTTCCTAAAAGGCATGTGAACCAACGTTTTATGAACAGGCTTAATGCAAGTTTTTAAAATGTATTAAACAGGGTTAATATTGTCTTAAGTTGAAGAAACTTAATAATAATAACACCATACTCTAGTGAATTCTAACACGAAACATTGTCACGTGCAAAAAAAAAACACCCAGAAATATTACAAAATATGTTGATATTTGAAAGGTATTCTGCCCTAAATATAAAAAAAGGAAAATTGCAATATGCAATCTATTGCTATTTGATAATCTACACTTATCTATACTTTTCATTATAATAATTACATGTAAATGATTACAATTGCTTTCTTTCTTTTTTCGAAATTATTTTGTTTTGAGTTTATGCAATATATCATGGGTGTTTATTATTTAATTTATTAGATGTGTTAAAACTATCTTTAATTTGATTATATATCTATATAAAAGTATTATTGGAACAGTAAACACATTTTGGAACAATTTTATGAAAGAATAATACAAGAGATAATGAAACACGGTTTAGCCGATAGATTGTCTAATTAACTCCTCCTTTAGTTCGTGGAGTTTATTTGTTCTATAAAAGATAAAGAAATTCATTTGAAATAGGGGTATCTATGGTTAATTGTATCATCAATTATTTTTCTATGATTTCACCTATCTGAAACATAATTATTTTTTTCTAATATCGTATCCTTTTCTTGTGGAAAGGCTGTATTCACCGATAAATGTATTATCAATAGTATACATATTCTTTATGGAGACAAAGTAGGCGTTTTAGTTAATGCCACAGGCTGTCTTAAATTTTATTAAATGCAGAAAATTGCTGCGGCTATTTTTTTCAAAACGCGTATGAGCTTTCATTAATTTTTGATTTCTATGCTTATCAAAAGAGCCCGAACTTCAAAATGAATGGAGAACCTCCAAAGAAAGTGAGTAAAAACATCCATCGCTTGAGCAACAAAAGAATACAGAAGTTCATTTTCTGCCCATGAATCAAGATTCATTTACTGAACAATGATAGTCTTTTTCTTTTCTTGCTTCAGCAGTAGAGCCCCTTCAATTCAATAACCCTTTCTAGGCTCAATAAAGGCTAATGAAGCCTGCTATTTGTGAAATGCTAAGAATATTTCAGCTCATCCTTTTAACTTTCAGTCAACCTCTTCTTCTGGCCGTCATTTGAACTTATTGTTGCCATGTCATGTATCTTACTCTCACAATGAAATTTTTACTTCAAAAGAAACATCGAACAGAAGGGGAACTTCTTTCGAATCAAACGGAAAGAAACTCTTAATTTTCAATTGATGAAGCCGTCATTTCAAGTTATTACGGATTTTTTCTTTTGAGATTTCTTTTGATATCATTTGTGATGATTCCTTTGGAGATTTCTGGGGAAAGTACAATTTTTCCAACGTAAAAGAGAATTGTTTTATTTGAAGTGACATTTTTAAGTTGAATTCCTATGAAATTTATTTGACTTTTATAAAATGTTAAGAAAAGAATATTAAATGTGACATTCTACTTTTTTTAGTGATAACATAGTATTTTTAAAATTTGCATTTTCAATCAATTGTAAATCTTGCAGTTACTATCTTAATGATCTGTCAATCACACTTTTTAAGGTATTAACCTCGTTGACCATTGAAACTATACGCGTGTATCGTTTCAACTAAATGTTAACTTCCCAAATAAAAAAAGAATAAACTTCCCAATAAAAGTAAAACTTCGGTTGTGTTTTTATTTCTGTTTATTATAAAGCCTAAATCAATTTCCATATAATCTCCTTTTAACTGAGATTTGTTTTACGGACTCATTTAATTAAATGAATTGAACAAGATCAAACATGTGGCATGGAGAAGTTATAAATCATAACAGATACAAATTATGCAATGTTTCTACAAAAATTAAACATTATCTACATTTTGACGAAGCGTACATGTTACATTTTCTAATAAATAATGGAGCAATTGTGGCATGATGGTCAAGTAAAAAAATATATTTTTCAATATCTACTTTTATTAAAGATCCACCTGGATATGTGCAGATAGGACTTATCCGTTTGATATTGAGGCTCACCTATCTCATTACTGCTTTGGTGCAGTGGTGAAATTTGTCGACTTTGTCTAATGATGATTAAGATTTAGTAGGTGTATTGAAATAAAATAGCTATTGCGTTTCTTTAAAGTGAGATTATCGTAAAACAATTTTATTACGATACGTGTCTTATACTTTAATTACAGATATTTATTTACAAAAACACATTTACTATACAATTTTATTTCGCTGTATATGATTCAACTTATACACATTTCTATACACGCTACTTTGACCTTATCCCTAGCAGCACACATATACTGTACAATATTGTATGACATTGATCAATATTCTATAATATTAGGTAATATTGATTAATATCATATAATATCGCACAATGTTGAACGATATTGGGCAACAGGCTGTGCTATCTGGGATGGCTTTATTTTTTATTAAATTTCGCTACAGTTATTTCATATAACTCTAACAAATATCATTATGTTCTTTTATAATTCTTATTGGTTGATATGAAAACATATCGTTGAAAACAAAATCAATATAATATTTGTATACAATCTATTCATAATGTTTCCATTCATTTGAAAATCGAAATTCTATCTGTCATTCTCGATCTTAAAGTATCTTACAGTTTTTTCGAAAACATAAACAATTCAAAGAGAGAAGATGCCTAATATTTTCAAACAGATACCAACGTTTAATAGAATTTTACAGCCGGTGACAATCCCGTATGAACTTCTTCCGGGAGTCTGGTTTATAAACATTTTTCCAGGACTTCTTGAGCCCTCAATATGTTCTTAGGTAATCTGCATCTTTTGCCAGAGGAAAGACCGATTTGTCCACCCTGTCGTGAGCGATTACCAGCCTCATTCATCACGTGACCGTCCAGTGACGTCATGAAGCCGAGAAGAGGCTTTCTGGAAGTGATGAATTATTTTCTTCTCCTCTCACTCTTAATAGGAATCCCAAAAATTGTTTTGGCCCAATTCGCAGAAGCATGCATGAAACGGAAATGTGTTGTGTGAGAGGAACTCTTTAATGGCCTCCGAGGTGTCATAAAAACAAATGGCTGATAGAAATATTGACTGTTTTTTCTTTCTCGGTATAAAGGAAGGATCATTTGTTTCAAATATATTTTTATATGAACTAACAAAACAAAGATAAGCTTTTTTATCTCTGCGATTAAGAAGTCTCTTTTCTCTTAGGACGAATTAAAAAAAAACACCTTGATACATGTATATAGAAAGTGTATACTATATTAAAAAGATTGGTTTATGCACGATTACTTTTATGAATTGTCTTAACGAAGATTCTTTTCTTAATTGCCGTCTAGACAGTCTCTTTTAATATGATAAAGAAGTCTCTTTTTTGAGGAATAAATCTAAATGAGCACTTAAATATAAGAATAAAGAAGGGTGAACAAAAAATATATTAATTTATGTACGATTACATTTATGAATTGTGTTTACTGAGATTCTTTCCTTAATTTCCGTCTCGACAGATTTAAAAACTTTGCATACTTTTTCCAACTTTTAAAAGACTTAATTATTATACTGAAGAAATCTAATATAATCATACATTAAAGGGAAAATAAATTAAATTTCAGCAGATGTGTTTACCCATCAAACACATCTACTGAAATCGATTCGATTCCGTTGAGAAATCTATTAATGAGTTGATGTGTCGTTCCAAAGAGCGGAACTCATCATTTATCTTTCTGGAGGGATAATATAACACTATGAGGAAAAAGCAAATCTCGAAGAGCCATTTTATATTCGATCTTAATGAATGAATAAATGTTTTGCTCTCAATTTCATACTCTTCTCCTAATATTAGGTAAATTTTTTATTAAAAAACACTAATATATTTCTGATAAAATTTATTAGCATCCTTTTCTGTCTGATTACTTTTATTCTTCATTTTTATTTTCTAGTAAATGGGAAATCTCACGCATAGATCTTGAAAAGTCATAAAAGTCAGTATATTTCATAAGCCGCTAAGGCAGAAGATTTCGGAGTATAAAGTTCAACAAGTTGGCTTGAACTATTTTACCAGTACCGACAACGCGAAGACAAAAACGAATACTATTTCAAAAACTAACAAATAAATTAGATTTTTTATATAGTTTTCTTAAAGATCCATACCGAATACCATTGTTATAAGGTTTCTTTTTTCTTTTAAAAATTGTTTTAACGAAATTTATTATATTATGAAGAAGAAGAATAAAATAGAAAAATATTGCTTCTTTTGACAGTAAATTCACAGCGAATAAAATTTGAATTGCAATGCATTTCGTACAAAAGGAAATTTTTAAAGTTAACTTTTTATTTTTTATTCATTTATTTATTTTGATATTGCTACTTCACTAAAGTGTTGTCTTGATTTTTGGAACTTTTTTTTATTTGAAATTATATATTTCCGAATGCTCATATTCTTTATATATGAGATGTAGATAGCACTAAACGATTGTTCATAAAAAAAGTTATACATTTTTCATTGCATGTCTCATCAGAATATAAAATAAGATATTTATTAAAAGAATGTGATCGCAAGATGAAAATTCAGAATGACATTTATTCTTAAATGGATCAAAGGAATTTTATTTACTAAGTACAAATGAAATCTCTATCTAAAATTATTTGAAGCACAACTTTTAATTGTAAAATATTTTATTTATGAAGATGTTTGCTTCTTATTTTCTTATTTGTAAATTCTAAACTTTGTAAGCAAAACCCTCAATGGTTTGAAAGTTTGAAGAAAAACATGATCACTCCAAGCTTTGAATTTGAGCCATAATTTTAAAACTTCGCGAGTATCAATCTTCAAATAATGTCAAACAATTTTGAAGTGAGTACTTTGAGAAGATCTCAATAATTTCTGCCCAACCAGGTGAATGAAGCATGAGAAACCAAATTAGATGATTTGGAATATTTGAAGCAATTCTTATTGCAATTATCGCAACAAATTATTTCACATTTCATTTGTCAATTAGGTTATATCTAATTCACTTTTGTAATAACTTCAAATGAAACAGTGTTCCGCTGCAATTTTAAACTTTAGATTAAAAGAGGATGAAATGTCAAAGTAAGAAATGAAGGAAATTTTGTTAACAACCTTTAAACAAAACGATAGTCAATTATATATTTAATTTTTAGATTTATTAGAGGAGATAACATGAAAGTAAGTAACAAGAAAGTGTCTTTCTTCCCTTCTTTTGGATGAAATGATTTTTGGAAGTAAAAATCGGTAGTGATTAAAAACAATCAATGGTGTTGCAAGTTATTAGAGAGTGAACCCATCAAAGCAGATAACAGGAAAGTGCCATTTCCTCTGTCTTTTGGAAGATATGTTAATTGGAAGAAATATTTGGTAGCGATGGGGTTGCACAACAGAACGAAATATCTAAGAATTGTTTTGTACGTATAATCGGTAGCGATTATAAACAATCCATGGAAAATAATAGTTTTTTGTCATTCTCAAGAGCGAAACACATAAGCATTATTCTGTGCTTACATTATAAGGTAGAACAATTATTCCATTGGTAAAGTAACATCTAAAAAGCAAACATATACAAGATTTTTTTTTAGCCCAATGAACTTTGCACGCATTATTTTAAAAGATTCAGTTTGAGAAATTGTAGTTGTAGATGTGGTACGGTTTATGATGACATTCCACACTATATTTTCCATTGCCCTATTTTTCATCATTTGAGAAAACTTATTATAAACCTCGACGAAATATTTCCCAAATTCTGTTAAACAATAAATTGACTTTAGAAGCTCAAAATATTTTGGATTTCCTATATCATATTGAAAGCAGAATTTTCCAAATGGAACAATAATTTATCCTGGTTTGTCGAGCATTGTTAAAAGTGGACAGTATCTAGCTAGTGAGTTCAAGGGAAAAAAATGCTAAAATAACTGTCTCTGGTCAATTGTTTCTGATGCGGGACTCTACCATAGACTGAGTCATTGTATATATTTATTTTTCTGTTTGTTTATTTTTTCATTTATTTATTTATTTTTTCATTTATATTTTTCACTTTGCTTTTTTTTGTTTATTTATATTTTTCTCTTTGCTTTTTTTGTTTATTAATATATTTCTCTTTGCGTTTTTTTTTTCATTTTTTCTGTTTTCTAAATTTAAATTGCCTGTCTTAAATTTAATTATTTACAAATTATGTTTCAATGAAGCTGTTGGAATATTATGAAGACTCTTTTACTTGGGCTAAATAGACCTCTCCACTTTTTTTTTATGCCTGCTCCTTTTTATTTTTATTTATTTTTTTTTTGGCTGTTTTTAGCTTCTAGTACACAAGATTATAAAAAAAAAATGGAACAGCTAGTCCTTTTATATCTATTTAAATTCTATTTTTTATTTTATTTATGAGCTTTTACCGGTGTAACGCCACTTTTGACACACACCTAATAATCATCAGAATATATCGGAATGCAAGGTCTTTTCCTATTCTGCCTCTTACAAATATATTTCAAAAGAGATATAGCAAACAACAAAGGCCACCTATTAATATATTATTAATGCATTTCCTAAATCATCCAAACCACTTCTGATGCCATTTCCAAACCTAGTATTGCTTTTATGTTTTAAGAATTGTTAATATATTTATAGGTAAATAATGTAAATAAATTAGGAATAAAAAACTTCAACTATGCCTGATAAATAAATATTTGTTCTAAATTATGTTAAAATGTATTTTACAATTTATTAAATTATGGGTATTGATATCGAAGTAAACCTGCTTACAGTTATAGAAATAAAGGTAAGTTGAAGAACTTCGTCATATTAGAAGGAGTGTACTAGAAACTGTCTTTTTACATAACTTATTTCAATGTCATTTTCGCAATCCATAATTTAAGTGATCTGATTTAGAAGTGTTTCAATATAATTTATCTTGCCTTTTGTAAATTATCAATACAAACTTCTTATTAGCATTAAAGAATAACATTCTTTTTATCGCATTTTTTTATGATGCAAGTTAAAAATAAATAAATCATTATCATCATGGAATTGAATATTACCCCAAGCTCAATGAAATATCGTCAAAAGTAAGATTGGAACATAATTATTTTATTCAGTTTAGGGATTTGAAATGCAAATGATTTGTTAATCATGAAGTTCTCTTTAATGTAAATTTTTTTTTGCACTCAAACCATCAAGGGAGTATGCAGAATTTCCATCTGCAATATTCATGCCCGTTTTCGTAATTTTTATTCCGATTCCTAAATTTATGCATTAATAGCTATGTATTAGCTATAATTAGTTATGTATTAGCTATCTTATGTATTAGTTAGTTATTTACAATAAAAACGTTTTATTTAACATTTTAATTGATAAAGCATTTAATTAAACATGTTCAAGACATGATGGTTTCTATTCAAGTAATCTCAAAGTAACATTTTGATTTAAATCTTTGAAAATGAATTCTAATTGGATATTTTTTGTAGAGAAAATCTGTTATTACATCAAGTATATATTTTTAAACCATATAAAATTAATTTTTTTGTGAGTTTCACACCTTAAGCTTCACGCTTCCAAATTATAATTTTTTACAGTCTCATAATCCAACAGTAAATATATGTATACAATATAACGCTTTAATTTTCAAAGAAAAAAAGTTATTTTTTTTCAGGTAATTAATCATTGATGCCGTAAGATCATATAATACTTATTATAGATGACAAATCTTTGAGGATGAATGTCAATTGGCGAAACTCACAATAATATGAAGTATATATAGTTAGGATATTGCTTGTTAATATCTTATAATAATGCGCACATATGTAAAGTCTCAAAATTTAATGTCACAATGGATTCTCATGCAAAATGGTGATATTTTCAGAAGCACTATATAGTACATGTATAATCGAACGAATTTTTGCAAGCGCAAACACGCTTCTAACTCGTAAAAGTCTATTTTGAATGTAAAATATGAATTTCTTTAAGCAATTAGCTTTATTTTTCCTATATATACAACTTGTAAGAGAATACAATTTATTTTATTGGTAAGAAGATAAGAATGGTAAATTTATTTTATGCTAATTCGGAAATTTTTGCATTCATGTTAAAAGAGCTTGTGAACTAACATAATACGATAGATTGCTATATGAAAGCCCACTGAGCTTCTATATTTTCAAATAATAAGTGATACTGAGCAACGATTTAATATTAAAGAGGCCCAACTTCAATTCATCCGAAAATACACAGATGGCGCTTCGGTAGTAAAAGGTTTCCTCTGAAATAAAAGCATCAAAAATATGGAAGCTGAGACATTTAAGTAAACAATGAAAAAGAGATGAGTTAATAGCCGAGAAGTTGAATGAAGTTTCTTTCTTTTTTGAAACATTTTCAACTCAAGATAAATTTTAATGCATATATGAATTAATAAAATTATCTATAG
Source organism: Argiope aurantia (assembly GCA_026543865.1). Lineage (NCBI taxonomy): Eukaryota > Metazoa > Arthropoda > Arachnida > Araneae > Araneidae > Argiope > Argiope aurantia. The sequence continues at coordinate 34,329 of JAPMOR010033132.1, read as the reverse complement.
GTGGAATATTAATTCCTTTATCTTGTTAAATTATTGCAATTCTGTTGGTTCATTGTAGTGAAAAAGGGGAATAATTTTTATTCTGTAACAAGAAATACCTTACATACCTTACAAAAAAAGTATACATAATTCTACCAGAGCTATGAGAAGGAATGGAAGAAACGGAAAAGAATGCTACTTATAGTTTAACCTCTTTTTTACTAGAACAATCATTTTATGAAAAATACATACTGTATTTTTCAATCATATATTTTAAATCTCTACTAATAATGAAGATGGATGTGTGTTGGCGCTCTACGGTGCAGGTGTTGAACCTACAAAAGTTTGCCATACGGCTGGTAAAACTGTGTAACTTGGAGCGATTTTCTTTGAATTTAATTAAACGTATAATTAATTAAATATTAAGTTGCGTTTTCTTGCTTTGATGATTAATTTTGATGCTTTCCACCATAACTTCGGAAAATATTCTTGTAGGAAATAAATATTATATCGTTTCAACATTTTCAAATTGTCTTTTTAATGATACCAATTTAATAGCCGTGGGAAGTTTTTCTGAAATTTGACAATTTTTTAAAAAATATTTTACTTCCTTACTTCCATCGAATTTTTTTTTATATTGTCCTGAAATTCAAAACGTTTTTATTGTCTTATGAAATTATTAATCGCCAGATTTTCGTCCATGTTGAAAACAAGATAAAATGATTTCAGTTTAATATCTGTGTCCACGACAAATAAAATGTCACAAGACAAATAAAAAATAAGAATACGGTATTATAAAAGATAGAAATAAAATGAGGTGGGCATTTATATTTTTTATAGTTCTATGATTTCATAAGACCGGTCTCCATTATAAAAGTTCATTAACACAATAAACAGATAACAGTAAGTAAAATAATAAAAAAATATACAGTTTTAATGGCAACCAATGTGACAGATATATTCTTCGTGACTCGGCTGGTTATATAAGATGAAAAATAAAAAATATAATATTTCCACGAAATTATCAAAATCACAATTTCAATCTCAGTGCTTTACATGAGAATATTCTGTACTATTTTTAGTTAGTATAAAATATACCACAAAGTAATGAGGTATAATATTGCAAAGTAATGATACCTCGTGCTGTGAAAATGAATTTTTCAATTGTCAAAGATTCCTTATAAAGGCCTATTAAGAAAACTATTCGAAGCACTATTACAAACATATATCTAAAACAAAATTACCTTTCCTTCATTTTTTTTTTCCTTTAAAGTATTTTGTTAACCTTAAATGGTCGAAAATCATTGTAATTTAAAAACATTTTAATCCATTCCTAAACAAATTCTTCAGCAGGTCATTTGCATTTTAGTACACTTGTCATAGAAATATACTTGACCGATGTGCACATTCAAACCTTTGTCATTTTCATTTACACTAGGTGAGTAGAAGAATATTACCAGAAGGCGAAACTTGCTGTCCATTCTAAATTGTTGAAGCATTTCAGTGATTGATTATCTATCAACCGTTCTTCTCGCTTACATCCTAGATATCAGGTGTAAATCGACGAATTTTCCAAAGTGTAAATGAGGCTCTATTTGGTAGAATGTCCCTTGAAAGCGGAGTACTCAAATTGCAAGGCTGAGCGTAAACAAGAGCCTTATGTTGATTCTGGACAAATGCCATTACACCATTCTCCTATTAAGATTGTTATTGGGAATTCAGTTTAGTGCTCACCTTGTAAAGGTATATTGCAGGCATTGCAAATTTTTATAGTTCAGCGTTTATTTTATAATCTTAAGTAACGTATACATTCGTCTTGAGAGCGAAAGTTAATCTTTTCTTTACAGAAAAGATGTTTAATAACAACATTATTTCGTCTAACTTTTCTATAAAGATTCTTCATCGTTTTTCTAGTTAAAAGGAATTTTATCACTGCCTTTAGAAACAGAAAACATTAAAACATTCATTATTTATCTGTTGTTTAAATCAGGATTTTTTTTATTTTATAAAATGAATATGTTTATTCTATTATATTAATTGTTTTACAAAACTGAATTATTATCATTTTTTTGAATTATTGTTTTCTGTTTGAATATTACCTCGTGCAAATTTAGCTGAATAATGTTCAATTGCATATTTTACAAAAATCCTATTGCATGCATTTATTTATTGAAAAACGATATAATTGAATATATGAAATTATTTATAATAAATATAAATCTTCTTCTTTATTATTTTGCATATTTTATTTATTATGAACATTCGTAGAATATGCAAAAATATACAATTTAAATTATATTTACCGAGGCATGGTGCAAAATTTTATAAGCGCTTCATCTTATGAACAGTTGACTTGATAAAGGAAAGAAATGAACAATATATATATATATATATTTGAGATTGACAAAACAGTATATTTGGTATCGGTATACAAGAATATATATTTCTTACAGATACATATTGATATAAATATACATAGATATATATCCAACTGCTAAATTTATGTCATCTATTCTTATAGTCTTGACCGACTCAATGGAATGTTTGGCTCTCCCTCCCCCCCCCCAATTCCAAGGTCGTGGTATGTCGAAACATTCCCATGCCCACCGTCATGACAATCTAATCCATTTAGAGACCAGAAAAAATAAGAAGATATGAACTTGTCAATTTTTAAATTTTGGAAACAGGAATTCCGAAATGTTCTTTTAAAACTGGAATTTTAGAAACATCATACGAACAGAGAAATATCATTTACATCATTTAAAGTCTAAGGAAACATAGACAGATTATCCCTATAATTCTCTCATTTGTTCAGCTATCATTGCCTTTTCTCCTCAACAATAACTCCAGATGCTGCATGAGTTACGGTGCAATCTGATAGATGAGTAAAATTATGTAGATGTAATTACAAAAGAAATTGAATAGTTTCATAAAAAATACCTTCATAGATTTATGATACAGATTCTTTATTATCCCATTTAAAGGGTTCTATGGCTAAGGCTTCCGTACTAGGAAGATTTAACTTACGAAATTAAAAGCTAAGATTTGAATTTTCATTACATCTGTTTTACTGAATTGTGTAAAGATGTGTTTCGTTTTTATAATGCGGATTATTTTAAACGTAATCATAATCAGAAAAGTCTTGTTCTAGTATCTGTAAAATACTTACTATTATTTTACAATATAATTTCTGAAATCCGACACACTTTCAAGTTCAAAGAGGAAAATGATAATGTCTCAATGAATTTTTCATATATCATAACTCAGACAAGGACTGGTAATGGGCAAGGTACTACACCCTAACTTAATTTCTCTAAGCGAAAACTTGGGGTGACAGAGCAATGCTGCGCTCCAAAATCGAACCATAACACCTATAATTTTTAGTTCCTTAAGGAATGAAACTTTACTAATTTCTTTCAATAATGGTATTCTTTAACAATTAACACTGTAATTACAGAATCGATATTCGTATTCAATTAAACTAAATGTAAAGCAAAATGGCGTGCCATTCATCAGTTTTTAAGTAATTTCATTTCTTCAAACAGAACTTGAGTTTTAATTACGGCTGTTAAAACGCAGCTAAACGAAACAACTTACTTCAATTTACAGTTCACAATTCCGAGGCTTAGAAATAAGTAGACTAAAAATACATTCTCCCTTAAAGATAACATATTCCAACTGCATAGGAGTTTAACAATGTCTTAATGGATACTTTCAAAAGTCAACTTGAATAAGGTGTCGGCACGCCTTCAACATAATTACCGAAAGATAAATTTTGTTTCTGGCGTTTTCAAAGTTTCCAAGAGAAAAGTGAACTTTGTTTAAAGGCATCTTAACTACGCAAATAGTCTTCGTGTAATTAGCGCCTCTTTAATTTGAAACTTTATATCTTCAGAAGAGAGAACAACAGTTTGGGGAGCGAACTTTACCTTAACTTTTGAGATAAGCCTTGATGCAGAATTACTTAATTTGCACTAGAAGAATTTTTGATGTAAAAGATTCTATTAGCATAACATAACTTTGACGTTTGTAAAAAAAAATAATGATTTTTTAAAAATTTCAATCGGGAAGACAAGGAGAGGACAGTAAGATAATAAATAATTGATTAAGATAACTATTAGAAAATTTGAGACTTTGTAATTTTAAGTTCGTGACACCACATAAATTTTCTGATTTTCTAATACTGAAATTTAATGGAGTTAATCCCAGTTTGATTTAAATGTGTTAAATATAAAAAAAAGTGATTTGGCATAGAAAATTATATGGATATACAAGGATAAGCGAATTAATTCACTCTATTTTTTAATCTTATTGTGAAACAAATCACGATATAAAGGTTGTCCTAGTAAAAAGGGGGCAAATTGAATGAAAAGAATACCTTCATTCGAAATCAAAAGAAATTACCAAGGTACCAAGGTAAAAGAAATTACCTGTGTGGTAACACAGGTCCCATCGTTTAGGTAGCAGGTTTATACCTTTGCTGCAGAAAGATGGTGGTTGATTCTTGAGGAAGTCCTGCAAAGCTTCATTCACTTCGCCGTCCGAATGGAACTGTGTTTCCTTATAGTGCTCTCTTAAGTGTCCTAAAGATGTGAGAGTCACAAGGTGGCAAATTCGGACTGCATGACAGGCGTTCCAACACTTTCCAACTGAATTATTTACAGATCGTTTGCGGTTTCTTGGGAGGGAGGGGGGCATTTTCTTGTAGAAGGACCAGTTGTTGGCCTAGCCTTTTGCTTTTCAATGTTTTCTGTCGTTTCGTCAGAGTTTTGTAGTATTGTGTTGAATTGATAGTGTTCCCTTAGGGCAGGAAATCAATCAAAAGTGGCCCAAGTCAGTCGGTGAATCAAAAACCATACTACCGAGTACTGTTCCTATCTGGACACATTCATGTGTACCACGACTTTACTTTCGAACAGTTCCTCCGAATAGAACAGCTTTCACTGTTGAACGTCATAAGTAGCGCTCCCATCCTACCGCCCTTTATATCCATGTTCGGCAGCCCTGCTATAGTTGCAGTCATCCTGACGCAATCGCAAGTGTCCACTTTTCATTTGAGCAACCCTTATAATAAAAGCATTATTTAGTTCAAATAACTTAATTTTTTAGTAGTAGCCTATTTTACTTTTTTTCTCTTTAACAGTTTTAAGGATCAATAGAGTTGGGGTTTTTTTTTGAAAAGAAAATGCACGATGAGGACTTTATATAATTACTCAATTCAAAGAAATTACACATATATTTATTCCTTGAATTTTTTCGCATTTCGATATTCCGACGATTCCTACTGATTTCACACGAAAAATATACTTCTTACACCGTCTTAAATAACATTAATATAGATCTCTTACTTATAACAAGGAAGATGTAATATTATAGGAAATGTATATTCTTTGAAATAATATTTTTATTGCGTCATAAATCAAACTCTCTATTTAAATAGCAAACAAAGCCAGTCATATTACGTAAAAATAGGATATTTCTCTTGATATTAATAGCAATGTTTTCCATTGTTTCTCAGCTATAGCTGAGAATTCGTGTTACCATTTATTTGATGTATTGATTTTGTCTTGGTGAATATGTATACAGTCCATTGACTAGAAGCTTCATCATAAAACTCCGATTATATACTAATACAAAAATTCTATAACTTTGCATAATTTGAATACAAAGTTTAAAAATCATATGATGATTCTTTATAAATAGTTCAATAATTAGATGTAGTAAAATATACTATATTCAGAACAGATTTTTAAAATAAAAAAAAGCTTTCTCTGTAAATTTTGTATACATATTTAAATTACTGGAAATGACTACACTAAAATTCAACTTAAACACATTATTATAATAGAGCAACTTTTTCCAAAAGATTCATACGTAACTCACCAAGAATAAATATATGCAAGAGAAATTTATATCTAATTTATTTTAAATCTTTGTTGGTTATATACAAAAATAAGGATAACCGAGCCAATTCGAAATACTAATTGTCTTTTCAAGAAGTTCATTCCGGATAGATTTCTTTTATCTTAACTTGGACCAATAAAACTAAAGAAAAGAAGTTAATGCCTGCAATAACAGAGGTGTTAAAAGTGTTTCAGACAACAGATTCGTTTATTCCCGGGCCATAGTATATAAAAGAAAGTTCTCGCTCCCTTGCTGTGAAACCTGACTAGATAGATAGAGAAAAGCTATTACTTTCCCAGTATCATGCTCCCAGGAACCAGAAATTGCCAATAAAAGGAACAAAGAAGTATTAGAAAGAATAGCAACGGCAGTTTTTAACAAAAGGGGACAATGAAATGGCTTGACACCACCGGCGTAATGTACTTTTATAAACCTTACAAAGTAATTCAGTTACTGCGGAAGAAGATTCCTGGTCTTCAATTTCTATTAGTTATGAAGTTTCGTTTTCCTTCATTGCTTCCATTAGCTGAAAAATATTTGTAATTTCCAATTCACTTCCTTTATTTCAGGCATATTACCTGGAATTTAAAGGAAATGTTTTCTATATAAAACTTCTTTTGTTATCTTTAGTTTCTGATGCTCATGAAATTTCAGAATGGATAACACGCTTTATTCTGCAATTAAGTTATCGGGCTCTTCCTAGTGGTAGTAAATTTTATGCATTTATCATTTATTTGTAATTTTGTTGCAATTTATAGGATAAATTTTCAATATTTAATGAAATCTCAATGTATTAATTGAAGAGAGTTTCATTTCTTTTTAAAAAAGAAAAAGCATTTTGAAAAAAAGAAGAAATAATAATAATATTATTAATAATAATAACATGTGCTGAAATGCAGGCTATGTTTGAAAAATGCAATAAGGATACTTTTAGCGCTATTTCTAAAACTCGAATGATATTCTTCTGGAAATAAAACAAACAAATTCTGATATTTTATCCATTTCAAAGTGAAATATTTAATGCGTTTACATTTCAAATATTTACTCTTCTTCTTAAATATGCTTGTTCAAACGAAGAAAAAAAGTGGGCGAAAATATTTAAATCGATGTAATTTATTTATAAAAAATAATGTTTTATTGATTATTGTAAATAAATTTTTAATGAGCGCTGTATAGATACATCTTGATCTTTATTTGAATTGTATTTGCATTACCGTTCCTTTTCTGTTAAATCCACTAATAATAAAGCTACGTCGCATCTGTTGGAATATTGACGGTTTACGGGATACATCGTTTGTGCTCAACTACTAAATTTCTCATAAATGTATTTTGGAGGAAGTGAATGTACATCTCAGGTAACGTTTTCGAAATTTCAACTAATTAAAAATTATTCGATACTTAATTCTTTTCCCTCACCTCTCGGAAAGGTGATAGAAAGGCTCTTTTTACACCTTTTTATAATAAAATAATAGTATTTTTAAAGATACTAATTTGATTCGTGAGCAATTGTGAATTTATAAAATTTTGTTAAATATTTAAAAAGTCTTATCAATCTTACGTTAAATATTTAGTGACAGGTTTTTCATAGTTATTGAAAGCAGAAGAATAAAGATTCTATTTCTTATCTGCTACAAGATTATTAAAACGCAAAAATTACATTTCCATGAAAACTGAAGTTCAATTTGAAGTCAATCAACGGCTTTATGGGATTTGATTCCATCAGGTTGGTTTATTTTCACCTTAAACGAATTACGTGTACGCAATTTGAAACTAAAAAAAAAAAAAAAACTTTATCTATAGAATAATGAACATCATATTATGTATAAGAGATTCAGATGACATAAAAAATTACGATTATTTAAGGCGAATTAGCTGGTCAACAAAGATACCAAACGATTGAAGGAGCAATGACAGAGCAACACGCGGGTTCTTTTACATCATTTTAAAACTTAATATCTTCAGAAATCGAAAAGAAAATAGATAATTTCCCTAGTGCCATTTACATATGGCGGTAGGAGGTAGAAAACAAAAAATTAGGTACCAGTCACTCCGTTTAACTGTGTAGCTAAAATAATATATTCTGCTAATCTATACTTATAATAAAGCTCAATGTGTGTGTGTGTGTGTGTGTGTGCGTGTGTGGGTTGGCGCTCTACAGGCCAGGCGATTCAACCTACAGCTATCAAATTTGGCACGTGTATACCTTGGAGGCCGCGAATGTTCACCTGGGGGTTATTTTTTCAAATTTTTAATTACAATATTATTTATTTAAAAATTAATTGAAATTTTGGCGTGTTTCTGCTTTAACTTCCGAAAATATTACCGCACAAAAAAGATTTTTTCATCAAGTTAAAGATCAAAAATTTATCTTTTAAATGATACCAATGTTTTAAAATTAAAATTAAATTTCTATTTTTAATGAATTTTTAAATAAATATTTTAACTATATTTTTCAACAATTTTTTCGTACAAAATAAAAATAAAATTTAAGCTGCTCGTGCACGTTTCGCATTCATGGGGAAAAAATTAGCTTTTTTCAAAGTGTTGCCATCACATTGATTAAAGCTCCATTTAAAAATAAATTAAATCTTTTTGGTAATGAAATCTGCAAAAATATAATTTTCGGCACGTGTCTGTAGGAAATGAAACAAATAAGAAATATTATTTTTTCTAAAAAATAAATTCAAGAAAAATTATTTTATGATCTTTTACACACTCTATACAGGGTGTTTATTTAATCCCGGACCCATTTTGATGTTTAATGACTCATAAAATAATGAATATATAAACAAACTTATGGCATTTATTGATGGAATAACACATATATTTTCCTTTTCAGTTTTGAATATTTTTACTTTTGTAAATATCGTCTGCACGTGTGGTTAATTTCAGATAATGTCATTTTCCAGTCTAAATATCTGTACTTTTCTAAATATCATCTGCTTATTAAATGTATTTTTCTCTCTTTTGTTTTTGGCAACTATTCAAATGTTATGTTTACTTTTGATGTGTTTGTTCTATGTAGTACTTTTGTATGTGATGTTTTATTCGAGCGGATATTAAGGAGAATGCATACACCACAAGAGAAAGCACAGATTTTATGGTGTTCATAGAGTTAATTTCCAATCAACTAAATCACTGACTTTTAAGAGTTAATTTCCAATCACTTAAACTGACTGATTTATGAAAATTTGAATATCACTATTCAATAAAAAAAGGAGAATTTTATATTTTCCATCGATCGCTTCAAAGAAAATACGCGAATCAGCGCGCAGGTTTCTCAAGATTAATTGGCCTAAGATTATGAAAATGATGAGTTTTTCTAAATTTTTAACATTTAAAACTTCATAAATAAGTCTTAGTTGATCGTGGAAAATAGAAACTTTCATTCATTTATTTAAAATTTGGTGTGTCCATAATATTTATCAGAATATGATACCTTACTGCATTAAATTTAGACTTCAAAATTTTTGAAATATATTTATAGGTCGGAACAAAATATTATTATTGATTTCATTTCAATCCTTTTGAAAGCAAAACTAAAAACTGAATTTTCTGTTGAACCTCAGAAATTTTTGTTGAATTATTGTTTGAGATATTACATAAATGATGATTTTTTGATATTTAATGATATTGATATTAAATGACATATTTGATATTAAATGATATTTTGTAGTTAACATAAGACTTAAATACCGAGGGATTCTGTTTGCAATACTCACATTCAATAATAATAATAACTAATAAATAACAATAATGATGGTAAATAAAATAAAACGCTTGGTTTTATTAAAAAAATATCTTAATATTAATTGCAATTTCATCATTTACATTTTAAATTAAAGTTGAAGTTTTGCCGAAATGACAACAAATTTGCAAAATATATATAGTAAATTGAAAGAAACGATCTAAACAGTATAAGTTTGGTATGGCTATCAAAATTTGAAGATTAAAACTGTTTTGTTTGAGAATCCTTTAAGAGACCAGTTACTTAAAATATTTAAATGAAAATTGTAGCTAGCGGTAATACTGGCGAACCGGCTGGTCGTCAAAGGCGGCTAGTAATAAATAAAAGGAGAACTGAAGTTCAATAATCTTAAATAACAATAGCAATTATATGAAATAATTCAACAATGATTATATATTAATTGTTAAATAATAAAAAAAGTTTATTTAAAGTGTGCCAAATACAGCAATTTCGTGGAATGATTTCCCCTTATACAATATGTTATACTTGCTTTAAAATTAATAAATCGTATTTACATTTGATAATTGATTTGAGAAGAGCAATATATAATAGAAATTATAGCAATGAATGAAAAAGAATTGACGATTTATTTATTTATTTATTTATTTATTTATTTTTTTGCATTGAACAAAGGAAAATATTAGTAGACTGTTCTCGTTACAAAGTTTTGTAAACTCGCTTTATAATTTGAGTGTCTGATATTTATTAATTTTATTATCAAAGGTTGAAATATATCTAAGGCAAGTACAATTGAATTATTATGCTTAAATTTTAAAATGAAAGTTCGAACTTGGAATGTGCGAGTTTTAATATAGCATAAAACGATTTTTAAATGTTAAAATAATGTCAACATATTGCTTCATTAATAACCTTGAAATTATTGTCATTATTTTTATGTATTTTGCATTTTTCACACAAGAAGTAAAATTGAAAAAAAAAATGAAATGACCTTGATGAATTTATGAATCTTCAAAGTCAGGTTAAATTCGTATAAAGAACAGACTGTTTAATACTGAATGGAATATTTCAGACACCGAATGGATCTATTGAGAGATAAACCTATAATAATCTAGGCTCAAAAAACAGAAAAATAAAACCACAGACGCCGACTAAATCTTAAATTACTGTTATTTTCTTGATCGATGTATAAAGAATTTCAACGATTGTTGGTTACATTGTATTTCCTCCTTCTTTCAGAAATCGCATAAAAGGAAAAATATATATATATTTCTACACCAAGATTATACTTTCTAGTTTCTGTTAGATTCTTGCTAGCTTCCTGATTAAATGGAACCTCGTGGCGCTTTTGTGCAATTAATATTCATCATTGAAACTAATTGCTTAAGATCACACGGATCGTTAATGATTTGTAATGCTAATTAGTATTACATAAACATTTTACTGTTGCGATGATGCGAAGTAAAAAAATGCATATAATTAATTAGTGGAGGATAATCGCGCTTAGTTAATTTCTTCTCTAATTCTTTTTTTTTTTTTTTTGCATGGATAATAGCGGTATCAATTCTATTCTTTTCTTCCATTGTATTAACTGCATTAATGACTTTAAATGTATCCAAAGTATTTGTTATTCATTAGAAGTTTTCCCTCTACCTGTGAAATAGTAAATTGTATTCTTGAAAGAGACTGGGATGGGGAAATGGATTCTTTGAGAGTGGAAAACGTGATTAATTAACTGGGTTTGGTCATGGAATTTAAATTTTTGTGGTCTTCTCTGAATAATTAATCAGCTCTTGAAAATTTTCCTTTCATAATAGGAAGGCCCATCCCCAGCTATTAAATAATTTATTATTGATCATGTAATGACTTGATTACTTTAAGCAATTTGAAAATCATTTAACTAAATTAAAAGCTATGCCACAACATTATACGACAGGTAAATTCGTTTTCTTTTTTAGCGTATATATAGAAATTCCATTATGTTTTAGTCAAAATTCTAATATTGAAAATTACTGTATTATATTACTATAATACATAAATTAATTATTTAAGAGAAAAAAAAAAGAAGAAAACTTGTTTCTTAAAGTTTTTATTAGCAAAATTATCATTTTACAAAATAATCATTTTACTTTTAAATAGCGTAATCATTTTCTAAAATAGCGTAAGATTTTCTATAACATAATTAAGAATTCTTCACGATGTTGTTCGGTATTGAAAATACCGAATAACTTCGTTAGATATCATCTAGAATCTTATATTACTGGTTATATCAGTCAGATATCTTATAAGCATTTTTTTTTTGTTTTGAAAAATCTTTTATAATATGCAAAGCAGCCACATTTAATATTAAAATGTACCATTTCAATTAATTTTAATCAATTAAAGAAAATCCAGAAATTAATTTTTGCTTCAGTTAAATTTTCAATGAATTATGTTTAACCTATATTTCTAAGGCATAATTACGAAACTTATACATTCTTGGTTTAAATAATGTTCACTCTGATTCAAAAGAATTCTAATAAAATGTCTGTATCAAAACGCTAAATGAATATAATAAAACTATAATAATTTCGTATTTTTGACTAAATGGAATTCAACATTCTTGATCTTAGTGGCAGTTTGAATTAAATTTATAATTATTAAACTAAAGTTGATCTTAAGCTAAATAATTCTATGCATGCTGTAAACTAATGTAATTTTTCAATCCGCTTATGTATTTACGGAGATGTATCGTTGATGCATTTTTGAAATTGAAACAACGCATTTCTGTTTTTGAATGCAAATAAAATGAAAACTCAGTTTTATGATGTTAATAAAATTAATAGTAATTTTACAAATAAAATTAATTATTCAAGAATAAATATTTAAAAAAAAATGCTCGTCGATGTCACATGTATTTGCATCGTCACTTACTCTCACAGATGTCACTTTGTTAGAGGCATTATTTCTATAATGTGCGTTTTAAGTGAAACGCACATTATAAGTAATAATACTATGTATTAAAGTTCTATAATTTAGAATACAAGGGGACATGCCATAATCCACTGAGCGAAAATTCTTACGACGGATTTTGAATTTTTTAACTCTACAAAATCAAGCCTGCGCACTTATTGTCGAATCGCTACACAGATTTTCGCACACCTTTTGCACTTCAGTGGAATGGTTTTTAACGTCACTTTGCTATGGAACATTATACGAAGTAATGAAGCCCAGTTTGCTTCCATATGCAAGTTATAACGCACAATTGTTGAATTTCGGTAGAAGAAATTCCTCACAATATCCAGGAACAAAACTTCCATTCTGAAAATGTACAAAGTGATATGATTTTAAGGTTACCTTTATCATTACACCATATTGTTTTTTAAGACATAACTGCAAATGTAATCTAAATCTATTCCATCATAAAACAGCTTCATCGCGATTTGCATACGGATTTTAGAATCTTTCAACTACATGGACGCCTTCAGGATATCTCTTTCGTGAAATATGGCGAAATTTAATGTGAAGCATTTGATAAGACAGCATTTCAAATATTAGCCTAATTTTACAGTAGTAAGGTATTTTCGTTCGCCGGAATAACACAACTTCGCTGTAATATTTGACTGTGGAATTTCTTTTAGGGCAATATCTACCATCAAACCCCAGCACGGATGCTAAATCTAAAGGACAACATTCAGTGCCATATTCTTGATATTCTGGCACTTATACTGCAGTCAACTGTGGGAAATTGATTCTATTTTTAGAACACATTAATGAACACGAAGGAAGACATGTTGAGTAGTTGTAATGCTATTGTTTTACATTATTAAAGAATTATAAAACATATTAAATGATTTCTGTATATTACAACACCATCTGTAGGCTGAGGTTTTACTAATCTTTTTTATTTAATAAATTTCTAGCGCATCGCTTGATTAAAAAACATTAAATTTTATTTCGTTTGCTCAAATTACATTAAAAAGAATACACTTTAGAGCCAACTGAAATTGGGGAGCTTATTTCTTGCTCGCTTCGTATGTGACACTGGAATGGTTTTTCATATTACAAAGAACAATGCAATTCGATGAAGGATTTCCTATACTATTTAAATAGTTATTTATTTATTATATCGACAAATAACTGCATCTGTTGAACCTAAGATATGGGTCCTTTGGGTTTACACTTATGTATTGTTTCAAAGTCATCATGGAATATTTCTCATTAATGGTCTACCATCATTATAAGGGACCGGAATCCCTTGTAACTTTTCCCTATATTTGCAGTAATAATGAAACCTCTTACCATGCACATTGCATATTAGACCAGAGATTTTAGTAACATGCTCACCTCTTACTACTTTCAAACCTTTGACTTCTCATTTACTAAGAAATTCGCCGAAACATGGCAAGAAACATCCCAAGCTTCTTTTTCATTTTGTTGAACCGCCCTATCAAAATCTGTATGACGTTAAAATTATAGATCTGTTAATAAATGAAAATTTTCCTCTTTTGTCTGTTGGAAATTTGAGTACTTCTAGCCCATGGCTTTCCCAAAACAATTTCTTCAAGTCACATTTATGTGCAAAATTTATTCAATAAATGACGGACTTTGAATATTTTTCTTAACAATGTCAATACTCATGCCTTCAGTTTTCATATAGACCATTTCTTTTCTTTACTAAAGTTGGATCAGCAAATTTTGTTCCAACTAAAAAAAAAAAAATCTAATTTTTTTTTAATTTGGACGAATTATAAATTTATTTCAGACCTAATTAAAATATCATAGCGTTCGCCAGTGGATTTTATAGATCTTTGACAAAAAATAAACTTAACTCTTTTTAAGGTCACTTTTTTTCTTTAAAAAAAACTTCTTACTATTTTTTCTATGTGTATTTGAAAAAATGTTGCAGTGTTTATGATATATTTTGTCTGAAGCAAACCAAACCGGAAGTATGCTAAAAAATATATTGGGCTTAATTTTGTAATGTTTTGCTTTTTTTTTCTGATACTTTTACATATAATATTGAAAAGAACATTTATGGTGTGTAGTCTGAAATAATTGCATTGTATTGGGCATAATTAATAAAGAGAAGTTCTCATTAAAAAACTAAAAAAATATATACAAAAGTGCTATTTGGCAGATGAAAATTTGATATCTATTATCTATAAATTGAAAAATACTGCAGAATTATAATTCGTAGCAATAGAAGTAACATATTAACATACATTGCAATAGCGTCTTGTGCATCAATTGCGTATTGCATACACTGCAAGATGTATTAATATAGCATGAAATAAAATTAATGCATTGCATATATAATAATAATAAATCGTTTACTCTGAACGTATCAGGAACTTGAATTTCCATAAACCTAACAATCTCAATGCCGTTTCTTCAATTGTAGGAAAAATACGAGCACAATTTCGAATTTTAAGATTCTCTTCATTCGAATTTCTCAATTTCGCTTCGATAAACCACGAAACATCACAAGACATTAGTTCCGATCGTTGAAAGAATGTATTCCATTCGACAATAAGAAAGGGACCACTTCGCTCACTAAGGAATTCCGAGCACAAATCAAGATTCTTCTCAACCAATCGAACCATGCTAAAGATTCTGAAAAGCACTCCTCCCCCTGAATAAACGGTCTGAAAACAAATGACGAAAAAAACATTTCGGTCACGTCTAACTAAAATCATAAATACTTCCTTTTATCAGGCCTCGCGCAAAAATAAAACGGTGCGCATTCGAAAGCTGCGGAGAAGTAACATTGAATTCGAAAACTCCTAAGCTCGTTTATATTGTTGCAAAATTTATCGTTTGGCAAATACATTTCGACATGTAGCAAAGTGTGTTCTGGGTGTTGTTTCTTTTATTTTTAGTTTTGGCCCATTGTTTGGGAAATGGTTTAGAGATTTGAATAGGAAAAAGAATGGAATGTTAGGTTTGTCCATTGGGAAATGTACCCGGTAGATAAATGTTTAAAAAATGTTTAGTACTTCTGCATACAAGTATTTTATTTATTGTTTATCGCAGGGGACACTTTTTTTTGAAGTCTACTTGCTGCTTAGTTTGTTCTTTTAATATATACAATAATACACTGTTTTTTAACACTGAATTAAGCATTCTCAGTAAAAGTTTGGCATTTAAAAAATATTTTTTCTTACAGTTAAAATTTCAAAATAGTTTTAAATTTAAAAAGTAATGGTAGACCAATTATTTCAATATTAAAAAAATCAATATTGAGCACAAAATTGAAACGGTTTCCACAAAATCGGAAGCTTTTGCCTTTTTGATATGTATTCAAATATTTTGAAAAACATGGCACTTACGGATGCGAATTTAAAAGAAACACTTAGATCGAGTTACACTTATTCACTTATTCTTCTCTTAGTGACGAACTCAAAAAGAGACACAGATTTAACGTGTGTTTAAAATGTGTTGATTTTCAAAATCAAAGCAAAGTTCTTTTTTGCAGCAATACAATAGTATTCCATTGTTAATGTTCCAAACAATTTGTATATCATTTTCTGCTATTTCTCGTCTTTCTGTTCTGATGCCTTAATTATTATACTTTTATTGATACATTCAATAATGTATAATTTGTTTTCCAACTATTAAGTAGATAAATTTTTAAAATATTGAAAATTAATCTTTATTAATAAAAATGTATAATTACCAACATCATTCTTCATATCTTTAACAATTAATAAGTACACTAAATATAATAAGGAAGGAAGTTTTTTTTTTATTTCTTTCCAAGGCGAAATTGTCTTTGAACTTATATTCCAGGATAACTTTATTTTTATTTCTAACACACAGTAAATCTTAAGAAAATCATAAATGTAATGAATAGATATGCGTTAAATTTTAGAATACAATACAAAGTTAAAATACCCTCTTATAAATTTTAAACTACAGTCAAACATTCAGGCACCGAAAGTCATTTATCTGTTTTTCACCTTACATCTGAAAAAGAAACAGTTCTCAAAATCTCATATATTTTAAGGTCCCTGAGGAGTCATTACTTTCCAGAAAACTTCTTTAGCCTGCCAAATTACGCATAATAGACTCTTTAAGTTAAAAAGGATCTAAATGTTCTCTAAAATTAAAATTGTACTCCGTATTTGTTTGGTACCATTAAACACAATCTGTTCTTACGTGCAGCTGATGCAATTACAAGGAAATCTTTCTCTTTAAGAGTTAACTGATACTTGAAAATGACAATACTGTGGCGAACCTGAGAGTTTATCAGTCTGAACTCTTTTTCTTTTTCCCTCAGTAGTTCACTGTTCCCCAAGTCCCATAAAAGGGTAATTTTTTCTCTTAAAACTTATAATTGTAATGTGCTCATTACAAGGTAAAAAGATCAAATTACCTCTTAAAATTCAGTGCATTTAAGGAAATCATTCATTTTGTAGTATCTCTGAACATTTGTGCCAAAATCATTACTTCCCTAAATCGAAAATCTTTTGATTTAGAAGTGCAAAAATAAGAAAGTATAATGTCACTGAGGAAGATTGAAAAATCGATACGATTTGTGTGAGACTTTTATGACGTTTATATGGCTTCAAAATAGAATCTATAATTCTTCTTACCCTATAATCTCAGAGAAATTCCTTACCTCTTTTATTTAAAATCTCAACATTTTATTTCCATGTGCAATAATTAAAAAAAAAAACCTTTTAGAAAAGAAAGAAATAGTCAATTATGCATATTACAAAATTATTCAAAAGCTTCCTGTAATAAAGTAAAATTTAAGTAACAATAAAAATTGTTTAAAAGTATTGTCTTTTATGCCTCCCAAAAAAAGAAAACTGAATAAATAATAAAACAAAAATGTGCTATTTAAAAATTATAAAATTATAAATTTTAATTTTATTATCTTATTAACTAGAAATCTTATTTACTTTGTTTAATTTTATTACATTATTAATTTTATTTAATTAATTTTTTTCCAGTTCTAAAAAGAAAATGTGGAATAACGTTTCATATTAGGAAAGTAATTTTTTTTTATAACTAGATTATTTTGAATAATATAATAAGTATTTATTCTCTACTACTCTCGAATATATAGAATTTATATTCTTCCGTAATCAGGGGTATTAAATTTTATTTGAAATATCAGTAATGATATTTTCTAATTAAATTTAGTAACGAAGTTACATAGTTTGATTAGATAAATATCATTAACTGCAGCGATTTTAAGAAATCTCATTAAAATAGTTTATTGACTTCCATTATCGCTCGACAAAAGTTATAACACACCAAAGAAATATATATATTTATATATATGTACCTGTGTAATAATTATCATTCGAAACCTTAAGATGTTGTGAGATTATAATTAATTTTAAACATCAGCAATATAATTTTTCATCAAAATAATTATTCTATGGGATAAAAATAATGTTTAAAAAGATAATTAAATAAGTGACATTATAACAAAATAATATAAATACATTTTACGTTTTGTGGCATGTTTTCATGCAAAATGATATAATATACTTTAAGGTAAAACATTATAAATGTTTTTTGTTCTTCATGAATAAAAAAACAAAGGAAAAATCTTTTCCTTGAAAAATAAAGGAAATCTTTTTAAAATATTTTTTCCTTAGGTCAACAGAAACAGGAAGACTTCTTTAAATACAATTATATGTTTTGCGAAAGACATTTTTAACTAACCTAAGCCTTAAAATCTTAGGTATCGTATAATGAAAGTGTCATACTTTTAGTGCAAACCAAAATATTGTTATATCTGCATTACTATTAAATAAATTATTAAAAACTAATTACTAGAAATTTTTGCAACCAGATGTCCGTTAAGGACATTGATTACATATAATTTCAGCTAAATCGTTTCAGTATAATATCATACCATTATTCCCTCTAACAATTAGATATTAAAGTTATTTTACTGTTTTATATATTAAAGTTAGGTAATTTTAGGAACAGTTAGTTATTTTAACTGTATTTTATATGTTCTGTTCATGATATGCAGGAACCCTTCCAATGGAGACCAGGTCCATGATATAACAGAGTTATTGAGAATGTAAATCAGCGATTCATCTTTTTTTTTTTTTAAATTTTGCGGTATTATAATACCATTTTTTTCATTTTTTTTCTCTAAAGGTGAATACTTATTCTTTTATATTCAAAAATGAAAAGAAAAAAAAACATGATATTAAATATTAGATAAAATAATGAAAACAGTATTAATTTCAAGGCAACATTGTATGCCATTGTTGAAAACTATACAAAAAAAAGTGTTTAAAACAATGTGCAATTCAGAAAAACAATATATATGAGCAAATATAAAATCGGTATCTTATAGATTTTGCAATGGTGTGAAATTCATTTTTGCGCAATAATATATCACTAAAAAAAAATTAAAATTCGATTATATTTATTAAATAAAATTTTAATTAAAATTTCAAATAAAATCACTCCGATGTGCTTATTCCCATCTTTCAAATTATATATGTATCGAATTTGGTAGCTGTAGGTCAAACTATCGGGCTTGTGGAGTGCGAGAAACATAATCATATATACTTTTTTACATTTCACATATTCATCATTATTATTAGTAGAAATAATCATAATAAAATAATTTTTATATTATAATTTATATAATTATTTACTGTTTAACTGTTTTAAATCCGTGCAAAAATATGAATTTTATATCTCTAAGTCATTTTGATTTTTTTTTTTGTGAATAATTTGGCTTTCTTTTTGCTGTTGCGTCGTGCTGTAGATTGACGTATCTTCTTACTTCTTGCCTGCACATAAATTATGCCTAATCTATATGCACAACGAGTAGTCTTAGGAAAGGGAATTAATTATACGTATCTTTTAAAAGAAGTTGTTTCGATCGACGGATTTTTATCCCTTCACTTGAAGCTTGTGAAAATTCTGAATAAAGCAGTTTTACAGAGCTCGTTTAATATTAAATAAAAAACGTGGATTCGAATCAGGAAATAAGAGAACATTTTAGAATCAAGTTAATATTGGTTAAATTAAGATAAAAAATCAATTAGAATTTAACTTAGATTTTAAAATATCATTACATATATTTATTACATCTCAATATTTCGAATACAGCAATTCAAATGTCGTGAAGTAGCATTCTAACATAGTTATGGCAAAATTCCTTGAATAATGATGAGAAAGGAAGATTTACTTTTCAAATGTTTACAAAGGACAAAAATTCTAGACGTATAACCAATAGATATCGTTCTCAAATAACAACAA
This sequence comes from Argiope aurantia, assembly GCA_026543865.1. Taxonomy (NCBI): domain Eukaryota; kingdom Metazoa; phylum Arthropoda; class Arachnida; order Araneae; family Araneidae; genus Argiope; species Argiope aurantia. The sequence goes on along the minus strand of JAPMOR010033132.1, from coordinate 14,510 downwards.
ACAATGGATTGCGTCTGAAATACCTGAGAAGGTTTAGTTGCCGTAATTGCATTAGCCATTGCGGAGATAATAAAGATGATATTTAGAGTTATGTACTCAAGTGTTTTCTCACCATTCATCTATGGAAGGGGATATCTAGTCATACCAACATTCCTTCTACGCTATTTAACAGCTCTTTAACATTGGAAAAGTCATTTCACTGACTCTCCGACCCGCCCGAGGGCACACGGATGAAGAAAACTGAATGACCGAACCACCTTAACGGTAATATTGACGGTAACTATGGTTGAGTCATAAGGGCCATCACCGGCCACGATACAACCCTTCCCGAAGGAAATACGTCTCGTCATCGATGGGAGGAGCCAGATCCCCCACCTTTTGGCATATTCTCCAGGTTGGCGAGATCCAACCACCATGCCGGAAGCATCCCATCCTCATTTCGAGGTGCTGCCCCCCCCCCCGGTGTTTTAACATCGGAAAATAAAAACCTGTTGGAATTTCTTCTTCGTTTTTTTTACCACGAAATTAATATTTTTCAATTTCATCATTGAAAATCTTGTTATGCTGCTCAGTGATTTTTCTATTGTTTAGACAACTCTACTTTTGTCTGAAAGGCTAAGTCTTTTTATCTATTGTTTAGAAAACTCTGTTGTTGTCTGAAAGGCTAAGTCTTTTTATCTATTGCTTAAAGAACTCTACTATTGTCTGAAATGCTAAGTCTTTTTATCTGTTGTTCAGAGAACTCTACTATTATATGAAATGCTAAGTCATTTTATCTGTTGTTCAGAGAAATCTACCGTTAT
>JAPMOR010033132.1:0-13697 GCA_026543865.1 Argiope aurantia | reverse complement strand
GAAATGCTAAGTCATTTTATCTGTTGTTCAGAGAAATCTACCGTTATCTGAAACGCTAGTCTTTTTCACAGTCTCAAACTCTATTCTGGTCTCAACCGCTTTGAATTTTTAACAATAGTGAATTTTATTTGTTTTCTTTTTTTTCTATTATTAATAATTTTTATTCATTTCCTTCTTTTATGTTTACTTCTTTTTTTAAAATTTTTTCTCCCTTTTTTTTTAAATTCCCTTTGCGTTTTCCTATCATTTTCCTTCTAATTTTTTAAAAATGTTTTCCTTATTTTTTATTATTTTCTCTTTTTTTCTGTAACTTGTTTTTGCAGCCAGTATATACTGCCTAAAGTCTTTGTTCTCTTATTTTGCCAAGCTTATTTTTCGCCAGTAAAATTCTACTTTTTATTTAAATTATTATTAATGAGCTCTTTACCTTTGTAAAACGTTGTTTCTATACACCTTCTATTCATCAACATCATCAATCTTAGAACTTTTATTCAAAAATTGAGGTTTTCTCCCCCGTTTTATTTATTCTTTAATTAAAAAATTTAAGAGTTTTGGCATGGTTAAAAATATTTACTTCAAACTTGTACATTTTTGTGTTATTCATTAAACAATACGAAGAATAGAGGTATTTATCGTAAAGAAAACAAACACTGATAGGAAAAACTTTCATGCGTATTATTTCATTCAATACATCAGTAGTTTCTACTAAAGGTAGTTTCGATACTTTTTTGTTTTCTTTTTTCTTTTCTTCCCAGATTTCTCCCGTAAAACTTTATTCACCATTCTCTTTATTCAAATTACGATTTAAATTTCCTCTGTTTATATAAGTTTGTTATGAGAAGTTTTAGGGAAAAGCTGATTAAATTGCTTGTTAAATATTCAGTAAGAGTCACTTTTCTGATTACAAGCTCTTACATTAAGTAGATGGTACTGAAATAATTTTGTTAAATGTAATATTATACAGCCGTGCCGTAAAAATTTGTTAACAACCACTAATAAAATAATAAAATATAGACAATTATATTACTAAGCATTTATCAATCTTTCATATATTATTTTATATTTGCTATGATTTGATAATTAGAATACATTCATAAATATGGACATAATTTCTTTAATTTCTCATTACATTTATAAAATATCCTTTTGTTCTATCCATAATATTTCTTTTTTTTTGTGATTTCCATAGAATGTTTATTCTACGGTAAAAATATATTAAACTTATTATATTTTTATTGAGAGTAATAGAAATCGTATGAATAATCAGCACATTGCATCAATACTATGAAACTATATAATAAACAATACTCGAATAAGACTCGATTATTAACTAATTTGATCAGTCTACAAATATTGGATCTGGGTACTGATATTTAAATTTTTTGTGCAAAGTATTCACTTCCTTTCTTGCGAATGCATTATTTCATTCACTCCATTGTTGGTTTCGCTGAATACAACATAATGACACCTGTTCTTTGTTTTCTTAACTCTTCTTAGGTTTTGCCTTTGTTTTAATAATTTTCTCTGCATCTCTTCATTAGTAGAGAAATGAATAATTTATACAGTACCTTTAGAATATATTTAATGTTACAATTATGTTTGCTATGATGCAAAGCTAATAAAGCCAATTTAAAAATTTAAAACATCTTCCGTACAGAGAATTGAACAGTTTTAATATTTGTGAACAGAATGCTTAAATCAGTATAGCTAAGTTGGAAAAATTGATTGCAATGCACGAAGATATTTGATAAATTATATTTCAAATGATTTAAAACACGACATGAAATTCAGTATAATGGGAATTTTACGTTTTATTTCTATTCTCGAGAGTTAGTTATATTAACATCCCATTTTTAAGTAACACTAGTGCTATTTTGTGAAATACGTCATAATTTTGAACCGCGGCCAGATAACGAGGACGACACCTGAACTGGCAACCTCCTCTCCACACCACGCCACACCAGTGAGAGGAAGTTTGGCCTTGACTGACTTAACATGCAACAGACCCCCTTACATGGCGGAATCGGGTCTCGAACCTGAATCCCTACGAGTCACGAGCCGAAATCTTACCACCAGGCCATCGCGGCCCTGGCTATTTTCACGAAGTAACGCTTTGAAGAAACTTATGCATGTATCGAGTTCAAAAGTTTATTCATTGGCATCCAACTAAACATGTCAAAATGGTGCAAATCAAATACTCGAATTTAGTATAAAACATTTATTTTGCAGGACAAAGATGAAACACATTAACAATTAACACTAGACAAACATTAAGACAATTAGATTTTTAATTGCTTTTTCAGCTCAAAATAACAACTTCTCAATGGAATATATTTATGAAATAAGCAAGTATCAAAATGGTTTCCTATCCTATCATTTCGAAATGTAAAGTTTGAGTATAGTTTTACATTTCTTCTTCACTGGTAATCTCACGAGTGTAGGTGAGAAGAAAGAGGAGTGCAAAACTTGGCCATTTCATATTCACTTTTTTTCCCAACTTATCACTTATCAAGATTTAGCATTTACTCACCACAGAAGTATGTGGATAAATAGTAATAACTTTAAATGATTCAGAATTACTGGTTAAATCTTCTTTGCACCTATGATACCAAATTATATAAAAATATAATTTCAAGCACATTATACACACTTGCCATGGACAAGCTCGCTGACGAAGTCAGTGATTTAAGCCAAGGGAGCGTCTCTTGTTTTAGTAGCGCGAACTAGGGCCAAGAGTAACTCTTAGCTATTCACGCATCACATTTGCTTGCACAACCCCTTTTTACAGGGGGGGGGGGGCACATCTCACAGACAGAACAGGAAAAACTACCATGCCCGAAGCGGGACTCGAACCCAGGACGCTACCCCTATTCCAGGACGTCGACTTATTTAATTGAAAAACCGATAAACATATTGCAGCCGATTGCGTAGAAACTATTTTTTGAAACCCAACTTGCACACGTTATAATTCTGTAATAATATTTGAGTTTTTTCATTAATATACAATCATTCATAAAATTCATTAAAACCTTCAAATTAGAGTTGTTAAACTTTGTAGATTGAATTTCAAAAATAACTTCAGAATTTAGAAAGAAAATATTATCCTAAAAATTGTTTTTAAGGTCATATATTTATTATTGCATTAAAAAAACAATTATTTATTGTAATTGTGGTCCACATTTTAATTTTAAAATGCAAAAGTTATAGAATCTTAAATAAATATAATTATACTTATCCTTATTTCAGCTAATATAAAGCTTGATTTGTGCCTGTATATATATTTGTATGTGTTATCTCTCAACAGACCAAATTATTTCATCTAAAGATATTAAATTTGATGCATGCATATTTTTGAGGATAAAAATATGCGTTTTGGAGAATTTTAAAATTTTAGTTAAAAATTTTATTAATCAAATATTAAGTGATATTTTCATTTTTCTCTACACTTATTTTTGAAAAAAATGCAACGAAAAATAATTATTGCATTAATTTATAATTCAAAAATTTCTCTTTTCAGTTATATTAGTTTCATGCCGTATATATTGCATTATTTTTTTAAAAAAATATTTCGAAAGAAAATTAATAAAAACTTTGCAGCAATATATTTTATTTTTGAATTGAAATACATTCATTATCGTTATTGCCGTCAATATTGTCTCTATTCTCATTGTTGATAACAAAAGCATGAAATTACGGCTTAGTTAGTCCTAATAAGAAATTTTCTTTTCATTTAAAAAATGCTTTACAAAATATTTTTGAAATTTATTGTACATTCAATTGAAGTTTAACTTCATTAACAAACAACGATGGATTTTTTTAAGTACATGTAATTTTAAGCACACCATCGCTTTAATTTAATATATTTTGATGTATAAAAATGCATCGTCTTCACGAAAGATTGAAAATTTCTTTCTTATTTTAATGCACTGTATTATGTAGAAATGTTCTTTGAATAATCCTCTGAGTTGTTACTCAAATTCTAAAAAAAAAAATACTCTATAGTAGATATGAAATACTAATTGTATTTCCTTTTATTATATTTAAAATGTCTAGTTTCATCAAGATTTTTTTTTATATAAGTTGTTATTTATACTTTTCTGGTTCAAATTAATGTTCACATTTTAGACGAGTTGACCAAAATTTAGACACATGCATTACGCAATGAATGGAACAGTGTAAAGTTTTTAAATAAATATGTGCTATATATTTGTTAAAGTTTAATTCGAAAATTACTTTGCAAATAAATCCACAATGTGAAAGATGCATAAAGAATTTAATTGAAAATTTTAGACTAATATATGGCGAACTTGCTGATCGCCAAAAGCAGTTAGTAAAAACATAAATGCTATAAAACAAATGTTCACACTATTGATAACCAGATGGCTTGCAGTGAAATTTGGTATTGTGCGAGTGTTATCAAATTTAACTTAAAGAATCTATTATTCAATTTTAACTAATAATAAAAATATGAAAATAAAAAAAATTAATGTTTTTTTATAAAATACAAATTGACAAACCTCTGACATATTAAGCAGAGAGAGAAAACTCCGTGACTTTTTTCTTACAAACTAAGTAAAGAGAGTTAATTAAAGAATTTCAGATCTAATAATTCATTCTAATTCAATTTTTATCCATCATGATTTCATAAATACTCGTTCACTTAAATTGCACGAATTTTCAAATTGTGATTTTAAAAACTTTAATCTGTTCTTAAATAAGTTCCGGATTCAAAATATTAACGATTATTATCAGCACTTCATTAAAATATATTTTTGGAAAGATTATTCTAATATTCTGTATGCGTTCAGCCTTCTTACGTTTCTCCAGAAGGGAAGAAGAATCACCATTGGAAAATGGGACATCGACGTTTGCTTCCGATTTTGTACCCAAGTTTGCAATAGAACTACCTGATACTTTATCAGTTGTTGTCTCATAACCGAGGAAGCAGATATGCAGCGTCGAATTTTCGGAAGTTTAAGCACAACACGTTGCCTAGAATATCCCTGAAAGCTGAGAATAAACAAACGTCTGTTGTTGATCCTGGACAGATGCCAGAACACTATTAACCGATTCAAGGATTTTATCGGATATTAAAACAGGTATCCTCCTTTTAGAAGTATCGTGCACGTAGCACAGATTTTTATCGTGGAGCAATTAATTTCTTGATTATCTTGGGTTTACTAATGTTTTTCTCTCACCCTGGAAGATACAGGTATCTTTTTTCCATAAATAAATTTTCATGATAAAAAAAGTAACAATCATTTGGCAGAGAACTGAGTTTTCTCTCCATTTAAGGGTCTGTTATGTTAAGCACCTTAAAGATATTTTTAAATGTTTGAAAAATCTTCATTTTAATCATCAAACTTTAATTCAATCAGTTATGTGAATTGTACAGTTGTTATTTGGCTTACTCTAATAATAATGCAATATGCAAGGAACAAGAGTACGTAAATGCAGATTTTATTTTTTATTATCGTTTAAAAATTAAAAAAAAGTTTTCTGTAAAAAGTTAAGTTTTAATATAATTCCAACATGACTGCTTTTTCTCAATTCTTTACGTATACTTTCACTATTTGATAGATTTTGTGTTTAGATTCGAAATCATTCTTTTTACCAATATTCCATTTTTCCAGCTTGTTGTGTTTCCTGATTTTCGTACTATCATTATTAGACAATTACATTCGTTACCTTCTTGTATTTATTAAAAAATTTGTTCCTTGTGCCATTCACCACTGATAATTTCATCAAGTATTGCTTCCAAACCTGCGTCAGGATTTTTTTTAGTATTTAATTATACCTTTTATCATGTTTATTAAAATCCTGATTTTTAAATTGCCAAAATCATTCTTTTCAAGCATTTCTTTTCTATGTGCGCTATAAATGTCCACCCGTATCCACCAATATTACTCTAATAAAAATTACTTTCCGCAAATTCTGTTTGTTTGGCACAAAACTAGATATATTTTCGAAGCTAAATATATAATATATGTAACAATAGAAATGGCAACGAAGTGCAAATTATACTTTGCTTGTTGATTTTTATTTCCAATAAGATTTTAAAATAGAAAATATGTTGCAAATCTAATCATGGATTTGAGAAACCGCAATTTTTTAAAATAATTATTATAGAATAGAAAATTCCACGATAGAAAACAATTTCTATGAAAAAATTAGGCAATCAACACATTCTTATTCAGTTATCAAAGATGGCCGTTCGAAATGAGTTTGTCAAAAAATGGATTGGGGGGAAACAACTGGAATTTAAAAATTGAATGCTTGTTCTTATGCACCAAATGAGTGAACTGCATTTTATTTATTTAAGAGTATTACACTCTGCAATTATAAATGTTACAATTAAAGAATCAATCAGCGCATTATTTTAAGATAAATATTAGACAAAATTATTCCCAAAGATCCACTGTTACCTATTAACATGGGAGGTGCGGTAACGTAGACCTCTATGGATGGACTTTCTTTCCCCCCTATTCAATTTTAATTCACTCGAATGGATTGATCCTGTAGCTTCTTGTTTCATGACTTTCATTAAAAGCGCACCTTTCTAAACAGTTTCAGCGGAGGATTTTTATTAAATATTCCAGCTATTTCCTTTCTCGACGTCTGTGGGATCGCGCCTCCCTTTTAGTGTTCCAGTATTATACAAGGCTCAGCTTATGACTCTAAAACTTGGTCCTCGAAATACCATTCAAACTACTGATCCTCGTTAGTAAGCAAAGGTCCAGAGAAATTTGAATGAAGCAGAAAGTGATTTTAGTGATGAGGATAATTGTATATAAGATTTTTTCGCTGAAGACTCTCATTCCCCTGATTCTCATATATATATGAACAAATATAATTAATTTTTCTAGTGGTAATGTATTTTGGAAAATTTCTAAAATATATTAATATACCAAGAGAAATATCTACAGAATTTACAAGCTGATTTTTATACCATTACTTAACCTGTATGTTTAAAATGCCTTCGTAAACCGTGCTACAAATGATCACAAGTTTCTATGTAGAAATGATGTCGATAAAAAAGGGTCATATAATTGTTGAATTTCATATTTCATATAATTGTGGAATTTCATATAATTTCATATAACTGTTGAATTTCATATAATTGTTGAATTTTCCATTATATTGTTTTCCATATATCTTTCTATACCAGAAAAATAAATATGATATAGAAAGTAAAAATTAATAGGTTTTTCAAGAATATTATTTGTTGTAGCATGTAATTTGAGAAGAAAATGTATGTTCAAACGCAATTACTTTTTTCAATGATAATATATTTTGACAAAAAAAATCTGAAATATATTTTTTTATCAAGAAAAATATCTATAAAATGTATTGACTGATTTTCATACTAATACTTACATTAGAAAATTTAATTCGAATATAAAGAAAAAAAGATCGCCTAAACCTCACCTCCCCAGCGAAATCCTAAATGTTCACCTCCTCAGTTAAGAGTTATAACATCGATTTTTCTTCACAAAGATCTCAAAGCTTAGTAATGGTTATGAAAAATGTAAATAAGCAATTTAGTGTACTTATGAGTTCCCACTTTAATAAAGTCCACTTGAATAAAGTGTCAGCTCTTCTTCAGCATAATTAACAAATACAAATTTGGTTTCTGACATTTTCAGAGTTTCAGGAGAATAACGAATTTTGTTTAAAAGCATTTTAACTACACAAATAGTTTCCGTGTAATTAGCGTCTCTTTAATATTAAAACGTATATCTTTAGAAAAGAGAACAACATCTTAGGAAGTAAGTCTTATCTTTTGAGATAAGACTTCATACGGAATTATTATATTTACACTTGGGGAATGTTTCTGGTAAAAAATAGATACTAAAGAAAAAAAGAAATATTAATATTAATAAAGGTTTTTAATACCATTTACGGCATATAAAATGTTTTCGTGTAAATAACCAACTACATTTTATTTAGCAGTGGATTAGAAAATATGTTTGTATTTCTTTAAATGTTTATTTTAAATTGTCGAACTACAGAATTCTCTTCTGAATATTTCTCATCAATATATTTGTTTTTATTATTATTAAGGTTATTATAAAAAAATTTTAAAGTTTTTGAAAAACAATATAAAAGGAAGAAAAAAAACGACTAAATTTTTATTACAAAATAATACTAATAAAAATTACACCATTTTAATTAAGCTTATGTTTTTAAATTCATATTTTATGATAATCAAATTATGAGAAATATATTTTCTGAAATTAAGGAAGTAAATAAAGTTTTTTAATAGCATCAAAATTTACTCCAAAAATATATTTAGCTATATAGAAAAGTATTTAATATATTATTCAATTATAAATCTCTTCAAAATATGTTCACTGATAGTGGAAATTCACCCGAAATAGTTTTCTTTGCTCAAAACGTGGTTTAATAAATGATGATTCGATAATTATAAAAGCAGTAAAAGTTTGTATAACAAAGGTTATTGAACACGAGTGAAGATAAATCTTAGTTCCAGGGTTTTAACATCCGATAAGCGAAGAATGATATGGATTTTAGAAGCAAGCTTCTAGGAATAACCAGGAATTGGTAAGTAAAGCGAAGTATTAGGAAAAAGGGCATCTGTAATTTTTTTATTATTAAAAGCTGGAAATGAAACAGTTCGACATCATTGAGGAATTATGTCTCTATGAACTTAAAAAATGCATGCAATTCATGCAGAGAAGGACTCCTACCTGTAACTTTATATTAGTTGCTATATCGTTAGGTACTATGTTGTTAGGTAATATATTAGTTAGGTACTATAACTTTGTATTAGTACATTCATTATTTTAAGTGTATATAATTAACAGTGCTTCATTACAAAAACAATATTTATATCCAATTTCAAGCCTTTCATCATCTTTTGCGATTAAAATGGAAAGCGAAATGAAATTGTCGAGTTGGTTTGTTTATTTTTAACTGAATCGTATTATCCTGAAACAAAAGTAGCAATCCAGTATATATAAATATATGATAAAGCCACTAAAGCTTTGATTAATGTTTTTAATTGCTCAATGTATAATATGAATAAACTATTGTTGTTTACAACTATTATCTACTAATTCTTAAAAGTCATCTGCTTCAAAGGCGTTTTCTTTTTGTATTTTGATAGCTTGATATTCTGTCTCTAATGATTAAAGGCTCACAGCATTCTGCAGTGATTTTGATGGGAAACTAAAACTAATTTCTTAAATTCACATAGATCATTATTGATTTATTAAGCACATGGACATAACATAAACATTTCAATTGGGCGACATCAAGAAGGTAAAAAAAAAAGATGCAAAATTAATTAACGTAGGATAATTACACTTAATTAACTTATTCCCTTTCATTCCTTCATTTTTTAAATGCACGCCAATGGTAGTAATTTAGTCTCATTCCTTGCATTAACTGCATTAATGACTTCTCATGCATTCAAAGTATTTGTTATTCTTTAGGATCTTTTCCCATACCTGCAAAACAGTAAATTGCATCCTGCAAGTAATTGAGAGGATGAGATGGATTCGTTGAGAATGAAAAACGTGATTAATTAATTGGGTTTCCCTTCTATTTTAAATTTGCGATCGCCTCTCTTGAATAATTCATTCAGATCTTGAACTTTTTCATTGATGAAATAGATATAAATGAATTTTGAGAGCATAAGTATTTATTTATGACTTGCAACATACTTAAGGAATGGCTAAGAATAAACATAAATCCTACGTAAAAAAAAAATTATGCATATAATTATTTGATTTGTGCAGTAGTTTTGTAGGAAAACAAATTTATTTCAACGAATGGTTATCAAAGCATGCCCTCTTGTTTTTTAAAAGAATGACAATTTAAATGTATCATAAAATAAGTAGGCAAAAATAATTTCAGAAACAGAAATTAAGCAGATTAATCTGTCCATAAAATTTGAACTGTAGATTTATCTGCTTCAGTTGTGAATCTAGTTAATAAACATATTATAATACTGAAAATACATTTTTTAAAAAACTAAAACATTTGCACAGTAAAAAATGAGTTTATATTAAATTTATCATTAATTATTAGTTTGAATCGACACTGAAATAGCTTCTCTGATTACTTAAATTTAAAATTTTATTCATGTAATAATTATGTAGAAACGAATTTAAAAATTTTGAAACTGGTTCTACGTGATTAATTGTTAAAAATATTTCTTTAAAATTAATCCAGAAAATGAGAATTCTCCATTATTTATCATCTTGAATACATTTATATTTTTAGTCACATGGAGTATTAACATTTTAATTTAAACAATGTTTTTGATTAAGTTTTAAAATAATGTTACACGTTGCATTATTTTATTTAAATATACCCACATTATCTATTTAAAATAATATAAAACGCAGCAGTACAATAATTTACGCAAAGTTATTCATTCGCTGACTTCTATTGCACATAATGTAATACAATTACCAATGTGAAAGTAAATTAATATTATTTACATTGTTTCCTCAGAAAATATCATTTATATGTGCAATAATAAAATGAATGTTTTCAATATTACACTAATAAAATTTTGCATTATAATAATTAATATCTATATCATTTGTCTTATGACTGAAATAGTATTTCATATTATGTGTTTTAATAAATATTCATAATGTAATACTTAGTTCGCACAATTATCATTTTTAATGCTAAAGTTGCTTTTAAAATGTAAAGGTTAAAGACAATTTTAGCTCATAGATCTGAGATCAGCCCATCGAATTGAATAGTACAAAACAATTTTATTTTTTCTAATTCATTATTATAATTATTCTAATGCGGAAGATATTAAACTAATAAGTTTTCACTTTCAATTATAGAACATATAATCTGATTTGTACACTAAAATATTTTCAAGCAGCCTTTGAATATTAAAAGAAGGATGTGCAGAATTCGACAATTGAAAAAAAAATGCAAGTATTTTATAAATTAACACCTTTCTACGATCGAGTAGCTAACGATCTATCGATCAAGTGTTCGTCGAATATATTCCTCAGAATTGTGTGGCATTGGATTTGATCGTTGAAAATGCGCATTCAGTTGAAGAATAAAAATGGGATCGTTTAGCTTAGTGAGGAATTCCGAGCGCAATCAAAATTCTTCTTAGCTAATCGAACCGTGCTGAAGGTTCTGAAGACACCTCCTCCCCCTAAATAAGAGATCTGGAAACAAATGACTAAAAAAATATTTCGGTCATGTGTAACTAAAATCATAAAATATTTATTTTTCTCAGGCACAAAAAAAGATCAGTGCACATCCGAATGTTATGGGGAAGTAGTATTACATTTGGAAATTTGGAGACTCCTTTATATCGTTGCAAAATGTATCGTACAAACTCATTATTTTGAGATGGTTTTGGAATTTTGAATAAAAGGAAAAACGAGATTCAAATTTCGCCTTTTGGAAAAGCTGCCTTGTGGCTAAATGCTAAGAATTTTCTGCATGTAGATATTTTTTATTGGCCATTGTTTATTCGAAAGTAACTATTATTTTGGATATATGGTTCTTCTTTCTTCATACTTTAGTTTCAGTAACAATTCTTTAAGCACCTCGTTTAAAATCTGTTATTTCTTGAAATCCAGTCGCTTCTTACCTCAGTCAATAATAAAGGAGAATATTTTGTGCGTTAGTGCTTTATAAAAGAGACCATTTGACCTCAAATCTGCAATAAGCATATATTATTGGTTGGAAGGAAATACTTTGTAACGAAAATTTTGAAATAAAAAAATAGAAATTTATTGAATGAAAAATTAAATTAAATTTAGGAGTTTTTTTCCGATGCTTTCTTAAAATATTATTCAGCAATATAGATTTTTGCACTGCTTAAAAATTTTAATAATTGTCACTTTAAATACCTCGACTTAATAATGAATTTTAGCATTTCAATAAAAATATTTTTTGCTTGATTTTTATCTACAAATTACATTCTTATACTGGAAATGAAGCAATTTTCTATGCTTTAAAAAGCAGTTAATATATTTTCTTCCAATATTGAAAGCTGAAATAATGTTTTTATTATCTATTTAGTTTGTATAGCAAATAAAACTGATGAGAATTATCTTCCTGAAACATTCTGGCGTACTCTTTGATAAAAGTATTATTACCCGCAAAAAAATTTATACACTGGCAAATGTAATGAATGCAATAAGTGCTCATTTTTTTTTTTTTTTTTTTTGCGATTTCGCAAATGATAGTATTGTAATTCGCAGTAGCGTTATGAAGATGACATATGCATTTTTAATGCTGTTTTTCCAATAAAGGAAACCAAGATGTGCCAAACAACTACAATTTTAGTAGTTTGACTACATTTTTGCTACATAGCAAATTTCATTTATCTAAATCGCTACTGTTCAGATATATTACGTTTAAAAATGTACAAACTAACAAGCCCTTTGACAAAATTGATTAAAAGTTAATGAAATTAAATATTTTAGGAGTAAAAACTCTATATCAAATTGTATTTATCTAAGCAATTGACTTTTTAATTTAACGCATTTATTTGTATATAAAAATAAAGATGGGCAGAGAGTGAACTCCATATCGAATTGATTCAAAATTTGATACCAGTCAATACTTTATATACTAAATTTCTGCACCAAATTTATATGCCTACTAGTTTACGTTTTGTGAGTATAAGTTTCACTTGCATTTGATTAGCCAGGCATTCAGAAATTCTGTGAATGTAGTTCGTTCACAATTTGTTCGAAATCTACAGATTTGGTGCGAATGCATTTTACTAAATTTCATATTACGTACTTAATTTCATTCTTTTAGTTCAGAGAGGTTTTGAGCATTTGTGTTCGTTGAGTGACTGACATCAGTCTAAAAAAATGTGTGTTTAGAACCCTGAAAAATCTATAGCGTGAATATTGTAACATAAAATATCGAATTCAAATAAGCGATTACAATACTTATAATTATATATTATAATTATTATTACAATATTACAATACTTATAATACTTATATAATTCGTATACGAGAAAATAATACACATTTTTAATAAGGTCAAAAAATCAGTGAACCAAATCAAAACGTTTAATAATATTGTGATATTGTTAGCAGTAATAGGAGGCTCGTTTCATATTGGGTTTTTCCTTCCATCCGAATGCGTGTGCACAAACTGTTGATGATTCGAACCCCGTTCGAATCGATTTATCACATGAAATAAAAGGATGCTCCCAATTATTTATGCAAGATGTTATTTGACGGTTTTATGCAAATGTTTTTTCACTATATCTAAGAGCGGAAGAACGTGTGCGCGCATGCTTAGACGTAGATTGATTCAGATTCTTTTCTTTTAACTTGTGTTCGTTGTTTGCGTCGGTGTGATATGTTATAATGTATTAAATGTTTGTTTGTCGCAAGAAATAAAAGTCTGTGTTTTTAAGAAGTCTTCTCGACCTGCAACCTTTTATAAGCACCAGTCACATGCATTTTTCACTGCTATTATTTGAACATTTTACTCTGCGGGCTTTAAGACGATTGATCTTGACAATTACAGGGTTTGAACCCAAATATCGTCTGACAGATATATATATGATTGACTTTCGTCACAATTAGGAAGGCTCATTTCTCTACTAATAATGAAGCTGTATGTGTGTGTACGTGTGTGCTCATGTGTGTGTTGGCCGTTTACGAGTTAGATTTTTTGATCTAAGCTACCAAATTTTGCCCACATGC
>JAPMOR010033120.1:0-17807 GCA_026543865.1 Argiope aurantia | reverse complement strand
TTGGTAATATTGCTTCTGGTTATGAGGCACTCTTTTTGACTAGGGTCACAATTTGCTGATATGCCACCATATTTGCTGTTTGTCACAATTTTCTCACAATAACAGCGGTGAATTAGAGATGATTAATTATTCTGATGCTATAAGAGATTCTGATGCTATTGGGATTCTGGTCGGAAGTTCAATTAGAATGAAGTTCAGAAAAGGCTGAGTTTCATTTTAAAGATAATCACTAAATTGTTCATTGTAAAATAATCACTTAAAAATCAATGCTTCAGTATCAAATCCAAATTTGAAAGCTCTATATATGTTTAGTTTAATTTAACATTTTACTGTAATGTTGAAAGTTGTTAGAAATAATTTTTGCAATACAGAATTAAATAAACATTTCGTTTAATGACAGTTTTTTTTCCTGCATAGAATTTAAATTTATTACTGTAATTTTTTCTACATGCCAAAATAAGTTTTTGAAAAATCAAGAACTTTCTTTTTCTAAAATCTAATGGGTTCTAAAGCAAATTTAATATTTAAAAAAAATTCAATAGTTAAAAATATAACTGACATTTTATAGCTTACTTTGGGATTTCCTTTATAAACTTCCACGAAATTAATATGATTTAGTTTCTCTTCATTTGTTATGCAACTCATAGACTGGTGTGCAAAACTTAAGCAACAATGCATATTTTAAGCAGATAGCCATAAAATTGCAGAAAAGGAGTTCTTGCGATCAGTGCAATGAACACGTAATTCAAGAGAAAGGTCATGCGTATGCAAATATCAGGAACAAAACGTCACAGGCGACGTGAGCGTACGCAAAACATGTGCAGAAGGCGCGCGCAGCTCAACACTACAATAAAAGGAAGGACGGAGACGCAATTAAAGACATTCGCTGCAAGTGCACGTGAGTTAATTCGTGAAATATGGCTAGTAGAAATCACCTGGACGATTTCACACGTGGAAGAATGATCGGAAAGCTGGAGGACGGGCGTAGTGTGACCAGTGTAGCTGAAGAGTTCGGAATCAACAAAAGTGTCGTTTCGCGGGCTTGGAAAGCCTTCCAAACCACAGGTACAGCTGTAAGAAAGGTTGGTGGTGGCCACCCCAGGAAAACAACTGCAGTGGATGACTGACATATCGTCCTGCAGGCGAAAAGAACCCGAAACCAGTCAGCAAGCGCCATTGCTCAGCAACTTTGTGCAGCAACAGGGCAACAAGTGTCGCGTTTTGATGTGTCCAGACGCCTCCACAAAGGTGGCCTATTCGCCCGCCGTCCTGAACGCTGCATCCCTTTGACACATTCTCACCGGCGGCACCCTTTAATGCGGTGCAGGGAGCACAAAAACTGGACATCTCATCAATGGTGCCGTGTCCTCTTTACAGATGAGAGTCGTTTTAGTGCCACAAGCGATTCCCAACGCCAGTTGATTTGGAGAGAGGTCGGGACACTGTTTCATCTCAGTAACATCACGGAAAGAGACCGTCTCGGTGGTCCTGGAGTTGTCGTCTGGGGAGGCATTATGATGAAAGGGTGGACTGGGCTCCACGTTTTCGACAGAGGTTCTGTAACTGGAGATCGCTATTGTCAGGAGGTGATCCTTCCCCATGTGCGTCTGTTCCGAGGTGCCATTGAATCAGACTTCGTTTTTATGGATGACAATGCACGGCCACACAGGACTCATGCTGTTGAGGTGCTCCTGGAAAGTGAAGATATCACTCGAATGGATTGGCCGGCGTGCTCCACTGATTTCAATCCGATAGAACATGTGTGGGATGCTTTGGGGAGACGCCTTGCGGCACGATTACATCCTCCTGTGAACACCCAATAACTTAAATAGATGCTGATTGAGGAATGGGCACTCTTACCTGAAGAACTGTTGGACAATCTGGTGCTGAGTATGGAGAGACGGTGCGAAACAACCATTGCAGTAAGTGGAGGGCATATCCCATACTAAGGAACATCTGCTTGCTGTTCTTCCTCTTGGACAGACAATCATGTGAAATGATACTATGAGTTCAATAAAGCCTTTTTTTTTGTTTGATTCCATACTGTATGCCTTGTATTCATTTCTGCGCGACTATGCTTTCGTCATTCTTTCAGAACAAAATGCTGTATCTCATTTCTGAATTTCATGTCTCTCAGATGATTTCTCGTGAAGTTATGGCAAAAAACATACCTGTTGCTCCTGTTGCTTAAGTTTTGCACACCAGTGTATTATGATAAACATTAAAGAAATTAAGGCGTAAACATTCTATGCAAAACTTTGCTCGTTTCCATTCCTAAATATTCATTGCGGCATCCTACTTCGCTCGATGTTGTTAAAGTAATTTGCTCACTGATATAATTAATTGCACGTATAATTTTTCATATGATGTAAAAATTTGTTCATAAGTATGATAAGTTTTGATGGATCCTTTTGAAAAATCTTCATGTAAATCATTCGTAGTTTCCAAATGGAATTTGTAAATAATGAAATGAAGCAAACTGAAATTTTATGTAACAATTAAATCAAAAATTTCAGTCTAGTGTCGAAGGATAAAAGTAACAAAATGAAAGAAAGCCTTCTTAAAAATAGGGCAAAAAGGCAGATTAAAAATAATCTGGAAATTTATTTTTATAATTATGATAAGTTTTGATGCATCCTTTTGAAAAAATTTCATGTAAATCATTCGTAGTTTCCAAATGGAATTTGTAAATAATGAAATGAAGCAAACTGAAATTTTATGTAACAATTAAATCAAAGATTTCAGTCTAGGGTCGATGGATAAAAGTAACAAAATAAAAGAAAGCCTTCTTAAAAATAGGGCAAAAAGGCAGATTAAAAATAATCTGGAATTTTATTTTTCTCTAAATTATCATAAGAAAAATAAATTTCTTTAGTAGAAACATTAGAATGGCATATACCGAATTCTCTATTATTAAAACAATGATGAAACGAACAATTTTTAAAACCTCTTAATAAACGACTTTGAAATGAAAGAATATCCTGTTCTTCATTTTATTATTCACGAAACAGCTATAAAGTAAATAAATTCCTCATGTATTTTAACGTCATATTTCTTCATGTATTTGTATTGTATTGTATTTAATGTATTCCTCATGTATCCTTACTATTTTAAAATTTTGGCACATGAATGAATATTCGCTTCACAATCATAATTAATGTTTTTTATTAGAAAGAAATATTTGACTAAAATAAATAAAACTTATTTCAAATTACTAAAAATTTTAACTTTTTTGTTTGCATTTGATTAGCAACTGTCACTGAAAATTTCCAAAGGTCGAATGTGTTACGCTAGATGCACACACGCAGAGTGAAAACATATCTGAAATATGCATTAAGCTAGAAAATTAAATTTCAAAGTATCATCCACATGGCTACACTGTAGAATCTATACAAAGTTTAAAGTATAAATAGACTATAGGAAATAGATTCGAATTCCATATTTGGTTCTCTGTAATATTCTATAATTATGAACAAGAAAGTCGCCATATTGGGTATAAGTTTATTGCTAGCAGAATGTTCCAAATAATTTATCACAAACCTCACAGATTTATTTTACTGTGAATGGATCACTTCGTCCTTGAATTTCCGTTTTTCTTGACTGGCAATGCATCAATCAAAAATCAAATGCTTCAGAGTGTGTTAGAATGTTCCTATGCTTCCTAAATAATCTGATTTAAACGGTTATGTAACGATCACAAATTGTCCATTCAGTCAATAAGTAGCATTACAATACATAATTTACCACGGACAAACTATCCTTCTCTTTCTTTTCTGTATAGAAATCTCTCTAATAACAATAAACAGACACTGAACACGTTCGTTTTTCCTATTATCAGAAGTCAACTTTCTATGTAAATAATAAAATACAGGACGAAAAGCAATGCAACACATTTCGACTACCTATCTCATCAATATGTACTTGATGAAAAAAACTGTCATTTATTTTTTTGAAATGGAAGCATACTGAATGGAATTCTAATTCTTAACACGTCAAGCCATTCAGATTTCTCAAAAACAGCTTCCCACAATCAAAAAGTGCAGGAAATCGAAAATCGCTATCAAGTACGGAAAGGGGAGGGGGATATATATATTGAAAAGCATTTTAACGTTTAAAAAAGTGGTGTTTTAAATTATTTTTCTTTTGAAATTAAACTCTTGCACACGCTTTCAAATGGACAGGTATATCCACTTCTGCAAACCTAGGAGACTTATTGATAGTTTTATGAAACGCATACGAAATATTTTCGATATATGTGTTCTGAAATTAAATTCGTTTTCAAAACAAATAAATACAATCTTCATATTCTTTTTCCTAAGATTCATTTGTCTGATGCTTATCTCTTTTTATGCAAATATTAATAGCAGATATTTCTTTTAGCGCTCACTCACTATGACATCGAAATTCTGGATTGCAAAAATATCCATTTATCATTAATGTTCGTATCAATAATTTTCTTATCACCCATCATATGGAGTACATGTGGGTAGACTTGACTACTGTCATGGAAGCAGCTGGAGATGGGAAACTTAAAGGCTCCTTTCCGACCAATGCATAAATGTTCCTTTAATACAGACGTCTTATTGTTGGAATGGGCATAACTCTTTCTCCAACCCTCCCTGTGCCCATAAGTGAATCAAGATCCATGATGAATGGTTTTTCATTCACAAATCTTCCTCCTCCTTTCCCTCTCCAGCAGAGAATTTAATTCAACGCTAATAAATATTTTCAAACACAGAAATGATTTTCTCTACAAATATAGAACAATTTCTTATTATGTCAAACTCACAAATATTAGATGCACAGATATGTACTTTAAAATCGGATTCCAATTTCAGCGTACACAGGCCATTGAAGCATTTAAAACATGCAGATATTCCCTACTGATTACAATACAAGGAATTAATTGTTTTACTGTATATTTATGTAGGGTCGTGACCCCAATCGAAAGAAGACTACGCATACACCTTTTACATATTTTAATAAACGAACACACGACTACACGAACATTAACCGAAAGAACAAAAGTATAGGATTGGCTGCAGTTTAGGCGAACATAGAATGGCTATTATCCTTCAACTTCGGCGCTCAATTCTCTCGCTCCCATCGTCTCTCTTCTTCCGTTTGCCTCGCTTCTCCGTCTAGTCGGAACACTACTGCCATCTGTCGGCGAGGGAGGGGGAGTAGCGTAGGAGCTCATATTACATTTATTCACTATTTTATCACTCTTCGAAATGAATAGTCATTTGTAATCTTCCTAAGTTTAAAAGTTAATACAAACGTTCATTAGTTAAACGCAAATGTTTAGAGCACGCAACACATAATCCAAATAAATAGAAAAAAATAAACGTATACAGTACCGCCTGCATTCTCGTTTTTGAAAGTTCCATTCAGTTTTAATGTTCTGTCTTATTTGTGCAGAAGATCGAACATTAAATGAGAAAATAATATGGGAAAAATATTTGAAATCCATATTTGGTTCTCTTCACTATTCCATGATTATAAAAAAAATCGTGAAATTAGGTCTAATATCATTGTCTACAGACTGTTATAAATGGTTTATCACAAATCTTACAGATTTTTTTTTATATTAATGCACATTTGCACCCTTCTGCTTCTGCCTGCATGATCAGGTTGCATATCTACCATCGATCAAGCATTTTAGATAGCGACACATTTTCTGAAGGGACTGGAAGTTATTATACTTTCAAAATAATCTGATTCGGAAGGTTCTGCAAACGTTGTAACGGAAATTGTCTAACTTAGCGGAGAACTGAATAGCTCAGTGGGAGAATGCTATGAAATTCAAAAGTTCGTATCTGACTGCAGGCAAGTTGCGTAAAAATTGTGTCGTTAAGAATTTACTTTCTGTTATTTTTCGTTTGATCTAGAATGTTCTCATAATTTCTGTATCTTTCTAAATCTGGAAGAGTAGAGTCATTTCGTCTTGTAGATAAAAAAAGTTTAGTTCTTAGAATAAAGTCTTGCATTCAGATAAACGAGTATTATCCTTGACTTCAGTTTACAGACGGTTTAACTACGCTATCTTTATTTCCGCGACACATACTTTAAAAACAAAATGAAGTCAAAGTGTTAACTCAACCATTAGTTGCATTAACCTACTGCGGACGAAATAGTTTCTTGTTTATCTAAAAATTGCTTTTAATAAGGGTAAATAGACATTATCAGTTTTACCCACGAGTTCTATTTCCCTATCGTCCTTCATATAAGTAAAACGAAACATTACTCTGCGCAGTCACTATTTTCTGAACAGCTATTCAATTTGGAGCAGTCATCTGTCAGTCAGGCATAAGAAAAAAAAATCTTTTATTCCGGTCTTGTACAAGCCGTTCACACATAGGAGAACTGCTTGCCAAAAGTACACAGGAGAAGGAACAAACAGTAACTATTTTTTGGAAAAACTTAAAAACAAATATTTTATTTAAAATAGTGGTGCTTTAACATATTTAATTTTTTTCTCTTTCTCTTATACTTAGTATAGAAAAAATACAGTAATCATCAAAATAAATAAGATCGAACACGAGTTTTCGACGACTCTCCACGTTTTAGACATTTGGAAAATCTACACTTTCTTATATATACTCATGAGAAAAAAGATGGAGTCGTAAAAAAATCTTACATTGAGATTCTAGAAATGACAGTAGCAAGACTCTTTAGTTCCAGAGAATTCTATTTACACTGCAGAATTGTTTCTGAATTTAATTATCAATTCTTTTTTATTTCTGAGCTTGCTATTGTTAACAAACGTGGTTCTTTTTGTAAAAATATAAACATTATTGGAAAATTTGTAGCAATATCACGTTTTTCTAAGAAGTTTTATTATGCTTTTAACTGATTTCTAATAAATTAAAAATATTTTACAAGTAAATAAAAATAATGCGAGGAAAAACGCCTTTTCTCGCAATACTTATTTCAAATAAGAAAGCGACTTCTTTTACAATTATCTGGCGCTAATATGACATTAAGCATATTTTTATATTGTACATGTATATCAGAAAACCATGCCTTCATTTGAAATAAAATATCTACATAGAATGTTTCTCATATTGTTTGCTTTGAAATCTCCTCTTGTAATATTCTCTCCTAGAATATTTTTCAATCCTATAATTGATATTGTATCCTCAATCATATATCCATCTCTATTCCTTACACAATTATGATGAATAATATATGGTTTGATAATAGCATTCACAAATTGTGATAGAACATTAAAAGGACAATGGAATATCCTCCATTTATTGCTGAATATCAACATATCAAAAGCGCCTTCTATGGCTTCTCTTTCTTGATAAATCGATTATTGAATATTTTATTTTCCACTGAATTGAAAAATTTCAAATGTGCCCCAGCATATGGCCATATCAATTTTTTATGTAGCCCAAATACTGCACCACTAATGAAAAAGTATTAAACGACTCTGTTAGTTTGACAAGCACAAAACAAATTATTCTTTTTGTCGGCAATGTCCATTTGCACAATTGAATGGAAATATTAATTATATAATTAATATGTATTAATATTAATTGTATATTTATGTGTATAAATCGTATTTAAGGTTCTGTTCTTAATTGTCTGTTTTTATGGAATTGCATCAACAAACAAAGTTACTTTCAAAACTTTATAATAACAATATACGAAAATAATTGGAAGTAAAACATTTGTTTTACACGATGCAATTTAATACTCCAATAGATTTCAAAAGTTATTGCCAGCATTTATACAGGCTGAAATGAATTCCTCATTTTGGTATTTTTATGCTGATATCTTTTAACCGCCCATGTAATCCCCGAAGGAAGTCTCAATTCTGAAATAATTAAAAAAATTTCAATGCCAATTTCTTTTCCTCAAATCTTCAAATAACGTGTAAAAAGCTCCTAAATAGTCTTTTTTCATCTATTGAATAAATCCCAATTAGCCAATTCTTTTCCTCTTCATTCGACAACAAAATCACAATAAAGATGGAATCTGCTCTCTATTCATTTCAAATTACAATTAAAAAGTAAATAGTTTAAATAACGCGGTTAAAGTATATTTGTTTGTTGATGAAATTGTGCCGCCTCTTACGACGGCAACGGAAATGTTACCGCCGCGTGTGTAACCTTCGATATCTGTGAGCGGTAACGGTAACACATTCATTGCATTTCCTTTAGTATACAATACATTTTCTTTTTAGTGATGTTTTTAAAATATTGAAAGGAAATAGGTTTGAGTTTAAAATCTCGTCCCGTTCTGTAATTGGACTCACATTTTGTCGTAAATAACTAAAATTAATATTTCCAAAAACTTACTAAAATAACAACATTTAGACATATAATACAAATGAAACAAATGATGCATTTATGTTTATTCGTTCCTAAAATAAATCTATTTTTATAAAATGGTTTTATCTTGAGTGTTTCTTACAAGTTACATATCATGTTACTTTTGTTAAGGTTTTCGATAAATACTATCGTTGGGTAAAACAAAAAGCAATTAATTAAGTACAAATAAATAACTAAAATGCATATTAATTCCTAGCAACGCAAACATTTTATTACTGCATGCTACAATCGGGATACTTGAGTAAACATAAAAGTTGAGTTGTCGCTTGTCTGATACAAAGTTGAATTTTTACAACAATACCTCCTCCACTAACCACAACTTATTTAAGATTAAATTAACATTCATTCACAAGACTATTAAATTAAAGCAGTCCTATCAAGGTACACAGTTCTTTGAACCAAACACTATGGTTTATGCTGAACCAAACGCAATGGTTTAGTCATGATGTCTGCTAATTGCATTTCACCGGGAACATGCTTGATAAACAGTTCACCATCAATAAATTTTTCTCGCACAAAGTGATAACGGACAGGTGCTTGGACCGTTTATGGTATTCGGGATTCTTGACGAGTTTCACAGCACTGGCATTATCTACCAGAAGAGAGGGAGTTTCGAGATTTGTTATATCACCGAGCAGATGTTTCAGCCAGATTAGTTCTTTAGCACTCTCACTCGCAGACACATATTCGGCCTCTGTAGTAGATAACACCACACTCTTCTGCTTTTGGCTCATCAACGAGAGGCTCCACATCAAAATTTAGAGACCATTCCAGTTCTTGAGCGTCTTGTTTTTAAAACACCTGCATAATCAGCATTGCTGTACACTTCAAGCTCATTGGAATAACACTTTACTTGATATGACAAGCCAAAATCTACAGTCCCTCTTAGATATTTAAAGATTCGCTTTACAGCACACCAATCTGAGGTCCTGAGATTTTCAAGATTTTCAGAAACAATGCTTATAGCATAAGCTAAATCAGTTCTTGTAGCAGTTGCAAGGTACATGAGACTGCCAACCGCCTGGCTATTAGGGACTTCTTTCCTTATCAGTTTGTTTTCTGTGTCATGAAAAACAAAGCTTTTGACACTAGGAGTTGACACTGAATTGGCGGAGTCCATATGAAATTTTGAGAGAACTTTTTTCAGATAGGAACAATGATTCACAAAAATTGAACCAGTATTCAATCTTGTTATGTTCATACTCAGAAACTGGTTCAATGAACCCTTTGTGATCTAAAAGGAATGACCAAGTTCACGTATGAACTCCTCCACATCATCTTTGTCTCTCCCATCAGCAATGCCATCATATACATAGAGAAAAATAAGGAGTTTCTTGTCATTTCTGTGTCTGATAAACAAGCAAGGATCAGCTGTACTAACTTCCAGATCCTGATCTTTCATAAAATTCACAAAACACTGATTCCAGCAACGGCGTGCTTGTTTGAGTCCATACAAACGTTTATGCAATTGACAGAATCTCCCACTATTATCATTGAAGCCTTCTGGTTGTGTCATGAACACTTCCTCCTTAAGGGTTCCATACAAGAATGCAGTCTTTATATCAAACTGCAGCAAGTACACATTTTCTTTTACCGCCACAGCAAGAAGAACTCGGACAGCGTCATATCTTGCAACAGGGTTGAATGTCTCGTCGTAATCAAAGCCTGTTTTTTGGGCATAACCCTTGGCCACAAGACGAGCTTTGTGTCGTTCCACAGTACCATCTCAATTAAATTTCTTCCTGAGCGCCCATCGACAGTTGATAACTTTGAACTTTTGGGTCTCTCAACAAGTTCCCATGTTTCATTTTTATAAAGGGCTTTTATTTCTTCTTTCATTGCTTCTAGCCACAGGTCACTTTCACTTGACGAAAGAGCTTTAGAATATGTACCAATTTGCTCTGGCGAGTATGGTAAACTAAGAGTTAGTGCTACACCTTTTTCAGAAAGTATCTTTTGAACTTCACCACAGTCAAATTCTCCTCCTACATCACAACTGAAACTTTTCACAACATGGCCAATATTAGACGCTTCATTCAGAAACGTACGTAGACAACAACTAACATCACTTTTCTTTTTCAAGAAAAAGATTCTACGATATTTTCTATGGTCATCTTTAAAGCAAACATAATATCTTGCACCACTAAAGGAGCCCACAGACATAGGGCCATTAACATCAGCATTAATAATTTCACCGATTGACATCGCTCTATAAGGACGTGACTTGAAGGGTGTTCATAGAGAGAGCACATCCATCACAAAATTTACTTGCCTTTGCATGACTTACAGATATGCCCATATAAGTTAGGAGCTTTCGAACATGCCGCTTATTTTGGTGACCAAGTCGTTCATGCCATAGCTGCAAAGATTCAGTCTCTGTAGCAATATTTTTCTCAGCTGGACTTGCTGGGATAACAACCCTCATAGACATAATGTATGTGCCATCTCTCCAGGATCCAACTGCAACAAGTTCTTCATTACGAAAAAATTCAGCATGCCGTTTGGTCATTTTAACTTCAACTGTATGCTTGGTAACCTGTTGTACAGAGAAGAGATACCGTTTCACATCAGGGACATACCAGACATTTTCCATGTGAGCATCATACCATTCACTTTGTTTAAAATTGCAATGTATATTCTGCCAGATCCATATGCATAGATCCTGTTATTATCAGCAAGTGATACCTCAATGGGCACAGGAAAATGTTTGTACGAGGTAAAGTACTGATTTTTAGCAGTCATGTGATGTGAAGCACTAGAATCCCAGACACAAACATCAGGATGTGTACTGACCGCACTAGCGGCAATTGCACCTTTATTATGCTTTGAGACATTTGACTTTCTCTTAGGGCGGTCCTTACAAAGATGTGTATTCGAACCACACTTACTGCATGCTACAATCGGGATACTTCAGTAAACATAAGAGTTGAGCTGTCGCTTGTCTGATATAAAGTTGAGTTGGTACTACAATAACTTTGTTTATTTGCTTCTATGGTTCTAATTACTTGACATGCGTGTTTATCACACAGTGTCTTTATTAATGCTTTATAGAAGAGAGAAACACTTTTGGAACTATTAAAATAAAAGTTTTACTATTTTAGATAAAACACTTATTTTAATATTTCAAAATATAATGTTGCAAAAATGTTAGTTTTCAATATATATTTCGTTAGTCTAAAACAGTTGTACTATTATTGAATTGCTTGATAAAAAGTTTATGACATTTTTCAGCATGAACCCAATGAAGCCCTATTACGTCAATAAACATTCCATGTTACGAAACAGACGCTTTCTTGCATATCATTTTCTTCTACAATTTGCTGTATGAAATCGTTTAAAAAAAAGAAACTCCTCCCTAGCTCTATTCCGACATCTTTCATCATGCAGTAATAGAAATTGCTACCGTTCTACAGAAATTCTTAAAGACGAATTTTAAAAGATTTTTTTAATTACAAATATCATAAGGGCAGTCTAGGTATTAAATAAAAATGAGATTCAAAATTTCTAACACCAGTTTTTTTTACCGAAATCTAAAGCAACATCAAAAGTTTTCCCTGAAACCAAATAACCAAATTTCATTAGTCTAGGTCTATTCGCTTCGAAATTGAGCTAACAAAGTCTTGGCCCTCTAATATTAAAATAAAATCTTCAACTTTTAATACATCTTTAAAAATTATAGTTACTGACTTCAACTCATTTTGTTATGAAAATATAAGGTATTCTACGCATGGTGTGCATATATTTATTGTTAAAAAGTCATTTTTAATAAGCGAAAAATAATGCAAAATGACATTTTTAAATTTTTTTTCAGGGGAACACAAATTGGACATAAATCGAATTATGTGGTCAATTTTTTGGGCCAGAAAAATTTCAGCGCTTTCCTATTAATAATTTTTTCATTCAGTAAATTTCTGTTTTGTCTTTAAAATGATGTATTAGAGAGGCATTCACAAATCTCAAAATTTTCTGAGAATTTTATTTCGATTCAAAAATAATTGGTGATGCACTTCTTGAAACAAATATTATTTGTAATGGAGGAATATATAAAGAAATATTTCGTCAGATGGCAAAATAAAAAACATATATTAAAAAAAAATTCCTTTGCCATAATGTATTATTTCTTGTGGCAAGTTAGCATATTTGTTCGTTAACTCATATAATTTCACTCACATTACTGAAGAAATTACTTAAAAAATTGAAAATTGTTTGCCCAATTATATATATTGTATACTTGTATTATTTAATTTCACAAACATGCTGAGCAACTTATTTCTCTTAATAGTTAATGCTCGAATAATTAATAACGAACTCCATATTTATAACTTGAAGCAGACAATCATTTCTTTTAATTTCTTGTATGTGCTCAGTACTTCTTACAAGTCACTAATTTCATAGAAGGACTGTAATTATTATAAAATTTTATCTAATTATAAATGGAGGAAAAAAATTCAATCATAAAAGTATTATTAGATAATGCATTTCTTATTACTATTTTGGATGCAAAATTTCATGTTACATTGATTCTCTACACCTAAGAAAATGAAGAATTTCAAATAATTTGCTGATTTACGAAATATTTATTGATAATTTAGCTTACAACTGTTTTAGTAAGCATAAAAATGCAAAGTTAATGTTTGATATTTTAAATAAAAGTTTGCTATGTATCAAATAAATTTAAAAAACAATAAACTTCGTTTATTTAAATGACGAAATAAGTAATGTTTTCGAAATAAAATTTTAAGAATTTTACTTGACGAGAAAATATTTGTTTTTAAAATATTATTAATAATTTCATATAAAATTTATTTTTCAATTAATATTGTATATCCTATATTTACTAAAAAGAACAGAGATTTTAAGGGATTTGTTCATAAAATATCTGCAGTCACTTTTTTTTATTTTGCCTCAATGATATGAATAATCGCAGTTTGTCAAATAATCTTGTCACAATGTATAAAAGTGTTGTTCTTATATCTTTTTGAAAAGAATTTTAAACTTTTAAGAATAAATGTACAACTTCAGTATATATGAAAAAATTACATTCCTATATAAGTTTTCGATTATTAAACTCGATACTTTTTAAGGAATGTTATGGATTAATTACTCATATATTTATATAAAATCAATAATTCTTATAATTACATTAATTATGCTTATTTCTGATATTATATTTGTTTTTAAATTTCCATTCCTATCAGGAGATAGAAAATATTAATTTAAAAATTGCAATTAAACTTGTGGATCATAAAAGAATGCCCCATTATAATGCTTTTCTGTGATTTGCATTCCTTGTCTGTAACAAGCATATTCAGTATAGGCGTCTGCATATAATAAACTCAGGCTCATTCAAAAAGCATTTGTATAAGCACATGCACGTTGTTAGTAAGCATGAAAGAAAACTATTTTTCATTTATCAGCGAATAAAATGCTTTAATTTTTTCTTTTTTTGGGGGGGCACACGTAAAGTAAATTCGTGTATTTTGCCGCGTCTATTCATGAGTAATAAGCATTGATGGAAAGTCTAGTATATACAGAAAATGAAAGGCAGGAATAAAACACCAAAAAAATAAAATTCGGTTCATTTTCTATCTCACTCTGTCGGTAAGACTTTAATTTTCGTACTAAATTTGATATTTATTTTAGTACTAAAATTGGAATAAATATATTAAAAAATTATTTAAAATTTATATTTTCAAGAATTGAATATATATTCAATTTTATTTCTTTTGCTCATACAATAAAATAATTTAAGCAAGGTCTTCAATGCTATGGATTATTTCTTTGCCGAAAAAATTGAAACACCTCCTAGAAATTTTCATTGTAAATATTTTACCATGCATGCGATTTTTTTCATGTATGTTGTAACTTAATAGTTGTTCTTAAATCGTCACTAAAGTATAAGCAAAAAATGCTATTACCGACGTCCATAATATGTATAATTCTTACATATCTACATATGAAAACAGACCCTAAATAA
Organism: Argiope aurantia; assembly: GCA_026543865.1. Classification (NCBI taxonomy): domain Eukaryota; kingdom Metazoa; phylum Arthropoda; class Arachnida; order Araneae; family Araneidae; genus Argiope; species Argiope aurantia. Next base: position 3,488 of record JAPMOR010033120.1, on the reverse strand, counting down.
AAAATGTCAAATATCTACCTATGTAATCATGCTATATTAACCAATGCTTTTACTCAGGATAATTTTGCCATGCGGATTTTATTCTTGGCATCAAAACAGGATGCTGCTATAGGAAATTTCGGAGTTTCTACAATTTTAAATATGTAGACATTCTCCTGAAAACATTTTTGGCTGATCTTATTTTAATTATTTCTTATTTTAATTTCTTTCACTTTGCGTATTTGGAATATTAAAAAAATATAATAAATAACTAAAATTATTGATAAAGAAAAAGCGAATAAGACAAAGAATTCCTGTAAAAAATTACTAAATGGGGGCTTGATCTTTCCTAAAATGAATTTTTATATATAGAATGGTTTATGATATTCAACATTTCTTAAGAGTTGCATGTTTTATTAGGGCCATATAGCAAAACTATCTTTATTTTAAATGAAGGTTTTGTTTTAATATTTCTGACATTCGTGCTTTTACAATTGCAATTGCAATTTTTTTATCTGCGGATATCTCATGATGCTGCTGATGATTCTGAAACTGCTTCATGAAACTTGAACCAGTTTTATTAACAAACTCTACATACTATAAAACTACTTACTACTTACTTTGCTTTTACAATTTATATCCTAACTTTTTATAGGAAACATGAACTGCATTGCTCATCTATACTTTCTAAATTTTTTTATCTACAAAATGAATCGTACTTTTTACAGGACAAGATTAGCAAGCTGCAAGTAGAAAGCCAAGTATATGTAAATGCTACAGACCACCTTTTCGATAGCTTACAGACCAATTAGCTAAACATTTAGTTGCCAAAATTAGTTAATGGTTGAGGTTTAACTTTCATACAATCGTAAATAAGAGGGTTGTCTAAAAAGTATCCAACCTTTGGCTAGGAAAAATATATTACTTATGTGGTAAATTGGGATTCTAGTACCCATCAAAGAAGGCCTTTGGGCCTTCACACATTTATGTCACCTTTCCTTCCACTGGCAAAAACTCCCTTGGAATGCTTCTTTCGGAATGGTGTTTTCTCCGTTGTAACGTCCTATATTATCTATTCTCAAAATGGGATCCTTTCAACAGAATCTTCAACTTCAGAAACAACCAGAGTCGCAAGGAGCCGTATCTGAGTTTAAGGAGACGAAATCCGTGTTTTGCCTAGAAAATCTGGATGTGGTGTGACAAATGAGTTGGAGCATTGTCCTGATGCAACTTCCAGTTTTTCTTAGTCCAGAGGTCTGGTTTTTACGAGTAACTCCATCTCTGCGGCGGCGGAGAACTTGTTTATAGTGCTGTTTGGTCACTGTTTATCCTTCCTGTGCGTATTCATGATGCCTTCGTGATCGTCTCCACCAATATGTGGCAATTTTGTAATTGGTTTAACCATTTCTTATCTGTGTTACCCCTATAGCATCGTCTCAAAATATTTGTTGAATCTTATGAATTGTTTCGTTTTGAGATTCACCAAGCTTTTGACAAAATTTGATGCAATATCTTTGCTCAACTCTTTCAATCATTTTGAGAGAAACAAAAAAATCCGACGAACACCTATAACAGCACCTTACTCAGCGACTAGCAGCCACTGACTGATACACTCGAATACGGAGAAAAAATTCAAGCATGCGCATCAAGTTGTCATCTTTGACAGTGCACAGTGACGCCACTCTACATCGTTACAGTGAGCAGGAAAATTAAAGGCCGAATACTTTTCATGCAGCCTTCGTGATTCGCCTAAACGCCAATAGATGGCGCATTGAAAGGACAGAGCATTGCACTTTTGTTTTTCTTTACCTGATTCTTAAGGAGCTTTTGATGTAATGCGTCGCTTTACGTAGATATGCTTGATAATGTGGGGTCGTAGAGCTGTATGCCTAAGATCTATTCTTTGTATTTTAAATCATTAAGCAATTCTTATTCAAGCGAATGAATCGCAGCCTTAAATAAATGTCGATATTTGAAGGAGGCGACTCAATCATTTATTTGTTCTAATATTCATTTATTTATGTCTGACCATAATTCTTTTATACTTTTGAATCTAATTCGTCTAAACACTTAATTAAATTAACAAGCTTCGTATTATTAAGGAATATAATTTTTTATTCAAAACCCACTGAATCACAAAAAATTCAAATGAAACTCATGCCTGCCCTTTCCTAAAAAGAATCTATTTATATAAGATGATTTTACCTTCATCTCGTAGGCTTAGGCTTCTCTCTCTCTCTCTCTCTCTCTCTCTCTCTCTCTCTGTATATATATATAGAATTTTTTTAAACTTTCGTTTTTAGTTTTTCTAGCTCGCAAACAACGACCAGTTTTAAGATTTGGGGGGGGGACATAGTTTTTCTAAATATTGTTGCGTGCGTAACCAGTCAAATGCGTCGGTGCGATGCTTCAAACCGATTTAAACTGGTTAATGAATTGAATTAATTAAGACAATATATAAGAATTCAAAGAATGTATAATTTGGAAATTAAGTTGTAACTTTAGTTGGCGATAAACGCCAAATGTCACAACCTTCTGCGTTATTTTCTATTAACCCTATTTTAATTAGTTGAAATTATCCCTAAAACAACAATCTTTATCGCTCAAACAAACAATATTTTAACTTGTTTGGTTTAATTTTAAAAACCGTTGAGCGAGTTAGGCAATAATACTGTGATTTCCAAGGGAAATACTGCATTAGTAGAAGATAAATAATGAAACAACTGTAACGTGAAAGCCGACTCCAAATTAAAACTACATTAGCAGACGATAGATATTTGAAAAGCTAGAACGTGAAAGCCGACTGCGAGATAAAAAAAGGGATAAATAACCAATTTGTTAGATTCACATTTAGAGGCTTCAACAATGTGTTGCCTTCACATTTTAAGGCTCCAAAAACCTCAAGCGAAAACAATATCATGTTCTCACATGATAATATATGTATCAGTATCCGGGACAACTAAATGTAGAGATTCATCAAAATATTAATGAATGGCTAGTTATAATTCATAATCTTTTTCCCGTGGAAATATGAATATAGAAAAATCTGTAAGATACAAATAACACAAAAATTGCATTTCAAATGTAAAAGTAAATGAAATATTGAACTAATTAGAAATTAAATAAAATTTTGCCATCTTTTCCAGTATTTCCGGAGTAAATAATCTTTCAAGAAATATTTCAATACCCTTTTAAATTTCAAAATTTCATTAGTTTAATGACATCATTTCCATATCTCCACAATATCGTTTTCTGTTATAATTAATTATTAAAATAGTTAGAATATTTAAATGGATATTGAATTTATATACATCTACCTAGAATCTAGTTCGCTGACATCCTCTTTCTAGTACTGTGCCAAAGAAAGTTCTAAGTATTTTTCTCTTGAACATTTTCAGAGAACGCTGAGGTCCAAGTTTCACTTGCATAGAGCAGAGCAGACGTAATAAGTCATAAATTCTTAGTTTAGTTTTTCGACTATTAAGTTAGCTCTTACTTCTTTTTCAGTC
>JAPMOR010033116.1:30044-65847 GCA_026543865.1 Argiope aurantia | reverse complement strand
AAAAAAAAAGTCATGAAGTAATCATTCTATGACAACATCATCTTCCTCTTCAAAAAGATAAGAGTTAATCTTAGAAATAAGTTTTTAACGCGTTGAGAACCAATAAAATAAAACAAATTGTTTTTACTTTCAATATTATTTAAAACGCGCCTTTTAATGAACAAATGTAATTTCAAGAAATATCAAGAAAACATGCACCCGTATGCTTCGCATTAATATTTTACAGGATTTCAAGTTATGTCTATTTACTCCATTATAGTTTTGTGCATTTCTTTGAAATAGGGTTACAATGATACCTATCAAATATGTAACTAACGATTTTTTAAATGCTAAATTAAATTACTATAGAAGTATTAAAAAAATAGAGATATTATTAGAGAAAATGTATTCAAAATTCTTTTTAAAAAAAAGTAAATAAAAACTTTACGACGGTAAGTAAGTTGCAATCACACTGTTTTCAAACAGAAAGTGTAACATTTTTAATGATAATTATTTGTTCAGTAAGGTTTCGAGGATAAAGGAAATTATTTAAGGAAGGCTTACAGAGGCTTGCAATGACAGAGCTTTTGAATTTCTTTATATATGATATGAATTACCTAAAATTCAAGAAAGGTTTTAAAACAAAATTTTTTTGAATGAAGCACAATTCCGGAAATTAAACAACATCATTTAATAAGGAGGCTTCTACTATGCGCTTGGAAAACGAATAACCACGTAAACAAATTGTAAAACAGAATTTTAATTCATACAGGAGTTTCCAAATGACACCTGAGATCCCCGTATGTTAAATTTACAATAAGTTAATGTCAACATTTCATAAAAATGAACCACATTATATTATAAAAAATGTCCGAGTCTATTGATTTGGAGTTTCCTTAGGTATGATGAGCTTAATTCTTGATGCAGAGAGTTTTATTACTAATCTAGATCGTGTTTTGTGAGAATTAGAACGGAATTCTTGGATTCTCGAACGCATCACTAGTTCTTACCACAAATTCTAAATCACTTCATTCTGTTTTACTAATTCTGCAATTTTGAATATTCTAACTCCATCTTGTTAATTTTATACTGCCGTCTTTTTATCTCAACTAAACGGGGATTTAGCTGAGCTGAATTGGAAACGTAACTTATTCAAATAAAGCATTTTTAAGCAAAGAAGTTTATCACAATATGATCAGAAGAAACATTTTAAATTAAAATTATTTTATTCTAGAAGGTGGTGTTCGTTTAAAATTTACAATGTATGGAGAAATGTTCTAATAATTCTAAAAAAAATCTAAAACAATTTCGTATTTTAATCAACTTAATCGTAACTAAATGTTCTTAAAATTAAGAAAAATGCTGAATTAATTTATCACTAATACTGTTTGTTTCTCTTGAAATATTTTTTATTTAAATTTGTATTGCAACACAATACTGCTATGGTAGAATCGTTAATAATTATGGAGAAGCTTTGCATTTACATTGTTTTATTTCCTTATAACTCATTCAAATTATGACGAAGTGTTGCGATATTCTTAGATCCAAGCATGACTTGATACCTTAGTATTTATTGCTGTGTATCCTCATAAAGAAGAAACAAGCGTCATATATCATTTTTAACGTTTCTCAACGATAGAAAAGTTACAGGATCGAAACTGAGGAAGACAGGATTTCTTAAAAATATTGCTTACAAATTAGTAAACTAAAAACTAATCGAAATGAAACATTTAACAGTTTCATTTATTAAGATATATAATTAGAGGATACTTTATATTTTATGTATTTGTTCCCATTTTGATTTGCTTAAAAATCCGTAGGAAATTTTAGCTGTTAGCAGATTTCAAACGACTTTGCTATCGAATTATAACTCAATGACTGACAAATTTAATTAATGTTTTAAATTAACAATTATTTTGATTAAACTGCAATAATTTAACATATAGTTTTAAAATGAATAGTTCAAACATTTTTACTTTAAATGAAATTTAGGTAATCTTAAAAGTATTTTGTATTTCGAATTTTTAGAAATATACATAGAAATATGAATTCTCCTTTTTTTAAAGCTGAATATGAAGTGCGGGAAAATCTAATTCAGTCTCCTAGAAGAGTACAATATTAAAGCTGAAATTATTTCAAGGCGGGACAAACACTCTGTACGGCCATACAAAAACTGGGAAACCAAACGATTTAACACAAGAGAGACGCTATGTGTGAGTTAGCACTCCAAGTCAACAGTTTACCCGCAGACGACTACACTCCGTCGCGCTGCCATTCAACAACTTTTTTTTTCCGCCGTGTGCCAGGTGTATACACAATTCATGGGCAGATGGCCCCTTTTGACAAGATCGCCGGCATGTGACCGTCTTCCTTCCGTCACCTGTTCCGACCGACCACCTCTCCCTGTACGCATCGTCATTCGCTTCGATATAATGAAGTCAATAAACAGCACGAAAAAAAAATGCAATCTTTCCCTTATAATAAACATTGGCACTAATTAATTTGGGGAATTAAATCCTGGAAGTTTAAAACAGCTGTCAAAATATTTTAAAATAAACTGGATAAATTGACTTTGAGATTTTTGCAACAATGTATCAGCGTGTTTGGGAGTTTATTTTAATCTATTACTTAAGAATGCGCCAAAATTAATTAGGGGATCCTATAGAATTAAGAAAATGTTATTCATTTAAAAGAAATAAATTTTGACAACGAAATCGATATCCTTTTCCTGTGATTTATTAACATATGATTAGATTTCCACCTACATTAAATCCATTTACAATGTATTTCATTAAAGTATTTGCATTGTTTGGAATGATCAGATCAGTTTTAGAAATTTAATTTAATCTTTTTAAAAATAGAGCTTTTTGCGCATTTAAAACAAAGAAGGTACGAAATATATATTTTAAGTAGTAAAACATTCAGTAAAGCAATAAAGAGCTTACTGAATGTTCTACTACTTGCAATTTTACTACTTTTCATGTAAGCTGCGGATTTATATGAATATTTCTTTGAAGAATTTTTCATGATATTGTCTGTTATAAAGTGAGCAAGATTTAAAAGCGTATTTATGACCGAAAAACTTTGTAAAACGTCTTTTTCATTGCAATATATAAAACTAAAATGTAGTTTAGAATGATTTTAGACTCGTTCAACTTGGAAAAATATTATATAATTCAGAGAAAAAGTGAAAGAAGAATAATCAGAGTATATACTAATCAAAGTTTTCTAAGAACGGTCTGAAAATTATAAATAATTTACTTTAGATGTATTTAAATTTCACTTTTGAATCATTTCTTTTCGAATTGAATATTCTTGAATTTTCTCTCATACCTAACTGATGACTAATTAATATCAAAGGAATTCTTGTTCCTACGATGCCTCAATTCAATTTAGTTGCGTTTATGAAAAAATTCTATATAAAGATGTTAAGCGAATCAGTACAGATAAGCATCCCAAAAATATTTTAAAACAAACGATTTCAACAAAAGAATGTATTTACTCAATAAGGAAATAATAATAGTAAAAAAAAAATCGACATTGGTTCAGAAAATCTTCATTGAAAAGCTAGCATGTTTTGAAAAGTTCAAAGCAGAATAGAATTCGTAATTATAAATTATCATTTAAAAGTAGATATGAGACCTATTAATTAATTTGATATAAATTTGATCACACCAAAAATAATTAAATATAATATTAAAGTAATCAAAATAAGTATGATGTAATAATTATGATGTATGTAATTGTGATTATGATCGATGCATTTTAAAGATCTAATGATTTTAAATATATTTCTAACGCTATAATATTATAAGTTGATAATAGGATAATTATTTACCAATTTATTTGAATTTTTATAATCAAATCGTAGTATGAAATAATATAAGAATTAGTTGATTAATATAAATATAAATATGCTGGTAGAAGAAGATATGCGAGATATTTTTCACTTTCACTAAATATTGCGTATTCCAATGTGTTAATTCTTCATTCAGCATCTTTTACAGGCAATGACGATTATTTTAATTTGTAACTATTGTAATTAGAGCTAGAAAATTTAAATCAAAATGTATTCCTGCGAATAATATCAGAACAATTAATTTAAATCATAACAAAAATATAAAATTAGGTTATATCCTTGAATTACATGCTTTATTAAAATAGTTAAAATTCCATTCTAGGAAGGATTTAAGAATTTGAATAATTCTCCAATCACATTTTAAAAATAGTTCTCTATGAAAATGTTCGCAAAATTTCAGATTACAAATTTTGCCTTATTTTTTTTTAATACTGTACTTTATTCAAAATTTCAGGAATGCTCTGCCTTCAACTTCCGTGTATTCGCGCATTTAAAGCAGTAATTTATAACAGGGTTCCACAATAATTGAGCACATATTAGGCACAATGTGTTATGTTATTTAACAAGTACATTCAATCTGCACATATAAGAGTCTTCTTTTAATATTTAAAATTACATTTTTAGGTCTTGTTTATCATTTATTTTTTAATTTCGTATTTTTGGGATTTTTCCAAAATGTTTCGAAAATATTGCTTAACGCCATTTTAATTTCATTTCAAAAATTTAAACAATGATTGAAGCCGGAGTGCAATATTATGTTTCCTCCAAATTTCTTAAATTTTTAGGAATTTTATTAAAATCAGTTTAGTTTGTTAAGTTATTGAGTTAGAATGTTCACATTTAGATAGATATGGAGACTCGTTTCAAAACTGATTTTTTTTCAAACATAAGGGATAAGTCAAAGTAATGGAAATTCATAAAATTATTATGATCAATTTTTTAACGATTATAATTATTTCATTACATATTCACAATGCAAAAATGCTTTGGTCAAATTATCACCAGTTCATCAACAATGATACTATACATAAATACGTTCATTAAGTACCATTTAAAAGAAGAAAAGTTGAATTTATGTAAAGATAATTCTCTTAGGAAGATGATTTTTTTTTACAAAATATTCTTATCAAATTTACTGCAATAAATATAAATATGCGACACATTATTAAAATTGACGAAGAATCATACTGTGAACAGTATATGTTAAAATGTGAACATTTTTCGAAGCGAAAAAGGATTTATAGAAATAAATAATAATAACTTTATATTTGACTTGTGCGAAACAATTTTTTAAATTTAAACATGGCGGAAATATTTATTCATCGATACGGAATTGAAAGTTAAATATTTTAAATTCATTTTATTTCTTTTTTTTAAATTTGCAATTTTACCAAACAATTTCTTTACTCTTCTAAAATAAAATTTTCCGAGAAAGCGATTTTGTGAGCGAATTCCCTCCAGGGATGAAAACGTCATCTCCCTTATCCTCTCTTTGAGGCACTCTCCAACTGGATTCGAGGTGAGAGAACAGAATAGCATTGGACTCACCTCTTCCTCCGTGATGGTGCTGACAGAATCCATGCTCTGACTCATGGTCATTGATGATTCGGAAACTGCGGTCGACATAGTGCCCGGCCGCCTGGACTCCAGTATTACCGGAATGACTGAGCAGTGACAGCAACTCCCTTGCCGAACTCTTAACTGACCGATCCTCCTCTCTCGCTTCTCGATCCGTGATTTCCTCCAAAAAACAGTGTAACAAATCTATGTAAATGACAGCAGCAATCTATCGTCTGAGATTAAAAAGATTGTCGTCTGCGTCGAGTACCGGGCTCAATCACTTCTCGTGTGTTGGTGAGCAGTGCAGAGCGAGAGATGCCGAGAGCGTTTAGGGCCGGTTACCTGTCTGATGTGTTACCTGGCCGTGTGTGCCTACCTTTTGTTGTTCCCACGCGGCACAGCTTCGTCCGTCGCTCCACCGCACGCCCCCCTTTCCAGCGTGCGTTCCCCCACACGAGTAGGAAGTGACGTCATGAGTGAAAGCCACGTGATGGCACCTCCCCCCTTACTCTTCCTGCTACCTGAGAGAGGAAGGCCTGATGGAGAACTCACCTTGACGGGCTGGCAAGACTGGCGAAAACTCCCACTTACCTTGGCGACACGTTGCGAAAGAAAAAGACTGATTTTTAGGATTGGATATTATTATTTCTCTAAAGCTCTGTTCGGATACTAAGACAAATGCTGATTTCAGCTTACTGGGTTAAAGTTTTTGCTTTACATTACAGATTCTGTTTCAAAATAAATACATACATTTATTCATCATTTTGTAAGAAAAAAATAATAAAGATGTAAATAGAAACATCAAATCAGTAACAGAATAACATAAATTTATCAATATAAAGAGGGTACAAACATTAAAATTGTTCTGTCGACAGGCTTTTTTTTTTTTAATCTGTGCAGAATCATTCTAAATGGAATCGCACAGAAAATTATCATGATCTTAAAATTCTTTTCCAAGGCTTTTGAATTCAACAGTTCTAATAAGAAACGGTTGTGCAAAGTCTCGCTTCAAAATATTTCATTAGAAAATTACAAATAAATTTCTTTTATTGAATTTTCTTTTAAACATAGCTTATTAATGTTATTTTTTGTTCCCAATTTTTTAGAAAATTTACTTTCAGATTCAGCATTTTTTTTTTCCTTTTGACGGAAACGGAATCTTGAAAAACTAAAGTCTTTTACCAGAAAAAAAATCTTTAAGAAGCTCTACTTGAATAGATAAATGTGTTTTTTTTTCAATACAATCAAACATTAATAATTTATTGGCGCTGAAATTTCTTTTCCTTTTTCCTCTTTTTTTTTTTTTTTGAAATGTGATATTGGTTTGTCAACTACGAAATGAGTAGTGCCTTGATTCATATTTCAAAAAAAAATTCCATAAAAATTTTTTTAATTTATTTTTTTTAATTTAAAAAATTATGTAATGCAATATTTTTTAAATCCCAGATTCATTTTTTTTTGTATTTTAATCAAATTAAGAAACTTTATGAACATACAACATGAAAGTGGAGCTAAAAAAATAGCGTAAGAAGCTGGATTCAGCAAACGAAGGTGATCCTGGGGAAAGAGAGTTTTTTTTTGGGGGGGGGGGCAGAAAAAATAGCATGAATGGATGGATGCCACCAACCAGAACTTCAAAAATTCTAGCTCACACTTTGTCATAGGAGAAAATGCTGCTTTTCCTTTTCCAATGGTGACTTAACTATGCGATGTTTGGAAATGAATTTTGTGATTTTGGAGCTTTCAGTGTTATTCGATTTTGTCATAACGAGGCATTCGTATTTATTGATTCATTTTTTAAATCTTTTTTCTCCGTTTTTAAAAAAAATATTTTCATCTCTGTTAATCAAAGAATTCACATTGCGTAAAAGTAAGCAAAAGACAAAAGAAGAAAAAAATTAGGATCAAGGGAAAAAAAAGTTTGGAGGATCATTTCAGAGAAGGTTGCAGTGGTACAATCCTGTTACAGGGCGAGCCATTATTTGCCACATAGAAAGATGGATAAGTATCCCTCCAGATAATTATCTTATCACTTATTCAACCGTGAATATATAAAATTTTTGTATTTAAAAGCGAAAGCAAGTAAAACAATCTTATTTTGTAGAAAATTTTATGAATTTAACAACTGTTTTAATTAAAATTATTTCATGTTTCGAATGTAAAGGGATAACCGCCTCCCATATCTGTAACTAGAGATTAAAGAAATGACCGAGAATATCCTGACATTTCTATAATGTTATATATATATATATATATATATATATTCATCTTACTCAAAATGGTACCAAGCTAGAAGTTCTTATTTTATATAATGAATGGCCCATATTTTGACACTCCGGAGATCTCCTGCTATTTGAAAAATGTGCACGAAACGTTTGTTGAAAATTAATAACTGCTTTTAAAAACCTTTCTAATAATAACTTACAATTAGAATAGCATGTTAAATCTAGTAATCTGCGTTTCGCTGTTTTTGAAAAATTCTTCTTGACAACCTCGTAAAAATAATAAAAGTTAGTATTCGTAAAGAAAAAAAAAACCCTGCCTTTGACAAGTCTTTTGCCTTTGTCTTTTCATTTTAAGTCACTTCTTAACAAACACTCATCTGTAATGCTATTGATTGAAATATTTATTCTAATAACTTATTTCTGAAAAATCATTTTATTATTCTGAGATGTTAAGAAATATCTGAAGGAAAGATTCCTATGTTTCTGAAAAACTTTATTCATCCGCTTATATTTTCAATGTGTTCTATGTCTCGGTGAAATTTATTTTTACAATGAAATATGGGAAATTAAAACTGAAATCTGCGAGCAGCAAAATTATTTAGTAGAATTTCATGAAATGTAGAAAATAGCGTCAGATAATGTGAAATATATCATTAAAAAATGGCTTTTAAAATCCAAGACTAGATGAGCATCTTTATGCAAAAGTCTGACAAAGGAAATGAAAAATGACGTATCTTTTGTTTACAAAATATATTCGATATCCGACATTCATTGACTGCTAAAATCTAAAAGTGCAAAATAATATATTAATGATTGAAAATTATCTATAGGCTCTACAATGATACATGTGTTTGTACGCAATTGAGTCTAGCCTAACTGCACATATACTATGCAGGGGAACCATAAACAGCTAATCCGACCCACCTTGTACAGGGGATGATATTGTGTTTATGGAATGGCAACTTCAACTGGTCGTAAATAAAACCCAACAATGGTCCACTCTTAATGGGTTCTCTTTTTGTTCGACCAAAACAAAATGTATACACTTTTGTCGTAAACGCCGTTTCCACCCAGATCCTTCTACTTGACGGTCAACTCCTCAGTGTTGTCAATGAAATTAAATTTTTAGTACTAATTTTTGACAAAAAACTCACTTTCGGCCCACATGTTTTATGTTTACTTGAAAAGGCTTTGTACATATTAAAAGTTCTTTCAAATATGTCTTGGGGGACTTCCAGAACATCCTTGTTTCGAGTTCACATAGCAGCTATGCTCTCCAGGATGGATTACGGATGTGTAATATACGGTTCTGCAAGACAGAGTGTGTTTAAAAAATTAGACCCTATTCATAACTCAGCTCTCAGACTTTGCAGTGGCGCCTTTCGTACTTCTCCTGTCGAAAGCCTGTATGTCGAATGTTGTGAGCCCTCTCTCGATCAGAAGCGAAAAATGCTAACTCCATTTCTATTTTAAACTTTTATCCCTTCCATTACATCCGTTTTTTTAATTACAAGCAAAATCAATTCATACTTCGCTTATAAAATGCCAGACCATCCGTCATTCCTTCATTCTTTAACAAAGCAACAAACATTGTAAACAGTTTAAACATAGACAATATCCTTGTTGTACCAAGCGTAAAATATTACCTCATTCCATGGAAATCACATGGACTAAAATACTTGAATCCATTTACAACTTTTGATCAATCTAATACAGCCCCTGAGTTTTATCTCCAACTTTTTGCTCATCATCGTGAAGCATATAAACATTTCATTCCAATTTTTACTAAAATTTCGAAAGGTTCTTCATGTACTTCATTTGCTTGTTTTTTTTTTATCAATGTCACCATCCCATTCCAGCTTCACCCTTCATGTTCTATTTTTACTGCAGAAATCGCTGCCAACCTTCATGCATTATCTCACATTTCAAATAGTCCTCCTGATAACTATATCATTTATTCAGACCCAAAAAGTGTCTTGGAATCGTTGATATCACCCCACCGTTTCTTTCATCCATTGACTTTTAACATACTTGAACTACATGATAATCTCACTTGCAAGGGGTTCAAGGTTCTTTTCTGCTGGGTTCCTTCGCATGTTGGTATACCGGAAAACGAATTAGCATACAATCTAGCGAAAATTGCTACCAGTATATTGAAATCTCCTATTTCATTAAAAGATATGAAAAGCCACGTTAAATCCAGTTTGCATTTAAAATGGAAAACCCAGTGGAATCTTACAGATGCAAATAAACTTAAAACAATAAAACATCTATTCCATTGTTTGCCTAGTAAAAAAATTTGATACCATTCTTACCAGATTAAGAATTGGCCACACACGGCTCACACATAAACATTTACTGTTGGGGGAACCCGCACCCCGATGTACAGCATGTCAGTGTCCTATGACGGTTCTTCTCATCTTAATAGAATGGCCACAATGAATGAATTCGCTACTTTCACTCCCCGCAAATCAAATTAAAAGATATTCTTCATAAAGTTCCCCATCCCCACCTTTTTAAAAACTATTGGCTTTTACTTTTTGATTTGATTCTTAAATAACTCTTAGATTGTGTTTTAACATGCTATTACTTTTTGTAGATTTTACAGGTTGACAAGTTCAGGGAAATGATGCAATTTAGAAAGAAATTTTTTAAACTTTTAAAATAAGATTCAATCTTACAGTATGTTTGGCGCAGTTTAATCAAAAATGGTTCTTGCGCCAATAAACTCTATCAAGTTCCATGCTCCATGAATTCCATGAAGTTCAATGTTGTTCGATTCAGGAAGTTCGATGACATTGACAGGAAAATCAATGTGGTTGAGTTCTAAGAGCCATCATCGGCCACGATGCAAACCCTCTAGTAAGAGGTACGTCCCGTCATCGGTAAGGGGTACAACACCATTTTCATACCATTTCTGTACCCATCGGGCCGACGAGAACCAACTACCATTTCGGAAGGTTCTCCTCCCCATATCTGAGGTCCTTCCCCCCCTTTTCAGGAGAATATACTATGCAGGAATGTTTATTAGCGTATGCACAAGTTTTAGGGAATCGCATCGATGAATCAGGAAGAGATAGCACTGAATGCCAGGTCGGCAATGTAATCGTAACGAGTCTGAGGTCAAGGTCAGGAAATCGGTGATATGTTGCCTTTGTGCATGAGAAATCGTGAATATGGTACAAAATTGTATAAAAAAATAAATAGGAACAGTGTTTTCAGATGCTATATATATATTGAAAAGATCCAATGACATTGTTACTTCCCTGATCCCAGCAGATTTTTCTAGATATTGCCTGATGATGATTATATGAGAAAATATCCATCACTTGTGCCCTAGGGTGATGTTGAAATTCAGATTCTCTTCCTTTTTTTTTTTTTTTTTGACATGGAATAATATGAAAGATTGCATGTCTAAGAGGAATCACAAAACCATTGTACCATTTCGTGTTATTGGTTTTCAGTTCTTCAAATGATTGCAAAGACATGGCTTGGACTCGACTATTATTTGGACCTTCAAAAAAGTATTACATCAAGACTTATTGGCTTTTATTTTGTTGTAAATTAGAGATACATTTTGTTTCTGCACCTTCTAGTTTTTGTTTGTATAATTTTGCAATGTCTCTACAATTTCTCCGAAGCCTTCGTACAGATATACTATGTGAAAATGTTTTCAATGAGTTGAATTTCATTTTATATCATAGAACGCAATGAATTCTACAGCAGTTACATCGATACACACCTTCCAATCGATAAACATTTGCTAAAATGATATAAATTTGTTTATCAATATCAAAATCTGAATCTAAAAAGTATGAATTGCATAATGCACCTCTCTTATAAAAGAAAGGTATCACTTTATTATGTCAGTCGTGGCTGCATAAACTCTAAGAAAGAAATTAATAAAAGCATTTTAAGAATTATAAAAAAATCAATAAGAAATTTGTATTTTAAGCAAGTAAACGTTTTGAAATACGATAAAATTTAATCTTTTTTTAAAAAATAATTTTTAAAAACAGTTTTTAGAAAAAAAAAATTTTATTTGTTCATTAAAAAATATAAATTTTTATACTAAAAATAGGGAATTAAATTAAAAACTGTTTTATGTTTTTCAGTTTATACTTCTTAACTCATTATTATAAAGATATTTTTCTCAAATTTACTCTCACGTCGCATGTTTCGCCTGAAATCAAAATTGAATGAAAGCTGATCATGAAATTCTAGAAATATCGAAAGAAGATGTTGTCATCGAACTCGCATCATTTAAAAAGCTCTCTTTCAGGGCAAAAATTGAGCATTGAATTCGAAATTCTCTCGTTACAAACGTAAAACAAATAAAAAAGCATTAAAAAGTTAACTATAGTTTCGAGTCATGTTCATACAGGGTGTGTTCATGCAGATTTATAGTGTTGATATAGAATCTGTTAAATTTTTGTCTCTTACATCGATTTGATGCGCGCATTCAGGAGCCAACAACATAGCGTAAATGGGATGTTTAGAATAGCATAAGGTGATACGAGATAAAGAATTGTGAAGTTAATCTATTATGTTTGTAAAATTTAAAATTGATCTATAATGTAAGTAGTCGAACCAAATTTTGATAATTTTATTTTCGGGTTTTTGTCAAGAGAAAGACAAAAACATCGAATCGTTGCGATCTTCTTTCAAATGAAAATATAATCCTCTTTTCCTTAAAATAAGCTTCAATAAAATGTGGTGCCTTATGGTATTGCAGAAAATCCGTTATTTTCTCTTTTCTTCAAATTCGAATGTTTACTTGGACAGTTTTGTGAAGGAAAGTATTTTATTCCCCTCTGAAAATTGGTATTATGGATAAACATTGAGTCAAAAATTGGGAAGTCAAAAACTGTAGTTTTCAATAAATGTATCAATACGATTATAAGTATACGATTGAAAAAAAATGAAAATATCTCTGTAACCTTATTTCTTTTCAAATTCCCAAAGGAACCGCATTTTTTTTTTATTTTTGCTTTTTTGCACTTGAAGTATACATTCAAACAAAAAGTATTAAAATTGAATGAGAATACATTTTTTTTACTGAAATTTATATTCATTTCAAACGGTTTAGAAATTAGGTATTGGGCCAAAAGCAGAGTAATCATCCTGCATCGCATTTATAAAAAGAGGCAGTATTTTCTAAAATACTGATATAAGAATTTCTGTAAGAAAAACCGACATATAAAAAGAGACCATCACCAAGCCTTGAACAAGAATGACTGAAAAGAGTTGCCAGCAAGTTCCTCCCCAAGCAAAAAATCCATAAGATAATTAAACTTATCAGTGAAAATAGAGATCGATTCTAGCTCTCAACATCAATTATCATACTCACAAAAGCTAAGGAGGGAAACAAGCACCTCAGTCTCTTCTCATACATTTGCATTCATAAATATCAATCAAAACAGAGTTTCTCTTTCTTACCATTAACAAAATTATTTTCCATTTGATTTTTAGAACTGCATCCTCATCTTCTATGTCATGACAGTAAGGGAACGCGGAATTCATACATTTTATCTTTCTGCATATTATTATCCCAAATAATTTTTCAAAGTTGAAAATCTTTATAAACGGTTTCATCTCAATATAATTTCTTATGTGATGGCAAATTTTGTACATGTCTATTTTTGTATTTTTCTTTTCTACTGTAAATATTTTGGTATTTACATAAAATTTCCGTAGCATGCCCACCAAACCTTTCAGTGACCGTAACTTCAGTTTGTATTTCAGGATGGTTACGTTGTCCGTACCCATTCTGGTCACAAATAGGCTATAGAAAATAGTGGGGTATGAGACGACATTCTGCTCTGTAAGAAAAGCAGAATATTAAAATATATAATAAGTTGTTATTACTCTTAAAAATTTTGTTTAAAATTCACTTTAAAATTTTCTGAAATATATAATAAAAATATTAATTTTTTAGGGGAAGAAGAGTTGCTATATCATTATGTCATTTTTGCTTGGAAAATATATTTTATTACAATCAAACTTTGCATGACGATGTGAATTATAGAACTACTGTCATTCCATTAAGATCCCACTTTTTGAAAAGCACCTGAGGATGATTCATTTATCATCCTTCGTGGAGCAACGCTTCCGATAGTTATTTCCATGGAACAACAGCAACAATAGATCGCGCGTGCACATTCGGAAGATAAATTGTATCTCCAAATATTTAAACGCAGAAAAATGTCCCGGGTTTTCGAAAGACCGTGCAAGGAAAAGAGGCAGGTAACAAAAGGAACAAATTATCGTACAAAAATGAAGGGAAAAGCACTGTTTATTCCTCCACCCCGCCTCTCTTCCAAACCTCATCCTCCGGTGTCTTGTTCCAGAAAAGAATAAAATACCTCTGCCTCGCTTCCACCAATAAAACGGGACTTCCAGATGCGAGGGCTGCGTAATAAACATTTCATGCACCCCTGCCCTAGAACTGGGGCTTTCATACTACTTTTTCTGCTCGCTACTCTTTGCTGCCGCAAACCTCCCCCTCCCCCCACCGGCACGATATAACGCTCCTTAAGAATTTATTCCTCCTAACAAGGTTTGTGGGGCATTTGGCGCCATTTCCTTCTCACAAGGGCAATTTGCTGCCTGTGTTTCAGATTTTAAAACAATGTGCTTTTTGATATTTAATTCTCAGTCAACAAGAAATCGGCGACCTTTTCTTCTTCTTTTTCTAATTGTATTTTCTCCCAAGACAACAGGGAAATAAATAAAAAAAAATAGTGGGTGCTCATTAACATGTTACTTAGATTACCTCTAGACGCAGAGGTAGAAAATAGTTCTGTTTATTATTATTATTATTATTGGCAAATAAAGACTATACAAGTTTTAAAACAATATATTTGTGATTTTTATATATTATCAGTCAGTCTCTCGTGTTCCTTCACAAACATAAATTGATTTTTTTAATAAGTGCTAACTGAGCTGTCATCAGAATGGTTCAACATCAAAAAATGAAAAATAGAATAAAATCATGGCTTAGCAGCAAGTAAAGATTCTGCAGGTTTTAAAACAATTCACTTACTTTATTCTTCGTCAATCAGTCGAGTATTTGCAATCTTTTTTACTTAATGTCAGTACAAATTTTTTTTAATATTAAGTGAATATTATTTTCATGTTAAGAATTGCTTTTAAGCTAATAGCAGTTTCGAGTAAAAGAAGGAATGTAGAAATTATAGAACTGGTTAAACACAAAATAAATATTCTGTGATTTAAAAAATTATTAGTCTCGCTATTTTGGCAAACATTTCCTTCTCTAGCAAGCTAAATTGCTATCAATGCGTCTCTTGTGAAAAATAAAATCACATAAAAATAATTTTAATTTAACATTAAATGCAGAGTTTGATAAGCAGTGTGTTTACTTAAAGTTTCTTCTCTCACTGGGGGACACCTCGAAAATGAAGATGAGAAACTTCCTCCCATCAATGAGGAGACGTACTTCCTACGGGAAGGGTTGTACCGAGGTCGGTATTGGCCTTTAAGACTCAATCACAGTTCCCGCTAGTGTTGCTGACGCGATGATTCAGTTTTATCTGCGTGCCTTATGCTGGGTCGGAGTAGTCAATTTGTGATTACTTAGAGTTTCCTACAATTCCCGCTGTCCATTTTCAAAGAACTGTTTAGCGAACTCTTTCAGTTTAACATATTAGATATCATGTTCCTCGCATGTGATTCGCATATTACTTTTTTTAATTGGATGATCCTTGATGGGATAACAAGGAAGAGACATAATTAAGTAAATCGGAATATACATGAGACGTGGAAGCGAATGTATTAAAATGAATACTTTACCGTCCTTTCTTTAATTTATAGATTCATTGCATCATTTTATTGCTTTATGCATTGATTTTTAATCGTTTGAATAGCCTTCTTCCTTGTTTAGCTCTAATCTGAAAAGTTGCACAAATTATTACCATCATTTAATTAAGATTGCTAAAATTTCATGTCAACACAAAGCAATAATTGTATTTTAAACTCATATTTATTTGAATTTTTAAAAGGATTTTGATCATACGAAAGGCCTTTATAAATTGTTATTTATTTAGATGCAAGTTTGTTTTAATTTCTTTAGAAAAACCTTCCATGCGCTGTAGGTAATCGATTTTGAATGGACTTGTAATTTGGATTCATGATGAGACATCGAGTACGCAGCGTCAGTCCAAACCTATTTTAAAATATGGCGCTCAGATATACCAGCTGCATATCTCATGAATATGAGAAAGAGATGAAAATTAACTTTTGGAGTGTCAGATTCTTGTAAATAATTACAGTTTTTTCTTATCCTTAAATCTTTTTTTAAGAATAATAGCCAATTTATAAGAGAAAAGGCGTTTAGACTTGCTTAAGCAGATTAGCTATCCTTTTCTTTTTTATACGGTCAGAAATGAAGTTCAAAATGAAAATGGCATTTTATGATCACAGTTCAAGGGGTTAAAATTTAGATGAATATAATAAACATTTTAGAAGCATACGTTCCAAAGTTTTGCTAGTAATATTAAACTAATAAAAACATTCGTTAATTTTGAACAAAATTTAAATTAAATTTTTTCACATACATATCTATCAGAACAACAAGATTAATATTTTTTGCATTATTTATCTTCCATATCAATATTTACCATCCATATAAGTGAAATGTCAAAATAATATTGACTCTAAGCGCATAAAGAGGATGAATAATCTGCAATTTGCATGAAGACGTTTTCAAAGTGGCATTGATGTTGATATTTTATTCTGAATTATCCTTTTTACTAGGAATCTCCATCTCTTTCTTCGTATCATAATCCTCTGGAACTTCTTTAAATGCTGTTATTCACAAGTGGAGTGGAAAAGAAAAGTAGAAAGGATTTGCTGCCAGAGAGCAAAATTTTAGGCAGTAGACGAATAAATAATAAAATTCTAGCCTGGAGATATTTACAATTTCCACATTTTCTATCAGATTGTCCCCTTTCTAAATGTGCAGATCTATCAAAATTAATAAATTTAAAGCATATTTTTCATAATGCCTCACTGAGGCGACGTAGTAAACATGGGAATTGATGATCCCATATGTGCTGAGCCATTCAATTAAGAGAAGTTTATAAATCCATTTTCTTCTACTTTGCGAAATGTCAAAAGTATTTGTTTTGTCATTATTATGCTCTTGGGGATATTAATAATAAAGGAACGTTTTGAAAATATTTGGCAATTCATCGGTAGATTGGTTATGCGAGTTCCGGTCATTTTCTAATAATATAGCAATTGTCTTTTATGCGAACATTCTCAGTATGAAAGCAGAAATAATTAAAAAATATTTGAACATTCTTGTATCATTAAAGATATCAGAATGTTTTTGTATTATAAATCATCTGTTTTATAAGCACATTTTCAAGCATTGGTAGCGTTTAACCCTTCCTAGGGCCGTGGGAAGTATGAGTTCCCACCAAATTTATCAATCTTTGTATGAAATTATGTAGGTTGGCGGAAGTTCTGACAAATTTTTTGAGACAGACAGAAATTTAGATGCTTCAGTTCTTTATCTCATACAAAATGACGTGTCTTGATTTGTTACTTAATTATTAATTAACCAAATTAATTAATTAATCAAATTAAATTTATCTAATAAGCTAAATGAATTCCTTTTCTTATTCTTATCACTTTTCTCTTTCAAAATATTTTAACATAATATGACTAGAAAAAAATGATCCTTTAAAGGGTTAATTTCCAAATTATGTAATTTAAAAAAATGCATAGTTTGAAAAATTATACAATTTTTGCATAATATTTATAATTAATCGCAATAATTGCATAATTTGAAAATTTGATAGCGAAATTGCATAGTTTAAAAAATTGCCTGATCAATGTGCATTAACTGAAGACAAACTTTACAATAACACATTTATAAATATAATAGCTTTTTTATCTTATTAAATTAGCCTATATTCTTGAAACCCAATTAATTATTTATATTCTTTAAGTACAGTAGAAGAAGGGTTAGATAACTATTACTAGTAAATTAGGAAATAATAAAATTTGAATTGAAATTTCGTCCGTTAGATAAATTGGATTCCACCTTTTCGCAAAAAAGAACAAACTTACTTGAAAAAAGAAAGATAAAATCTTGCGTCAAATAGCAAATATAAATTCTGTACAAATTCTTTTTTAAAACTTAATAATTGTTTGAACGCTTTACATATTTAAACTACGCAACAAACTTTCTATAAATTTTGTCCGTCAACAAACATGAAGCATAAAGAAGGTTTAATTAAAAGCTTTGTCCCAATATGTTTGTACTTTAATTACGTTACCCCTCCATTTGCAAGGAACCATGCTTCTGGGTTATTCTTGAGAAGGAGGAGGTTTACTTGATATCATGCTACGATGACACAAGCTTTGATATCAGGAGTTATAAATACAAAGCAGAATAAAAATCCATCTCAATAGAAAAAAAAGAAGGATATATTAAAATGCTTAAAATGGAAAGATTTAGTGTTCTAAAAAAATAAACATTCGAGATAGCAATCAGGGAAACCAAAAAGATTGGCGAAAATAAAAAATGGCTGGCGTTCAAGAACCGAAAACGACTTGCATTTTCAGATTAACAACACAAGCTTAAAGGTTGAGACCATGCAGACCTACATCACATCCGGAATACCATTCGAGTTCTGATAATAATTGATGGAGCAATTCTATCCTTCAAACTTGTCGACCGATTCAATAAAAAATATAGGTCGACAAAAACAATTTATTTAACACGTTTAAAATTCAAACTCAAAGTAACAAACATAATAATTATTCTCAAATGGAACAAAGAGCGGCAAAGACAATCTATATCATTCTTTTTATAATAAAGAATGACATTACAAGTTTGTGCAAGGGATGTTGCCGAAAGCCAATGAAAATAATTGAATCGATCATCAAAATTTAAATAGTTAAGTGTTTTAATAAAAACATCTGTATTCAGGAAATAATTTACTCTTAATACTGCTAATCCAAACTGAATGAAAATGTTATAGAGATTTTAAATAATTTTTCATTTGGGATTTCGCTTGAAATTTTTAATTACATCTTATACCTTACTTTTAAAATTATTTATAATTTATAGTGAAGATTAGCCTACGTTGGTTTTTAAACAGTTTATTATTATTTTTCGAAAAACTATGAGATTTTATTTTCTTTTGATATAACGAATATGCAGCTTATAATGAAAGATAAAACTGCAAACAATAAGAGAGCACCGCGCTTTATAATACTTTATGAAAAAGTATTTTTAAATTAATGCTTATAAATATTTGAAATTGCGCTTATTGCCTGTTTATGTATGATTACTTTTAGAGCGCTATTGACCTAGATTAAGCTTGAAAATATCATAAGCAATGCAAGGTGTTTGGAATAATAACAGTAATACATTTCCAGTTATTTCATACAATTACTTTGAATTGATAAGTTTCAACTTTTGTCTGAATTCAAGGATATTTTTGAACATTTTGCATGCCGTATTCGGCAGAAATGCGGGCATCTTCTCACAACTTGGCTACCCCCTATCCGTATCGAAATAGCTGCACCTCAATTAGGTAGATGGTATGGTTCCCCATCCATATTAATTGCATATTAATAGACCTCTCTTTTTTATGAGATGGCGCTCTAGTTCTGTGGGAGATGTAACGCCATGTAATTATAGAGGTTATGTTTTACGCCACCTTGCTT
Source organism: Argiope aurantia (assembly GCA_026543865.1). NCBI lineage: Eukaryota > Metazoa > Arthropoda > Arachnida > Araneae > Araneidae > Argiope > Argiope aurantia. The sequence goes on along the minus strand of JAPMOR010033116.1, from coordinate 46,518 downwards.
CTTTATTAGAATGCCTGGGTAGATGTATTGACACGGTATTGGAGAGTGATTTATCGTTTGTTATCGGAGTAAGATAGTGTAAAAATGATTCTACATTCATTTTCGTCCTTTATTATTTTATTGCTTTTCTAATTCTTTGTGATAGTTATTCTCTTGTCCATGAAAAGTAAATGAACCACAATTTTCATCCATTTTTAAATATTCATAATGTTACTTTATTTAACTTCATTGGAGATGGTCTTACTAAATTCGAAAATTATAAAAAGCGATGACTGATTACATAATGTGATTGCAACAATCAAACTAAGAATTAAATAATAACAATTATTATTGTTGTTACTGAGAAATGGAAATGTGCCAATAATTAACGCTGTAAAGTAATTTGGCCAAAACACAGCGTTTTGTTTTGGCAATTAACTATTAATGGATGAAATGAATTTTATTTCCTTAGAGAAATGATATTAAAATTTTAAAGAGATCTCAGCCTTAAACCCATTATTTTAATAACCCATTAATAAATTAATATAGTGACTCTTTATATGGTTAAATGAACAGCATAACTTCATATGCATTAAGACATTGTAGGAAATAAAATTCGCCTTCAAGTTTACTCGAAGCAGATATATATGAATGGTTTCAGATCCGATTTCATGGAATATTTTCCATATAGGTGAAGGGGGTATGTTGAATCTCATAAGTGTCTTCATGGATTATGATAGGGTCCTCTTAAGAAGTATGATGCTTCCTTTCATGGTTTTTGGTAAAGGTCATCTCCTGAGCATGGATGAAGAATAATGACTTTGGTGTTGCACCTAGACACCACATTAAAATTGCAATATCCAAAACGATCATTGTTTTGTTACAAATCGGATTATGAATACATTGAATAATACCGAATCGGCATAAAGACACATCCTTTGTTGTTGAAAGAGCAAAGGATTCGAACTGAGAGATAAAAAGGAAAAATAAATCATTTTGGAAACCACAATAAAAAAATACGCGTTAGGTTAACTAATGCATGCAGCGGCACACTTAAGGACATGCAGATGCTTATTAATAGGTAATGAAAAGAAGGTATTTGATTTCAATCATTTAAATTCTAAAAATTATTAGAAAAGACTATGGCTAAAATTAAAGCTATATATATAAAGCCTTAATTTTAGCCGTAGTCTTTTCGTATGTGTGTGCGTGCGTGTGTGCGTGTATGAGAGAGAAACATTTCAAATCCTGAAAAGTAAAAATCGTTTATGTCAAAATGGGATACAATTTAATGAATAAGCTCTTGCTCATGCTCATTATTGCATCTTTCCAGTAACGCATCAGCAACGTGCAAGTCGATATTCGTTTGCCATTACACTCATTTTCAGGAATGCTCTTTCGTGTCTGAGGGGTGTTTGGTACCTTGCATTGTAAAGTGAGGTAGAAGGAAAACAGCAAATGGAATGGACAAGAATTATGGGATGATGGCAAACTTTAAAATGTGTTTAAAATTTTGGAATAAGTCAATAACAGATTTCTTACGAATTTTAATTTCAGTAATGGTTCTTTATTAAGTGTGCTAAACATAAATGGATGAAAACTGATATGAAAACAAAAGCTCTGTTTAATTAAGCCCACTTTTACTTTTATGAAACCTTATCATTAAAATCCACCTAGAAGAATATTTCTTCCTCTTCCTCATGGCAAAATAATATTTGTTTGCAACCGTCTTTTATGAATGCCAAAAATTAATTTTGTATTCTTTTTATACTTTTCTCTATGTTCGCCGAAAAGTGTCAGTAGTAATTCTTTGAATAATCGTTTGAGGGTAATAATGGTAAATATTTTTCCCAACAAATGAAAAAAGATCATAACCAAGATAAGTTTTTTAAAAATAGATACGCAAAGATTTATTTTTTCATAAGCATTACATGTTTTATTTTTTCATTTCTTATTTTATTAAATCAATAGAAATTTGGCGGATTTCATAACAAAAAATAATTTAATTCCAATGAAACGAAGTCATGGAAATGGCAAATATTATTCATTTCTTTCCGTTCAAGGGATGTTCTGTTATGAGAAAGAAAGTTAAGAATATGGAGCTAATGAAAGTTCCATGAGATTAAAAAAAGGCTTTCAAATGTGAAAAAAAATGAGTGAAAGATCGGGCACGAAAACCGACACAAAATTGAAATAATGGATGTCACAGAAAAAATAAAATTCCGTGGGCGTAGAAGGATTGCCAAACTAAACGGATACTGCTAACTTAACTAAACAAATACTGATGTCTGATTATTACTATTACGAAATGAAAACTCTAATCTAAATTATTTTCCCTATTACAGATCCTTTGCACCTTAGAAATCATTTTAAATAGTAGTGAACAATTCACAAAAAGTCAGAAATATATTATTCTCTTTTCATGTCGAAAGGTTCCTTCTCTATGCGTAATCTAAGCCATGTATCCATGAATATATGAAGCATGTTTCAAAGATCATTAACACATTTCCGGAAAATGTATCCGATTCGAAGAGCAAATTGCAGCTAAATGGAAATTTCCTCTCCAAATAAAATTTACTGTTTGTTCGCTATTCATTTTATTAATAAAAAGGGATGTTGAAAAAACAATTTAGGAGTGTTAATTGTAAAAATTAATCATCTTATTGAGATTCATTCAGATTATTTATTCATTATAAACTTGTATCCAGATAATCTTACAATCTTACAGCATAAAAGCGCAACGCGAGTAAGAAAGCTATCTTTGATTCTTAAAAGCATATTATACTAGTGATGCCATGCTGGTCAGGAAAAGAAATCTTCCCTTTTTTAAAACTTTTGGGTGGAAAATATTAATAAAAAAGATTTCTGGTACAATTATGTTTCTCTCATCATTAACATTGCTTGAAAAAATAAAATTTAAAGCTCGAAGCCTGTGATATTTTGAATGCTAATAAAATATCTATTCACAAATCTTACATTTTATAGCTAATTACAAAATGACAAATATACACAAAAGTAAGTCAACCATCTAACTCTCCGACCCGCCCGAAGGCACACGGATTTAAACCATAGAACTGAATGACCGGACCGACGCTAAAGCAATTGGCGGGAACTGTGGTTGAGTCCTAAGGGCCATCACCGGCCACGGTACAACCCTTCCCGTAGGAAGTATGTCCCGTCATCGATGGGAGGAGTTAGATACCCTACCTATTAGTGTTCCCTCCAGGGTGGCGAGATCCAACCACCATACCGGAAGCATCTCATCCTCATTTCCAGGTGCCCCCCGGGGGGTTATACACAAAAGTAAAATTATTTTACATAAGCAATCAAATGTACGAGGTATTTAAGGTCAATGAGACTTGTATCCTCCACGCAAACAAGCATTTAATGACACATTCTATTTTAACAGCGCGGATTTTAAGGAGAAGATATTTTTTGTTGGTAATTCCGGTTTCGTAATGATTCTTTTTAAAATGTTATCATAGACATCGTTTACATCCGGTAATATTGCTGACCCGAGTGCATCGCTCTTATGTGGATTACCGTTCATTAAAATAAAAAATTGAAATAATTTTCCCGAAATACTTCGCCTAAATGCTAAGAAAAAGTACTGCTTCAAAGAATTACATCCAATATAATGGATACTCAAGGTCGAAGTCGTTTTTATTTGTGTTGGAGGGTAGAGAGCCCAGGGGATTACCGAATATCCACACGCCAGTTAAAGGAACGTCATCCCAGTGTAGGTATGTTCAGATGTTTCCACCTTCACAAAAAGTGGGCTTTATTCTGAATAGTTTTGTGGGGAAGACTACTTCTCATTCAATTTGGGTGCAAGTCCTTCTCCACATTTTGCTTCGAAAAGTATGTTGCAGAATCAAAAGAGATATTTTGCGAGGTTTGATGAATTTAGCTTTTAATGTGAGGAGGAGTAACACATAAGGAAAGTGCCTTTAACCTTGGATATGATTATAACCTAATCGGAAACAATAGAAAGGCCAGAATCATGTCTGCCGATAATACTCCACATCTGAATACTCTTTATTTATACGATCGACTATTTTAAAGATTCTCGGTATTCATTCCGTGGTGTTGTTTTTCATATAAAAATAATAATTCTACATTTGGAGTTTAGAGGTAAAAAACGCTTCTCATTGTCTACAAAACAGTACCGTGTATGCGTTTAGCAGTTCCTAAATAATTAAGTTGAATTTATCATTCACTAATGTATTATTTTGGATAATAACAGAATAATTTAATTTAAATTTAGAACATATATATGAAGTTAATCTTGAACTCATGAGAGCTTAAAAGTATTACAAATCCAATGAAAACTTAATATTTTGTATATTGATCTTTTGTATATTGATTGAAACATTAAAAATCTATTGAAAATCTTTTGATCTACGTTTAATAATTTTTGAATAGTTCTTATTAACTTTTTATTTGGTAAACGGTTACTCAGAGGCAATATGCCTATTATGGAAGATACGCAATTATAAATATTTACATGGGCATTGTAAACAAGATTTTGTGCAAAAAAACTTCTTGTTAATAATCAAAATAAATCGCATTAAATAAATTTCTAAGAATTAATTAAAATAAATTCCATAGATCACTTAAATATATTAAACATGGCCTACTTGTTCAATATGTACGCGCCACATTTTTTACTATATTTTTTTTACCACTTACCAATCAAAGAGTTATGACATTTGCCAAAAAAAAGAACACAATTTGCAATTCATCTGAAAATTTCGTTAATAGTTGAATTACAGAATAGTTATAGATCTAGATTTTGAATGTCTGTTCTATTAATGCTTAGAGGAAAATAAAACATTTCCTGTCACTTGAGCAGAAGCAGAATGTAATTAGTGTTATACGCGCATTTGATCTGAGCATTACTGGCAATCAAATACTGATGGAACACTAAATATCAGAGAGTATTGAGGAACTTGAATAGGATTGCCTGACGTAAAACAAATCTCTCCTATCGGATTATGACCTTCATCGTAGCGGCACTGGTCAATGGGACTAGATAACATATTCGAACTAATTAAATTGCTAATAGCCAATTTGGAATGTAACTACAGCTATTATTCGCACAAACGGGTTAACTGCGCAGGCGTGGGCCATTTCATCATGAGTGCAGGAATACCTCGCAGAATGGAATAATAATTTCTAGCAAAGAGATATTAAAAAAAGAAGATAAAAGATAATGTTGGATAAATGGATTTGGGGAGATATATTTTTGATAATTAATTTTAAACATTGTGTTATATTACGCTGGCCAATTTATTTGCGCATGTGTACCTTTACCAATCATAGAATCCCAATAGAGCAGTGGTAATTCCAGATTATCTTTTTGCGAATGTAAATCACTGTGCAGAGCAAATTTTGATTTAAATCACATTAAAAGAGTCTCAAATTCCACCGAAAATTTAATCTGAAGCTTATTCACAAAGTGAAGAAACTGTGAAATATATTTGGAACGTTTGTTTGGAAAATCGAATTAAAAAAAAAAATTTGATTCATATATAGCAGTTGTTAGAAACCATATTTTCTTTATTAAGGTGGAAGTACAGGGTGTACCCACGCAACTTCTAGTATTTACATATTTGAACAGAACACGTGTAGACAAGTATTTTTATGTATAACATGTGGGGTCCTCGAATCATGTCAAATTTAGGTATGAAGCTTGTGTTATGAAAACTTCAAAAAATGATAGAAAAAAAAACACAAGTGAAAATCAATATTTATTGAGACCTTTCAATACAACCGATTTTCGAAATGTCGGCCGTTCGAACTAATGGCATGACGAAGTCTGGAATCGAATTTCGCAATTGTTTTCTGCAAAACATATATTCCAATTACCTTGACGTCGATTTCAATTGCTGCTCTCCAGTCGTCCAATGTTGAGGGTTATGTGAGATACTCTGCATCTTTCAGACGTCCCCATAAAAAAATCGCACAGGTTAAGATCTGGGGATTAAGTTGGCCACACTATACCATTGTCTGTTTTTGTAATGGAATCCTATCCGATCAGTCTCTGCTGAAAATGTTTTGCTAAAAGATAGAAGTTTCGCTGAGTGCGGCGAGGTCTAGCATCATCCTGCATAAACCAATAATCGCTTATTTTTTGTACGTACTTTCACCACAGCCGCTGGTTTTTGCAATTCATGATAGTCAGTACCGCGGAAACAAGATGCTCAATCGAATATTTGCTCATTTTAAAACTAACGATTAGGTACAGTGTACAGTAATTTCATAGCGAGTAACGCCCGACTCATGCTCATCAAACCTGTTTTATAGCCTTACATTCCGCTGAGAGAATTTGCATATTCACTTGCAGACAAGCTTTTCCTCTCCTTTTTTTTACCATAAATTTGCATTGCCTCTTTGGAAGCGTTTATATTGTCAACGGTCGTGTGCATCGTAATTTAGAATACAAACTGTCGGATTCGTTATTAGCGTTCTTCGTGTCATTAGACTATGACGCTATTTTCGGGGATCACACACATTATGCATTAAAATATTTGTCTTGACGTGTTCAAAAATTAGACGCAGCATACCTTGTAGGGCACTCTGCATTTTTAAATAATCACATTAATAAAAAGCCTCCTTGAATGGATTCGACTCAAAATTTGATATCTACATTTGACACATCTTTACGTTAAATTTTGACTCATCTGGTCCTTTGAACTTTGAATTAGCTACTTTTACAGCCATAAGAGCGGACCGGCATGTAGACTTTCTGTGCACAGATTTCACCCAAAATCTAATGAAAATATATAACTTTATCAAAAACTATATTTCAATCGTTATCGTTTCAATCAATATCTGAAATCGTTTTTTTTTTGTGTGTGTGTGTGTGTGTGTGTGTTTACAGCATTTTCACAGAGTCGCGAAGACTCCAAAAACATTATTTTATGGAATTGTATATTGAATAAAATTATTACTGAAATCTATCATTCTGAAACATGTAGATTCCTCCTAATATCGCCATCGAATTTTTTGACAATTGTAATACTTTACCTTTGCAATCATCGTATGAGTGAAAGTAAAAAATTGGGCATCATTCTTTACTAGACATTCTCATATATTTGTAAATAAGCTGAATGCTTGTCATTTTTTGTGAAATGAAACAATGTTTATTCAATCGACATTGTTAAAAGGCAGAGACTGTCTTTTCCCTCAATCATTTTTTATTTCACGATTCGTACTTATTCAGTACATTCTTTAAAAATACATCATTTTAATTATTTTTAATTTATCCATTGGTTTGATTATAGTGCTACTTTATTTTTAATGTCCTTCCATTGTTAAAATTCATTTTTAATCGCAGCATTAACTGTTTGAACATAAATGAACACATTTAATACTTGTTCTTGCTGGAAGCGGAACATTTTCCTGCTTATATCCTGTGGCAAATAATGAGGGCGTTGCTTGCTCCATAACTACAAAATAAGCTTTGTTCCCAAAATGGCTTTAAAAGAGTTATCATTCGCTTTAGTTCACAATGACTACTCAAGATGAGAAGAATAATTGATGAAAAGGAAATAAATGAATATTGATGTAAATATTTATAAATAATTTTCTTTATAAATATATTTTTCATTAACTAGAAGAATGTTCTTCAATTACAGTAGATGAATAAATTAGATCTTTTTAAATTACTTAGTTTCAAGAAATGCTCTCCAAACTTATCGATCAGATACTGGAATCTTATATTTTAGACATTTTGTTATAATTTTACAGCCACATACCATCCATCACTCAAAATGCAGAAGGTCTTAATACTATATGTTGACTATATACAGGCTGATTTCTGATTGGACAATTGCTGCGGAATACTTCTCTTATGGAGAGCCCCAAGAAGATCCCTTTCAAATAAATTGTTATTTATTTAAAATATAAATAAATTTATAGAAAAAAACCCAGATTCTATGCATTTATTATAAAACGTATAAAAACAGTAGAAGTACTTTCCCAAATGCAATTGGTCTGACTCTTATTTTTTCATTGCGATCACTTAATTATTTACATATTTTTAAGCATCGAGCTTCCTAATAAATAATAATTGAGTACAAAATTGGATATGGCGCATTCATAATATTAAATAAATAAATAATATAAACATTTTCATGAAATTACAGAAACAAAAAATTAACCTGAAATAAATAATAAATATGTTGAATAAACTAAAAATAATTGAAACTAAATTGATCCAAAAGAGGGGCATAGGAAAGTGCAATGTCTAAGCAAAGTTTCTCGGGCAGGATTGTCAGGGCAGGAATTTGAGAACTTTGGCCTTATTTCTAGATAGGCTAACTAAAAAATGTTATAAATAAACATATTCTCAGCTATGTTCTGCATTCAAAAAGTGAAGATGAAACGATATAATATAAAATCTACAAAGAGTATCTTTTCACACTTTCATTGACAATATATTTATTGCTTTACTTAAGAAGCAGTCTTATCCTGCTTTCTTCCGTTTTTTATATATACATGATCATTGTTTTCACACGTGGATGGGATCATTAAATATTTTTATAATCGAAAATGCGGATATGAGTGAAAATGTTGAAAGATTTACGATATAAATCATTTTGACAATGTTATTTTATAAAAAAAAGCATTATAACTTCTATGGATTCCAAAATTTATAATTTTGAATTCACATCTAGTTTAAGACACAGGGTCTAAAACTAGTCATACGTAAATAAAACTAGTTCATGTCTTGCATAGGAATGAATACACTGAATACAAGAAAATTATAGAAACTGTACAGCGTTTCTTACATCACCATTATGGCATTGCCACAATATTGAAGTCAAACTTTACGTTCGCTGAACCAAAATTAAGAACATTTACAATAAACATTCGGTTATCGAGCGATTTATTTGCCGCTTTGCAGGGTTGTTCAAAAGCCAAATAAAAAGGAAAATGGTCAAATCACAAATAAATATTTGGAGCCTTTAACACTCAAATACACACACACACACACACACAAAAAACAATTGACCATTTTTTTGGTAATAGTAATTACGGAAATAAATAATAAAATTATGGAAATGTAATAAAATAAATTATAGATCGTTTACTAAGATTAAAAATTGCTCAAAACTGTCTTTCATCTTTTTGTTAGTAGATTCGTATATATTTGCATCCATCTTCGGCCTTTTTCGAATGATCCGTGGTTGAATGAAATTCTGATTTTCCGTGGATCATCAGGAGTTACTGCACTAATTTGCATGCTAATCATTTAACCACGACTGCAATTAAAAACAAGTTTGTTAAAAAAAAGTCTAAATCAAACTTATAAGATACCTGCTATTAAGTTGATAATACATGCCTTTTTTAAAATTCTAGGATTGATTAGAAATGTTTTTCTTTAATTTTGCACAATTCGTTTTGGCACAACAGACACGGCAGTTAAAGCACGATTTACTTAAACTCAGGATACATTGTTAAGAATGAAAATATAATTCTCTTCCGTAATTACTATGAAACAAGAAGCTTAATTAAATAGTATTGATTCAATAAAATTAATATCGAACTAAATTAATTTCAGACAACTTAACTCAAATTTGGAATCATGACAGAATCCATATGGATTATGTTGTCTTGTCTAGATGACATTTAAAAATAATTCATGATCTTTCCAGCCAAATTTTGAAATGAGAAGGAATCCATTTTAAGAAATCCAGTTCCATTTTATAAAATTTAAATCTTCCCAAGGCATTTCAGAAGACAATTCTGTTCCTAATTTTTCAATTCCTAATTGTCACTTATTTAATTTACCAGTATTTTAAATTTCTAATCATATAACAAAGCATATTTTTTTAAAATTTATTGTATTGGTAAAAGGTATAGTATTTATAAGAACAATTTCATCAGCTAGTACTAAAATTGCCAAATAATTTGATCATTTCTCTAATTAACATGTGTTATATCAAATTTGACGTTGTTGAAAAATTATTCCATAGCCTATACACGAGATACATTATATACTTCATTCTATTTAAGAAGAACAAAATAACATTTTAGATTTCAAATGTAATAATTATATGAAAGGAATTTATCTGTAAATTATGATTCTTTTTCTTTTCACTAAGCTGAAAAGTTAATCTGTACTGAATAGCGCTTCAGGGACTGCAACCTCATCGTGGGAGAGTTGCAATTTAAAAATTCTGCGTTGCACAATGATGATTTTACTATAACTAAAATTAAGCTCTTTTTAATTCATTTCGCATAGTTCAATAATTAGTTAATTAATTAGTTCAATAATTAGTTTTGATGCGAGAAAAAATATTTTTAAAAGAAAATTTTAATTAAAAAATTGTTAATTTTCAATTAAAAGTTTTTTATGAACTTTCTTCAAATAAATGTTCGCACTTAATGTAGTTACATATATTACTTTCATTCATTAAGATTTAGGAATTTGCGACCAAAAATTGGGAAAAAATCCCCATTGAATGTTATTAATTGAAATTAAATCTGCGATTCTGGTTATATTCTGAGCAAAAAGAACAATAACTTTTCTACAATATTCATATCGTCATCAAATTACTCTAAGACACGAGGCAGACAAACAGACACGATTTCATTTGGATTTTGTCCAAAATTTGATATATATTTGTAATTTTGATATTAAGACCTCGTTCTTGATTTTATTCATCTAGATATTGGGTTGTTCGGAAAGTAATTTCGTTTTTTTTTTTTTTTTTTGTGTGTGTGTGTGTGTGTGTGTGTGGAAATGAAAGACAGTTTTCATATAATAAACAAATACTTTATTAAATTATATATTGGCCGTTCTGGTCCAACACTTTTTGCCATTTTTCTGGTAATAGCATCATTCTACGCTCATAAAATTTTTGGTCTTTGCTGCCAAAAAACGGATCGAGGTGGTTTTTGATCTCCTCATTTGAGGTGACGGTTTTACCGTCTAAAAAATTTAACGAACCAGTTCTGGCACTGGCGTACTGTCAACACACCTTCTCCATACACATCGGTCCATTTCTTTCTGGCTTGAACAGCATTTTTACCCTTTCTGTGGTAAAACAGTAAAATATGTCGAAAATGCTGCTTATCGCTCTCCATATTTAAAAGGGCACCAACCAAAAACTACTGCGTAGAATAAATTGGAATTTTTCACACACAAGCCTTGCCATATGAGCTCTCAAAGCATATAAAAATGATACGGCTTAAATGTGAAGTTGGGTGCAAAAAAATACAATTAAATCCTCTGTCGGGAAAAAACGAAATTATTTTCCGAACAACCCAATAGAATGGTTAATGTATTATATTTAGTATGCACGGACAAACTTACATTATTCTAATCTTTACTAAAAGGTGTGAATTTCAGCAACTCTAAATTATTCAAAGTTTTGAATTTTGAATTTAATTATTACGAAGAAAAACGTATAAAGTAAATCTCACATCTTTGGTTTTTGTTTTATTTTCATAAATAATTTTGTCTTATGCTATTGTAAGTTTTCATTTCATTAGCACTTTTTATATCAAAGGCAGCGTTATGTAAGTGCTACTAATTTTGTTTTAATGAGTTATTTGCAAATGTATGCATCGAACACAGTTCAATCAACTATACATTTGAATAAAATATACACGAATATTAGGGGCACGTGTTTTAATTAAGTCTATTTTCACTGTTCTTCTGTTTCGTTTCATCATTTTTACTCTCTTATCATATTTGATTTGTTTCTTGCTTCTAAAAATGAAATTTCTTACCGAATTTTAATTTTTTTGAAAATTTAATCGTCAATCAACCAATTAATTTAATTAAATTTTGATTCCATACGGGCTACGCAACTTGGTAGTAAATGAAAACAACGGATTCCAATTTCCGTCACAGTTATAAATAATAAAAAAATAAATTAAAGAGTAGAAAATATTCAAATAAAAAAAAATTCTTAGCACATTAATTAATTTGTATATAGAGGAAGCTTTTATTAAATTTTTTCTCTGTATTCCTGTTCGGTTCAAGTCATGCAAAAGAGTTGTAGAAAAAGACGCTGCATAATATAAAACTGTCAGAAAAGGAAAAGTTAAGACCACAACGAAAGTCACTTTAGTGTCTTTGGGCAAGTGGTACCGTAAAAATGTACGCGTAAAACTTGAGAAGTGGTAGGAATCCTGCTTTTTCTTGCAGCGAGTTGCGCGAAGCTGTGCGTCGCTCTCTCCGATGGGACCGTACAAATCCGATCTCCAGAAACCGCGACAGAAAGAGAGGAAACGCTATCCCTTCAGCATATTTACATGATAGCCGGTACGAGGGGCGAAGTGTCTCAAAAATCCGCGACAATATATGTGTTTTTTGATGCCGATACTTTGCGCTGCTTCCCATTCTCACCCGCTCCTCTCCACTCAAACGGCCTTCCTGGTTTTCATTGCTGTATAAAATTCGCGCTTTCTGAAAGCAGTGGAGGATTTTGAAAGGAAAAATATTATATAAGGTAGCGCTGGGGGGGGAGGGGTATTTTTTTCGGCATTCCATCAGAGAAACTGGGACTTTGAGCACTTTTTCAAGGACGAAAAAAATGTCTGGGATTACGAAAGAATGCTGACTATGCAGAAAATGCTCTTGTTCGCAACTATTTTATTTCGTGAAGCATCCGGTTGAAAGCTCCGAAGGGACTCTGGGAAGCGTAGGTTGGATTTTTTACAACAGGATCTACTGCGACCAGCAGTCAGTGAATGTTCACAAATACTGAATCCAGATCTGTAAAAGTTTAATTTAAGAAATGTTTTTTTTAAGTCTTCAGTGATATTAAGTAAAGACGGAATAAGGACCGCTTACAGAAGCTCATTCACAAAACGTTAGGTACTGGGAATACATACAGACTGTTCAAATATCTATAATATAATCTTCCACCGCCGTACATAACGCGGTGCGGGGTTTCCAAATATTTCGCCCCTTTTGTCTGTATCAGTTATCAGTTGGTATACTGAATCGAATTTCTTTTTGACCTCAAGCAATGCGAGCAGTATTTTTTAATGTTTAAATGAACCGATTTATAGGCAGGCAAATAAATCTAAGTATGAATAAGTAGCAAAAGTCAATGAGCTGAGGTCCGCATTTCTTATTAGGATGATTGTCCTATTTATGCTAATTAATTATATTCACCCTTCACGAATCAAACTGTAGATTATTGCTAACATTATCATTTAGCATTATTTTTATTTCATATTGCAATTTTTCCTGTCAGTAAATCATTATTCATTTGAATCCGATTTCAGTGAATAGTTTGATTTGAGTGTGCGGGAGCATTATGGATCGAGGAGCTCCAATTGCAAAGAAACAAAATTTCTCATTTTTATAATATATTTACATATAAAGTGTATTGTAAATTAGAAATTTTTCATTTCTTCCAATGTGCTTGAGATCTTTCCTCTATGTCGTTAACCTTTTAATTTGCGGCAATCAAGTTGGAAGTGTTGTTAACGGGATATCAGCCGGTACAGCAAAGCGTAGTTTTTAGTATTTAAAAGAATATGGAGTAGTTCTGTATCACTTTCAACAGAGAATTTTTTTTTTATGATTTAGATTGGCGAGTGAGACACGACACGACACGAGAGTGCAAAAGGTTAATCTTCTAAACGAAGCATCCCTGCATACTAAGTTGCAAGAAACAGCCGTTGTATTTATTATTATTAGAAACACCACACTTGATAACATTAAAAAGCTGAATATTATTTGTGATGTCTTATGTGATATGCAGAAATTTCTCAAAGCGTTCTAAAAGGCCTCTTGGACATAGAACCAGCCATCGTAGCGACTATTTTGTGGATTGCACGTGCTCAGTCATTTCTCATTCAAAACGAAAATTTTCAAAATTCTGGTTTTTAATTTAAAAAATGAATAGAAATTTTAGAGTAGTCTTCATCGACTTCGGATAAAAACACCTTAACAACCTTTTAAAATTCAAAAATATCAAATTGATTGCCGCATAAGTTTTTATCTAACTATACGCAACTTTGAATTAAATTTTCAATAATATTTTTCAGTGCCTTAAATACTGCGTTTGTATTCACGCGCGTTGCCACAATATTTAAAAAATTTTGTGCTTTCATAATATCGTTACTATAAAATTTAGAGTGAATTTTTAATGATAATGCAAAAACAGACTAGAAATTCTAACGCATCCTCATAGCACGCTGCTTCATTTAGAGGTTCGAATTTCTTTAAATTCTTTTTCACTGGTAGCTTTATTAAATAAACTGAACACGATAATTCAAGGCATGCCTTGAAAAAAATTATTTCACCACATTAAGAGAAAAACATTCTGTCCATTGCTGAGACTGAAATTTCATCGTTTGACAATCGATTTAGAGATCTTAAAACCGATATTTTGTTTAGAGAAGTAAATAAATATCCATCTATAGGAATCTATAACATTATTTAAATCCTCGTCTAATATGCAACAAATTATTTTTCATTAAAAAAATTCAGATTGAATCATTCCTATTCAACAAGTTAGGTATATCAAATATAAAATAGTTATTTTCATATTCATCCATCACAGCAGCCCAAATATGTGAATAAGGTAAATAAATTTTAATTACATTGACATTTATTTTTAAATGATATTGCATACACTATGCACCGTGTCCAGAAAATCACTTTATAGTTTTAAAAGCAATTAGAAGAAAACAAAAATATGTATTTATGATTTTTTGTATTCAATGAAAAATGTCTGTGACGATATCACTAAATAAATTTCATCCTTTACATTTGGCTGCGTCGTTGCTTTATTATGCGTTCATATTCTCGCAAGCATACTGACCGACAAATTGGAAAAAAAAACAATAACAGCAAAAAAGATCAATCGGATCCAATTCTTCTGTATTAGACGGACTGGGTTCAACATTTAATAGAAATATACAATTCTAATATAGATTCATTTCTCCCTTAGCTATTTCTATTTTTGATTCATTATGTTACATGGACACAGACAGACAGACAAGCCTTTCATTAAAAAATTTCTCCTGAAATTTGAAAGAAATCTCCGAATTTGGTAAAAATGTCAATACCAAAATTCATGTCTGAAAACTGTTGCGATTTTCAGTCATCTATTTCAGCGACAGGTATAATTACTAAAGCTTGTTTTTCAGATTCCGTGAGATCTCAAACATAGAAACTCATGGAAATCTCGATCAGGAATTTCCGACGCTTACAATACTTTCTCTTTATATATTTCGTATTTTATAAAAAAATAAAAAAAAGGAAGGGTGTTTTTTTTTATAACATAATTTCACATTTTTCATGTTAGAAAATGAGGAAATTTTATAATCGAATTTTTGCTTTCTTTCTCACGTACTAAAATTCAGAAATTTTGTACTTATTGTCTACCGAAGGCAATAAACTATCTTAATTATTTTATGCCTTTTATTAATTGCTTTGTTAGCTTAGCCTAAACTTGGTTTCACAGAAGTAGAAAATTTATTTAACAAAATGAATTTTTAGATTTCCTGATATTTATAACAATAAATGAAGAAATAAATAAAAGAATAAAAATTAGAAATTAATAAAAATGAATGAATTTAAAATACCACTTTTTTAGGTTAGTTAAAATATGAAATAATATTCTTTTTATAGAAAATGAAGAAATATTGTAAACGAACGAATAAAAAGTTAATCTTAAAATAATTCAGATATTCATTAAAAGTCGAAATATATAAGAATTGTGGTCAAAACTCCAATCTATTTAAAGTGCTTCTATCAGAGCCTCTTACAATTTTATTTTGATCCATATTTTTAATTTAAAAAACTAATTAAAAAAATAAATTTAAAATGTTATATAAGAATGTGAAATAAAAATATTATTCTTGAAATGTGCATACTATTAATGCAAACTGAAATATTTATTATTTTAGTAAAAAAGTTATACAAAGATTATACAAGAATTAGAATATTTATTGTTAGAAATAAAGAATATTTAAGGAAGATGATTGTCTTCACTATGATATTTCATAGCTAAAGTTTTACTATAGAAATATTTCCTGCTTAAAATATGGATGCGAATTTTAAAAAAAATCCGGGCGATGTGACAATAGTTTGCATATGGCGTTGCAGTGATAGTGCAATCGCTATCTTTACAATGTAATGTAAATGCCTTACATCCATTTTTTAAAATCACATTGAATATCATAAGAATTAGAGACTAAATGTTAGAAAATAATAAATATATAAAATGTTTATTAAATTGGTTTTATGAGCCTCTTAATAAGGAAAAGTATTTCTTCATCTAAACTTTGAAGGCCAGAATACAAAACACTGAGACAAAAAATAATGGGAATGATACATAATCATAATGCATATCACAAGGAGCGAAACATTTTCAAGCATTCTTTATATAAGAATTAAAACACATGTTAATTATCTTTGTTTACAAATCCAAATTATTCGTAAAATATTTTCTTTATCTTTTTACTATTCTGATTAAAATATTTAAAAGATTTTTATATTTGTTATCTT
>JAPMOR010033116.1:9606-30034 GCA_026543865.1 Argiope aurantia | reverse complement strand
AAATAAACCTTTAAATAAGCAAATGATTGATTCTAAATTCCATTAGTATGCGATTTGTATCTCACCTTACAGCTTGCGACCGAAAACCTCAACAGGTTAGATTATATTTACTTAAAACAGATGTTCATCACATTAATGACTACCTGTTGTTGTTTTTATAAACGACCTTAAAACTCTCAGTCATTTAACTAAAAAACACAAATCCAATGACACTTCGAATGAAATTTGAAATGCAATCCTTCGGAAAATAATCGAACATCTTCACTGATATTTTTTTTCAATTTATTTTTAATTTATTTAATTTGCATCTTACTCGATTGAATGCCGTGATATATTTTTTTACCTTGATTCTCTTTGACCCCCTCCTCCCCCTTTTTTTTTTCAAAAATCGTTTGCGGAAAATAAAGGACGAAACAAGTAGTTGTTTTTTCCCTTTCCTTCTCTCGCTCTCTTCGTGAATGTAGGAGAGAAAAATTAAAATAACATTATTCTTGCCAGTCGAAAAGGTTCAGGGGGAGATTAAAAAAAAAGATTTCCATCAAAAGCTGATACAATTGTTTGAAGCCAGCCTGGAGCTAAAACTTACGACTAATTAATTATCCGTGAACTACGACTTAGTCGAGAGGTATTCAACATTCATTAAAGCGGTCGGTTCATTCGAGATAAAAATTTGCCGTTTCATAAGGTTCTGGAGGAGGAAAAAAAATTCTCCCTGACTTGCTCGCTCTATGGAAATCTTAAAAATGCGTAAAATAATAGGAACGTGATGAAAGTTTCATTTAATGTTTGTTTACGCTTAATTATGCGGAACAGAATTGGTTGGCATTTTAGAAGTGTTTATTTTATTTTAATATCAGCCATTTTTTTTTCTGTTCTCTCTTCAAGTTTTAAAACTAATATTTAATTTGCCCCGAGTCATCGTCTGCTGATTCGACACTGCTTTGCGAAACTTTAAGTACCTGCGAGTCTTTTTATCTCTCTCTTTTTTTTTGTAATTTATATTTCGTTATCACTGAACAACTATTAACTAATTATTCAAATATTCCTAACTGTTGAAAAAAAGCATAATAGCCCTGTAAGCAGATTTTTTTTAATATAATAAAGTTCTTTAAAAAAAACTGAGTTGCAAGTAAAACAGTTGGAACCTGCTACAATGACATTTAAGAATTACTTATGTCAGCAATTATATCTTTGAGGAATAGTTAACTTAAATTGTTATTAAAAGTTTGGTTTGATAACAATTTTTAAATTAATAGATTAGATTTAATTCAAAAACTTTAACTGTATCTTTCTATCTATATTTTGAACTTTATTCAATATTTCTAAGAATGTGGTATACACAATTATTGAAGAGAGAAAGGTTTCGTAGTAGCGCCCTTCCTTTTGAAACAAAATCAATAAATGATTCCTTTCAACCAACATTTACATTATTTCCCATGCTTCTCAAATTTTTAAAATTTATTTTGAATGCATTTAATTTTTTAACAACTCTTGTAAATTTTGAAAATAATTAATATTGTTTCATATGGTTGTGAAAAGATCACTTGTAATTGAGTATTGGATCATTGAATTCAACGGACTACCTTAGCAACAACTGTTTTAGAAAGTGAACATTCTTTTATAGCATTTAATTCTGAATGACAGATTTGAATGCATTTGTAACATGCATTCGTTCGCCTTTTAATTCTTTTTATGGTAATTTGATTAAAAAATTTATTGATGCTAAATTAATTTATATTTCGACCATGAAAAAATGAGTACCGGCTCTTGAAAAGATTGTGGCATTTACCGTATTCTTAAGTTATTAACCAGATTCTTCAGGGTAACTATTTTTAAAGCAGTCCAGTATCTGAGCTGCTGAATCAAACAAAATAAATAGCTCATAATTTATCTATTGTATCTAAGATTTTATTTCGTAAAGGGAAATCCAGAATTCTAAATATGCCTCTACCCATTTTTAAGAAAGGGCGTTAGAAATTACATTTGAAAGGTTTGACAACGACAGTAAAAAATTATTCCGTGACTTCTTACTTATACTTTTAACTAGAAATCATGCCAAGTTTGTCCCAAACAAACAACGCTATGTTACGTTATTTCAATGTAATGAAAACTACAGCAAAAACCTATTGGCTGCTGTTGGACATTTATGTTGAATATACTCATCGAATGCAACTTGCAAAATGTACACACTTTAAAAATTGGTTATTCCAAAACAAATAACAAAGAGGATTGCAAATAACCAAAAAACAATCTATGATCCAGATTTGGAAATATTATTTGATGAAATCATCAGTTGTGAATGATATATGCAACAACCGATCAGTTAGAACAAAGAACGAACTGAAAGAGGAACAACCGGAATATGGCAAAAGATATAACAAGGCTTTTTTCCAATACCTCAATGCTCCCTGAAATGTTGCCAAACCAGTGATAGACGGATAGGTGTCACAATTTTTAAGAAGAAATATTTTCAATGAATTGATTTTTAATTATTGTAAAAAATAAGTGTCTTTTTTAAATTAAATAAAAAGACAATGTCTTATTTATACACTAATAATTTGAGGGTTTTTTTTCAGAATTTTTTGCCAACATATTGTTGATGTATCTAAACTTGCTTTAAATTTCCTCTATAAAGGAATGGCAAGGTATTTGGCCATCGAAAATTTCCTCTCTTTATACTATTCTTGCCTGTTATGGCTTATTTTGTTTTTTATATTCCTTTTGTGCCTCTTTTTTTTTGATTGACACATCTAAGGTTCGATGTAAATCTACAGACTTGATATTTCGTCCAATTTCATCTATCCATTCGCTATGTGTTTCAGATTCAAAGACAAGCCTACATAAAATGGTGCCAAAGGCAAATACGGAAACAGCGTCCCATCCCAGTTTTTTAAACTGCAACCCTTTCCCCCCCCCCAAATAACTTTATGATACGATTTGAAACTGAAGTTATTTCGAAATAATTATATGCAAAACATTTTTGAACTAATATGGCCTAATAGCTGAGCAACACATCTGAGGTATTCAAATAGATTTATTAAACTATTAAAAAAACAATATGGCAGTTATAGCTGCAATTATCATCAGAAATAGATTTAAAATGTATAAAAGATTTGAAATTCCATTTTAAATTGCAATGCCTGACCAATCGAAATAAAATATAGGGGACCTTCAACGAGTCGATTAGAGCCCAGTTGAGACTAAAGGAATTTTAAATTAATTATATATTTTTTTTAAATATCAAAATTTTTCATATAAATATCTGTTTGTATTACTTATTTAAATCTCCCTTTTTTGTAGTTTAAACTATTAATATAACAAAATTTCTAAAACAAGGGTAGCAAATTTTTACTAAAATCTTTTTTAATTAAAAAATATTTTAATAATATCATTATGATACCTTTTAGATGAAAGAACCGTATGCATTTAATTATTAAACAGTTATATCTATTAACGACAAAAGCGGAAATGTGTGAGTACCTTTTGACTGTCTGTCCGTTGATCCAAACTGTTATAATTAATGTTATCAGACTTGAAAATATAGTTTGGAGGATGGGAACGAACACCACATAGCAATTCTTTGACATTTAAATTAGTTTTAATTAATCAAAAATGAAGAGATATTTCTATGGCAGTGATAATATCTGGAAACAATACATAGCATGAAGATACTTAACTACTTCACCTTAAAATTTAAAAAAATTATAACATTTTAAATTTTAAAATTTAAATACCAAATATTTCAAATTTATACATAGTTGTTCAATATTTACCTAACATTAACAAATTAAATATATATATTTATTTATTTAAGTATGATTTGCAGTAGTATTTTATTTGTTGAAATTTAAGTTAGACCTAATTCTTGGCATCATCAAACCTTTAAATCGTCTGTTTTTCTTCTGTACCTCAGATAACGTTTGAAATTGAGAATTTTACTTAATTCTTTAGCAATAAAAAGGTATTAAGTGGTTTTATAGTTTATGAATATTAGGGACATACAGGAATTTTTATTTCAGGATTAGATTTTTCATATCATAGTAAATGTGCATAAATTATTTAGAATATTTTCATGACTTATAAAGCAGTCGATAATTTTTACTATACATTTCATAAACAAATGGCATTTCTCTTTATTTTGAGACTGAAAAATATATTGCTTTCATTCCAAAAATATATTGCTGCTATTCATTTATTTTATATAAGTAGACTAATTATGTAATTTATAAACACCTAATAAATTAAATGATCCTATTCTAATGTCAAGAAATACCCACAAATTTCCTATCTTCAATATAATTTACCTTAAATTTTCTGAATAAATTACAACTGAAAACTGCAGAAAAATGAAAGTGGTATCGTTATAAAAAAATAATAATTTTAATTTTGATTTAATAAATCAAAATGTTCAACTTTTTTCAGAATTTTTTTCCGGAAATTCCGTAGAAAAAAATAAAATAATGGTGAATTTCTCAGAACCTGAAACAGTTGGTGTCGGAGTTTATTACGCCTGCTTTTAGAATTTATTAAAACACTACTCCAAAGCAAATTAAAAGTTGATAAAAAGATGTGTATTAAAAGAAGGCAGAAAGTTTAAAGAAATGTGATGGTTGAGCAGTTGAAAATTTACATTTTTTTTAAAACGCATATTTTTTTTTAAAGAAACTAATAACAATTACAAGAAATATTATACAAGAATTAAATTGATATTACTGAAATGGTAAATTTTTGAATTTTAAAATGACATTAAAATATTTCTTTCTAGATTATTTGCTTTAATTTTACTCTACAAAACTCCAAATGTTGATTTTTAATTAATTCAATAAATTCACTTTGGTGTTTTGAAAAATTGACAGAATTTTTTCTCTTGTTTTAAAGAATGAAATTGGCCCCGTCGTTTAAAAGGCGATGTGAATCATACATTCATAACCACAATGACTTTTTTTTTTGTATTAAGATTGAATTGAAGATCCAGTTAGGCAAGTTTTTGAAGGAGCCTTTGAGATGCTCCAATTTTAAAGAAAATATACTGGACATTTTAGGAACATTCTATTTCATCGAATCAAATTTAAAGAAAATAACTGAAGCAATCGATTTGGCAAACATTGAAATTATAAAAATAAATATAGCATATTGATTAAATTTTTTAATTTTAGAAGGACTTAACTGATATATAATAAATATAACTATAAAACTATAAACTATAAAAAATAAAAATAAAAATGTTTCTTTTAATTTAAATGAAGGCAATGAGGTAGTACACTGCATTTAAAAAAATAAGAATAAGAAATCCACTATGCTTTAATAATGGAAATATTACAAAAGTTATATTCGTTCTGAAATTTAATGAGATTGTATTCTATAGAACAGTTATTTAATTAATTATTCAGTGTCAAATAAAGTACATCAATCAAAAGATAACTGTAAGAACTTTTTAAAATGAATCAGTTTGTAAAACTGAGCTGAACTTCAACAGTTAATTTTATTTACAAGGCTGACATTACGAATTAAAAAATATATCTTGGTTTCTTTCTTTGTTGTTATGATTTGAATTCACAATGAAATAAAATCATTCCAGCCCCCGAAAGTAATAAGAATACTCAATTAATAGATAATTTATCCTCTATATACATCTACCATCATATAAATTCTATTATTATTATTATTATTTGTTAATGAATTTTTGTTAAAAAGTTTTTCTGCATACTTATACTGCTGTGTGTTATTAATGGGAATAGCTCCACTTATTTTTATTTTCGTTTGTAGAAATTCATTGGATATTTCAAAATATTAATCTTGTTTTGTTGTTGTTGATTGATAAGAATTTTTGGTGAATAAAAATATGCCTGTCGGAGTCTATTTACATAATGTCTGATTTGGCGTAGAGTCTAGTTTTATCGCACACTATTCGCACGACTCACTTATATTATGAAAACATATTTTCTTTTACTTATGAATAAATGACTATTTTTAAATGTTCAAAACTCGTTTGTCTAAGGGCGAACCCTAAATACTTTTTTGAATTTGGAAATTAATCGAAGTAATTGAATGTATTAAAATATTAAAATGATCGAAAAAATCTTCATTTCGGCTTTTAAAGGGATTTGTTACCCTAAAATCGATGAAAATGCCAATTTTTGAATTTTGTGATTAAATTACTTTGGATCTGTGTCTGAATTCTCCGAAACTTTCAAAAGAATTGGACAAATATTTTGCGAGATATGAAGCCATTTCGAGAGATGAGATATTAAGAGCCATGTACTCTTGCAATTTTTTATTTTATACTAGCCGCCTTTGGCGTCCAGCCGGTACACCAGTATTAATGATCGCTAAAATTTTCAATTAAATATTTTGTGTAACTTTGTCTCTTAATAGCTTTTTCTTCAAGATATTTTTTAGTTTCAGATTTTGATAATTCAGTCCTACTATCATGTAGACCTTAAACAGTTCTGTTCATTGTATTACTTATCTCTCTCTTTAATTTTCTGTCAGCGCTCAAAAATGTCAACTTTCTATTAGAGTGGAAATGTTAAACTGTAATGAAAGTAAAAACTTTTTTTTTTTTACTGAATCCAACCGAAATTAAAATTATTTTTTTAATATGAAAATTTAAAGCAGAGTCTTTCGGCATTGAAAATGTATGCACAATGCAGAATAATTTTCGTAATTTCTGTAATATCAAAAAAATTTATCTGATTCAACGCAAAATTCAGCTTTTATTTTTACTTTCAAAATATTTAAATGATGTAAATAAAAATATTTTATTTTAATAAATATCAAAAAATGTACTTATGTAAATTTAAGAAATTTGAATTTTGCACAGTGTTTTTGTCCCATGGAATCATATTCTGCGAAATGCTCTTTAGATAAATAAATAAACTTTTAAATAGATAAATAAAAGTTTCTATCTTCAGCTATCAAATCTGATCAATTTTTGAAGTTTTTATATATCAATTTTAGAACAATTAACGTTTTCATAATCATAGGCCAATCACTGTCGGGAAACCCTAGCAGAAGATTGGTATATCTTTTCTGAGACGGTCGATGAAGTGGTCTAAAATCGCCAGTTTTTATAGAAGAATGCTATTCAAATTTCATAATCAGTTTTATTGATTGATTTAATTGATTGGAGTTCAACAATTTTTACTTAAAATATTGGTGCCACAAGAATATTTGGTTAAATATGATTCAAAGGGCAGAGAACCTATGTAAAAATTTAAAATTCGCACTTCATCAGAGCATTTATCGACTCAAGTTACATAAAATATAAATATCCAATTCATTTAGACCATTTTGTTAGCAGACGTATGCCCTAAATTAGCTGATGGGCGCTGATTAGAATGATTATCCTATATATATAATATATTAAACCTTGTTTGCCTTAAATTAAACTGCTTTATTAAGTTAATAATATAGATATTGTAAAAGATCATTACACAACATTATTTACTGTATTATTATAAGCATTGTTTGTTGCGTTGTTAAATGCAGAATTTACTGTATTGTGACAATAGAGTTAACAATGTATTTTTAAACAGAGAGAATCGATTTAGTTATATCATTGTTAAAGCATTTTCAAGTTCAATCAGCTTGAGTGAGGTGTTGTGTTTTATTTTGAGCGCTTCTAAATACTTATTTTTCTAGGAGAAAAAAAACTTCCATAGTTAAAAATGGATATAGTGAAATTTGCTTTTTTATGCACTTTACTTTGGACTTATTTTCGAGTATTAAATAGGGTCAATTTTTTTTCTCAAGGGAGAAAAATTAACTCCGGGGATACTTATGAATAGAATTTATGTACAACAAGCGAGAGATATAAAAAAGAAAGGAGCAAATGTTGGCTATGAATTATGCAGAACAGGCTAAAAACATTCTTTAATCCATAAAAAATGGCAGCAAATGTACTTACAACTGTTTGAGCCTTCAAAGAATTATAACGAGTAAATACTTCCATGATATAGCCTTTCTTTTTTTAAAAAATCTCGCAAAGCAATCTAGTCAAGTTTTTAATTTCTTTGATACGAATTATCACATTATATAAGAATTAACATAAAAATATATTTTCACACTTTATACCTTCTATTCTCATATAAGCAATAAATCTTTATGCAATTTTACAGGAATCATGACACAATCTTGTATTTTCTTATCCATTATAAGGAGAAGATATTGAATTCTAATATTCAACAGAAACAAACATTCGTCCATATCCAAATAAATTTAGATAAAAATAAATTTAAAAAAATCGCATTTATGTAGCAACTTATAAATGAAATAATCATATGATTTATATATATATATATATTTGTCCTTTTACATGAATTTTTTATAAACAACTATAACAATTATGTGAAATTGATAAAAAAGATTATTAATTAAAATTAATATACCCTTCCTGTTAAAATTTTTTAAAATTAATTAACCGGTGTTATTGTTTCATTTTTTTTCAATTCTCAATTATCTTTTTTCCGATTACAGGTTTTAATTAATTGCTTTTCTCTTTCCAATTATTTTTATTGCAAATATTTTTGTTAAACTCATCATCTTCAGTTGCATTAAAACCACCTGATGAACCTTACACATTGCATTTTCTTTAATACAAATAATTAGTATTTTATGATTTGCTGCAATTTCCTGTGTATATTGGCGCAGAAAATAGAAAGTTCCGGTAATTTCCCATCAGTCGCCGACCTCAGAATGAATAATGGCGAGATTCACTGTCGCCAGTCAATAAAATATAGTGTTTCGAGCCATTCTCCGATCTGTAAATCCCCCATTGTGAGTCAGAATTTGCACCCAACCCCAAACCTAAAACAAACGCAATTCCAGAAAACTACCTGCGCACGGTACCGAAAAAGCAAGGGGAAAAAATCACCCATTCACAACCCCCGTCACTGTTTGGCGTTCTGTGCGTTACCATGGCGACTCAGGGTTACCATAACCTCTGTGAGCGTGGAGACCGGAAGTGCGTGAAGCCAGCTGCTCAGACACCTTAGCTGCTTTTCCACCTGGTCTTACCTGCAGTTGCCATGGATACGAAATGGGGTCGCGTCCATTCTCGCCTGCAGGTGGAGAAGCCGATGGGAGGGGTTTGATGAATCGGGGGAAGGAGATGAAGGATTGACTCTGTGGCGATTATTATAAAGGAGAGCAGTGTATCAGGGATGGGGATGCTCCCTCTATCACCCTCCCTCCTTCGAGCAAATTGAATACGGGAGCTTGAGTTAGGGGGATGGAAAAAGAGGGGGCTAGAGACGATTCCAGTCCTCACCCAAGCATTAATATAAATTGCTTTTGTCATTTATTTCTGGCTAAGAGCTTCCAGGGGTTCCTATAGTTTGAAGTCAAAATAGCTTCATACTCGGGGGGATGAAGTGTTGATTGGCGTTCTGCTGAAGCTTTCAGAATCATTTTCGTTTTAATTACGGGTAGGCTTACTGCCGTTAGGCCCTCTGCTGCTGTTTCGAAATGAGAAGTTGAGCCACCTTTCACGGGAGGAAAGGGAATGAAAAAGAGAAAGAGAGAAAAAAAAGTGCATCTTCGATTAATTTGGAAACTGTGTTCCAAAAATTATTAATTTTTGGTGATTCGTTGTCTGAATTCTTCCTTGCCCAAAACACCGTCAATAAATTTTAGTCTCCAAGCATTCGACTGCTTTGAAGAACGTAGGATGCTGAAACATTTTACATTTAATTTTCCTCAACAATAAAAAACAAGTGAAAACTTTATAGCATATTTTCAAATCCTAAAACAGGGCCATTTCCTGCAAAAAAAAAAAAAAAAAAAAAAAAAAAGTGGTAATTTATAGAATTAATAAACATTGTAAAAAAAACGGCTAAATAAATTTTCTTTATATTTTGCAATCAAATAATAATAGGAAAATTGCGTGATGATAAATAAATCGTTACTTTTATTAACTAGAAACCATGTTTTCATACGTAGAAAGATTATCCCATCTTAACTGAAACCTTTCCTATTCAATGAAAATGTAGACATTTCAAATTATGCATATATTTATTCCGAGTTGCTACTCGTAATACTTATTAAATTTTCTATTCTTCTTCACAAATTATTTAGATTTTATTATTTAACTTAAAGGAAAGAATTAGCTTTCCGCGGTTCAGCCTTTCATTTAAAGAAGCTATAAAAATTAAAATTTGTCTTTTTTTTACTTCTATTATTATACTTTTAGCTGTACATACACACATTTATATATGTAAAATGTACATATGTATATATGTGTGTAAAGCAAACTTGGATTGAAGCAACAATCGTTGAGTTTTTCAAGACCTTTTATTTATTATTATTATTTTTTAATTTCCTGGATATTGTCCAATTTTCCGCTTTCGCCCAAGCCATGGGGAAGGTAGAGAGGCAGAAAGAATTTCAGTCTCATGCAGTTTTAGAAGGCATTTGCAGGCTTTCAGCGTTTTAATTCTGAGCGGGAAACTAACAGCCCGCGGAACTCCCACGTTAAAATTACATTGAAGGCGGAGTACGAGCAATTCGGAAATTATCGTAAGAATGCAGATAAATTGAAATTATTACAAAAGCACACATGAAAAAAATTGGGTTTTTATTCTGTTAAATGTGATCATTTGAGGTAATTTTAATTTTTGTAATATGATATTTATATGAACAGAAATTGAGTTAACATGTGATAATCATAGCCTTTAATTGGCATATGCTGTCTTTCTCAGTTTTAATGCTTCAAATTTTCATCTCAATTACCCAAATATAATAAAGGTTTCTAGGCATTTATTTCATAATTGTTTTTTTATTAATAAAAGACATGAAAAATATTTTATCCCGTGAGGCACTAGAGTCAGTAACTAATTTATTAAAAGTAGAAGCTGAAACAAGATACAAGCAAATTTTTTCAGAATCTAGATTATCTTTTGAAAAACACATCTACGAAATATTTTAAGAATGGAAATTGGAATGGAGGAAAAATCATGTATCAATCTACAAGAAGAATAAAATAACTGCATGTGTCACCCGTTCATAACTGCGCAATTTCAGCGGCGCGTTTTGTTACGCCGTGCTTCCTCTGAAGAGACCTGCGACGGATTCAGAAATTATATTTCCACTCCACGTAAACATGAATTGATTTCCTTTATAATCAAAAATTTTCCTCTTAAATAATGCTCTCCCATAAAGTGTCAAAACCATGAAATAAACTATCAACTATAAAATATATGAAATGCTACATAATTAAAACATCCCAGCATATTGATTGAAGAAATTTTAGTTTAGTTATATTAACGTCCCGTTTGAAGCAACACTAGGGCTATTTTGGGACGGACCTCATCATCTTGAACCACGGTCAGATGTCGAGGACGACACCTGAGCTGGCACCCCCCTCTCCACACCACACCAGCGGGAGAACGTTTGGTCAGGACGGATTTAACGTGCAACAGACCCCTTTACACGACGGTTCTTCGGTGGAATCGGGTCTCGAACCTGAAACCCTCCGGTTCCGAAGCCGAGACCTTACCACCAGGCCACCGCGGCCCATTGATTGAAGAAAGGAAAATGGTGATTTATATGAAGGATGTATAAAATAATTGTTTTCGAATAATTTTAGTTTGCAATGAAATATCGTAAAAACGAATAATTAATCATTCAATTGCAGCGTATTTTATCACAGAATGCTTAACTAAAATCAAAATTACGTCATTCTAATAAAAAAAGCTCGATTTACAAAAATATATATACTATTTAATCTATATTGATGAATGGCAGCCCCACAAATAATGTTTAGATAATTAGAATTCTAAATATGACTGAAAAAACTTCCGATTGATTTGCGTCACTGAATGTGGCAAAATCGACTCCGTAATCACTTAAACAGTTCGTATAATTATATTTTGGTTCTATTGAATGGGTGTAGCTTGAAACTCATCTAGAAAATTAAATGAGATTCTACATCGATAACTATCAAATGTAAATTAAGAAATAAAATGTACAGAATATTTATAATAACATGCCTCCAGTTCTTTTTTTCGTACTTATAAGATATGTTTAAAAAACTGTTTTTTAAATTAATTATTTAAATTAATAAATTTAAAGTTGTCTATGGATTTCCGAAAAGGTCCTGGGAATAATTTGGTGTATATATATATATATGTACATACACACACATACATAGCAAAAGTTGAAAGTTTGTTACGATTTGCAAATATACTATTGGGACAAAATAACTGTTCTATGACTCTAATTACAATAAACTCCTATTATCCGCAAAATAGAAGGGCGTGGCAATCGAGAAAGGACCCAATTCATCCCTTGAAGCAGCTTTTGAACACTTTTTTTTACAGTAAGGAGAAGAGACAGACAGACGATTATGACAAAATGGAGTGGATTTCTATACTTGATAGGAGTTATTTCACTTTCCGTACGCACACATATTTAAAACAAAACAAAACTGGTTAATATTTTTGTTTATTGAAATCGAAACACCTCTTTTTCATTTATAATTGAAGGTGTTTTTATTCCTCATAAAAGAAATATAAGCAAAACAAATATAATCGTCAAAAAAAAATTTGAATTCCAAAATTTTTTTGACACAATTATAGATTTTAGACGTTCCTGAACCCGTATTTTTGGAACCATGTCTGTCTGAATCTGATAACTCAAAAACACGCTCAGCTATATGGATGACATTTGATAAATGGACTTGACATTAAATATATAATTAACTATCACATTTTGAACAAAATTCATCCAGGCCAATTCTGTCTGTCCGGCTACTGGAATACAAAATAAACATAACTTCAAAGGGAAGAGAGTTACATGAGTAGCATTTCATGCACAGATTTAATATTTAATGTTAGATCAGTATCAGATTTGGAAGTAAATCCTCCAAGGAGTTGATCATCTGTCTGTCTGTACTTTCACATACATGTAAACGCAACAACTGAAAAACACAATGATTGAAAGAAAATTTGGTATGTGGAATTGGAACTACATTTAAAGTTCTTTTCTTAAATTTTTACTTCAAATGAGTCTGAAAAAAAAAGGCGTCTAATATATATATATATATATATATATATATTGAATTTTGTGTACTTGTGTATTAACATCATGCTAGGAATTATTCTTCCGACCCCAAAAAAGTTCCCAAAGATCGCTTCCTATATTCAACATAAATGCTAGATTCAGGTGGAAGATCATTATTCCGTAACTATTGTTCGCACATACCCAGGAAATCAATCACGACCTCGCCCAAACTCAATGCAGGGGAGGGAGGGGGGTGATTATGAGAGAGTATACGAGAAAATTAGAGGAGACTACTCCAGCAGGTTTAAACAATTTTAATTTAAGTTAAGTTTTTTAGTTGAATTGAACAATTGCGGATAATCGTGAGCTGACCCTATTAGATTAGAATCTGAGGCAACACCTGTAAAAGCACATCTGCAACGCTACAAATTTTGCAAATATCGAAAAACAAGGCTCAAGAATATCTAGAATTTCTAGAGGTTATCTAGCCTTTCTTTAAAATAAATTGCTTTCCCCTGGAATATTTGGACTTCCTATTCATTATTTTAGCTCTATGGACTTTCTAATTAGTTTAGAATCCTAACTGGATGCCAAATCATAATCGAAACATTTGTACGTACAAAATAATCGGCAGTACCAAAGAATTAGTCCCACAAATTGTTGGCCTGTGTAGGTCTTTTTTTTTTTTTTTTTTTTTTTTTGCCTTTAAATTTCAGGATCTTGAGATATGTCATCAATGGGTCTTTGCCTTTTGTTTTTGAAAGAAGTCTAAAAAACTTCTTTGACATTGTCTATTAGAAAAAACTTTGACAATATTGTACACCTATAGCCATTGGTCCGATTTAGCCAATTTTTATTTCACATGGAAATATTTGCCCCCAAGTTGCACTGTCTATAGTCATTTTTCTTCTTGTCATTCTTCATTTTCGAGAAATAATGCAAAAAAAAATTATAGAACCCCCACCCTCGCTAATTGGGCCAATTTCGCTATTTCACAAGCATTCAGTTCAGTTGTATTAACGCATCCTTCTTACTTCTTAGTTGTATTAACGCATCCTACTTACTTCTTACGCATCCTACTTTTGAATCTTTGTCAGACGACGAGGACGTTATATGAACTGACACTCCCTCTCCTAATTTCCGCGCCATTCCAGTGGAAGGATGTTTGTCCCCGACGGTTTTACCGTCACCAGATCAGCTTACACGACAGTTCTTCGGCTTAAGCGGCTCTTGAACCTGAAACCCTTAGGTTTCGAAGCCCAAACCTTACCATCAGACCGCCGCAGCCTTACATCGTATGCAAAGCCAACTATTCAGAATATTCCGTTTTGTAAAAGTTTCATTCAAAAAGTAATTTTTTTGGTGCAGCCGATCACAGTTGGCTGACGTGGCTAATTTAATGCAATTAATATTGTGTGTGAACAGCTCTTCGCCGAAGGTGGCTAGTTCGCTATTATTCAATCAAAAAGAAAAATAATATCCGAGATGCTTAAGCGTATCAAAGAATTTTTTTACTTTTTTATATTTTTTTATTTTATTTTATTACACCACTCTTTGCGAAGGAATTAATGAGAATATGAAAATTTTACTCTCTGTGCTGGTCAATGTTCGAAGATATTTCACGTTTTTCTGCAATACAATTATATATTTAAATCCTAATTTTAATACATGGAATCTGATAGTGTTTTTTTTAATCAAAAACAAAAATTGAGATGAAACAGAATGGCATAAAACTAAAATCTTACAAATAAGAAAATTCCTTGAAAATCAAACGTAATCCGATTGTTTCTGGAACAAGTATTCTCCCTTAGAATGATAGTAGATTTTTTTTACGCTTTTATAATTTGGGAATTCACATATTTTTACGATTGGGATGTTCTAAAAGGTTCAATTTTCACATTCAATTTTCTTCTTAGAAATTCCAATCCTACCTTCGAATGTTAAATTAGAAAGAAGCCGCGAATCGACGGAGAATATTTCTCTGAACTGCAGCGTCAATTTTCAAAGCGTGCATTTATAGACATCTTTAAAGAACAGGTGGTCAGTTATATAGAATTTCTTATCACGTCTACATCTCAAATTACCTGTAGTAAGAATTACTTTACTCGGATCATTTTGTGATGATATTTCAGCACTCGTACTTATTTTCAATATGTCTGCGATCTTCTGCAATTGCTCTTCAAAACCAAATACAGTTGCTTTATAATATTCATCCGACAATATGTACAAAAACTGTAACATTATGCGAGAATTTGATTACTATACATTTAACAACTTGACCCACAAATTTATTTGACTTCTTTGTCAGATTACACATATTAATCGGAATTATTTAATTCAGTTTGTAATTATTATTATTTAATTCCTTTAATAATATACGGGCTTTTGGCATATCGAAATGTTTAAGGGATTTTTTTTATTTTAAATTAAATTATTCTTTCTCTTAATTTGCAGATTAAAAATTAAAAATTGAGTCATTCGTGGCTCGAATCAAATTTGTTTTTTATGTGGAGGGATAAATTGTGATTTTTTAAGAGGAATACATCAATAGCATGCCGCGAAAATCTTTCCTAGTTTTTTCTCTAATAAATAAAACGAACAATGACAGAGATCATATCAATTATTTAGAATTCAGCGATTAGTTTTTCAGAATTGTTGCAAAAATTTAACCTTTATTTTATTTATTTTTTACCTCCATTCGTGATATATGTAAATTCGAGAGGCGATCATGTATAGGTTTAAAGTTTAATATCAAGTTTAACCAATCAAACATACTCTTTTTCTTTTTAACGATTTTCAGATATTTTAATTGTGTTCTAAATAACAATGGGTTTTTTTTAAATCACTTGAAAAGTCAAATTGTATTTTAATTCTTATTTTCATCTTTTACAATAATCAATTTTTAAAAATAAAATAATTTTTTAGTAAATTGTAGCCGATTGTTAACAGTCCAAATCTCGAGTTGTGTTGATTTCCTGGTAATGTCTAATCATATTGATGGACAGTGATTGATTCAGGCTTCATACATCTTGCGTGGCTTAAAAAAGAAGCTTCAATTTTACTTAAAGAAGACTCATTTCAGCTCACGTCCAATGTGTTATAATTCATTAAGTTTTTTGCGAGTGTAAAAAGGATGGAATGTATTAATGTAGCATATAAAATAATACGGAAAGGAAGTTAAATTTTTTATATGTGTGTGATATTATTTGATACCTTCGTTGAACGTTGACTAATCTGTCATCCAAATTCTGGTGACAGCAAAAGCCCCTATTCAGTGTAAAATTTATTGCGAGTAGAACACGCCTATATTTAGCTGATAACTCCTTGTTTTAACATGCTGTTCACCTTGTGAATGCCCTGCGATTCACAGCTCCTGTCTAATTAGATATTCTCTTCTCCATTACATTTGAAAGAGAGTAAAGAATAAATAGTTGTTCGAATCACGTTCAAGAATTATGGCAGCGAATATGTTAAGGACCAAACTTAAGTCTTCTGAAGGATTGATGTATTAGTAATTATGAATAAAGGAACCAAATTTCGTATGAATAGGACCATATAAAAATTCAAATAAGTAACAATCTTTAGCAATTTTTAGAACCCCTTTAATTTTTTTTCTTTTTGTGTTTCCGATCTCATTTTTCATTGCTGAAATGACTCATTTCCATATGACTGACATATTCTTAAAAATGTTGAACGAATTTCAAGATATTATTCCTCAATATGGACTTTCATATGGCAATAAACAGCGGAAGTGAACTCCCCAAAATTTTCTCGCTTATTTCCTAATAAAAGTAATGTCCCCGCTCATCCTACGCATAAAATTATAGACTTAGGCCAGCGCCGTGAACACCACGAGTATTCAGTTTTATTTTCAGAGTCTCAAAAATGAGGAATGAATGCTTCATGGCCCAGAAAAACGGTATTTGTGTAACAGTTCCATGACACTGGTAAAAAATAGTTATGAAATTTCGATCATATGCGTAAATCTAGCGTGCTCTCTTTGGCGACTTTTGGCTCTTTTTTGGCGAGTAATTATTGGTGTGGGGTTAATACACAAGCACTAGAAAATAGAATATGTATTATGGACCCCTTTTCTCACCGATTGAAACCAAAATTTGACATGGAATTACAATTTTGGTAATTTCTTACGCTTTTGAACAATCGTGATTGAATGGTTCACGGTTACAGCCGACAGATGGTCAATCCTTTGCTGGGTTTTGCTCCAAATTTGATATGGATCCACATTATTAATGCTAAGATTAAATTTCACTTTTTATTTTTATTTATTTACTTACTTACTTAGCTGATTACGTTTTGTAATTATCGTTTCACTTAACAACCAGATAAACATTCTTCCAATGATTTGATTTTATTCAAAATTTGACAAAAATCCACAAATTTGTTGGAACTCCACAAATATAATTTCTTCTGCCTTGCCAAAATATTTTCGTGTCACCGTGTTCGCATGCACACAGACTAAATAACAAAAATATTTTTTCGGACTCAGGGAAATTTAAAACTTGGAGGTTCTTCAAAATCTCTAGGTCAAATTTTTTTCATCATTATAATATTTTCTTTTTCTAAATTTAAAAAAAATCAATGTTAATATACTCCAAAAAGGACCAAATTAAAAAGCAAAATTGTAAATTTATACAATTTAAAAAAAAGAAACACTAACTATTAATGGCGGTACAAATGCTATATCACTAAATCATGTGAGTTTTAATCTCTTAAAATGAACTCATCTCCTCACATAGATATTTTTACTATTCTGAGCATGCGCGATTACTGATGATAAAGGAAGGCATGAATAATTATCCTATAGGAGCCTGACAAGGCATTTAATGGCAGGTTGTAGAGAAGTAGAAGGCTTTCTTTTACTCAACTCTAAAACATCTTTCTGTAATATAAGATTTGAACAAACTTTAAATAGAATTAATCAAAAATACTTGGATGCTTCCATTCACTTATGTCGATCCACTCACAGTAAAACTTCCAAATTCTAATTGTTTTGCAAAAATTCTAAGAAAATAACACTGAACTCGTATATTTAATCAAATCAGTCTGGTATGATTTGTTTCGTGAAAATTCAACTCGACATGAATTTCGACTCATCCTTTATACTGAGTGAGTAAATGAAAAATATACCACTGCGCCTAATCCGTCCTGCCATATGCCCGCAGGTTAAGAGATTGTGGTAAAAAGGAAGAATGACAACTTGCTTTGATCAAAATAATGAGGTAGACTTCAACTCTGTTTTTTCTTCTGGAATGAAAATATTGTTTTTATGGAGAGTTTTCAGGAGGAATTGGCCCACGTTTTTGTTTCCCTTGGCTCACTTTTATTTCCATCCGATTCAACAACCGCAGGAGCTGAATGAACTGTTATATAATTTTGGCTAAGAGCTGGTATAATGTCGATTTGTATAATGGTGTACTTGCGTGCGTGTGCATGCGTGCGTACGTGTGTGTTTAGAGAGGTTTTAACCAAGATTGCAGTATTATGATTCCTTCCAAATTTTTTTTATTCCGTTATCACATTATACTTATCGCTTTGAAGTTTTTCATGAATCGAATGCAGGCTTCCTCTTCTTTCCGATTCTCTGAATCATGATTATAATGTTTGGTGTAGAGCACCGGTAAGTGTCCAAAAGTAGAATGACAATGCTTTCAAATTTTTATTAACTCGCAACGGGCTCCCTCTCATTTTTTCTAAACCCAACAGCTTTATCGGATCTGGTAATGCAAATGGACGTTCCAATTTCATCTCCGGACGATTAATATTATTTTTATTAATTTTAAGAGAACTGGAAAGTTCGTATAATGCATAAATTAAAGATTCAGTGCTTTAGATGTGGATATAAATTAGATTTTTTTAAAAATTCAACAGTGTCAGCAAGAGTTTGTTTTAAAAATGAAGGAAAAGTGATCATATTTTACAATACAATTTAAATTTTTAAAAATTCGTATTAATTTTTTATGATACTGTGTTCTAAGCCAAGTAGTTTTAGAAAAGGATTATCAAAATTCGGTGAACCAACGACGCATTTAAAATAACAGGCAAACAAATGATATCTTTGTTGAGCACTTAAAAAATAATCCTCCGATTCCATAAAAGTGG
The DNA here is from genome assembly GCA_026543865.1 of Argiope aurantia. Taxonomy (NCBI): domain Eukaryota; kingdom Metazoa; phylum Arthropoda; class Arachnida; order Araneae; family Araneidae; genus Argiope; species Argiope aurantia. The sequence goes on along the minus strand of JAPMOR010033116.1, from coordinate 10,912 downwards.
ACTCTCAGTGCTCCGTCAGTTTCCTAAAGAATAAATGCTATTCCGTTCCAGCTGCGCGTGGTTGCTTTTTTGCGAACCTTTTCATGCAGCTGACAATGGCACAAACAGAAAAACAGGCGTCTCTGTCAGACAGCGACTGCTCGCTCTTCTTTCTCATTGTGTGCGCATCTCTTTGTCAAAGAAGACGCAATTTCATTTTCAATTAACTGTCAACCACAAAGAAAATGACGGATTTCTTCTATGACATTCGTGAGAGGGGAGGCGAATGTGTGACCATCCTGTAAACAGAATTTCGAAATCCCAGGAAAGTAAAACATTTATTTGGATAAAATTTTTACATCTAAAAAATTCTAAATTTGTAGGATTAAAAGGAAAGCGCCAGGAACACTATTATTTTAAAGCAAAACACCCAGAGACCGTACTCTTTATTCGGCTTTCTTCTATACGTACACAATGAAGAGCCCTTTCTATTATGTTTTGTAATATAGTAAAAAGATTCTGCAATGCATTTGGACCCATTTCTCTGCAACTGACTGGATTAAATTTCGACCATACCCATAATTATGAAACAAAATTTAATTTTTATATAATGCTTCAAATTTAATGTTTATATTGATTCATTGTTGCCGAATGTGATTAAAATGTGTCAATACTTTAAATATATATAGTTTGGAATGGGATTTTTAGACTACAAGTATAGTTCTGTATCAAATTTTGTTTTCAATCTCTTGGGAAAAACGCGTCCCGAAAAAGCAAATTCAATTTTCGAATTCTTCTAACCGCATGCAAGGGGTTAATTGCAGAAACACACTTGCATTGCATTACTCGATAAATTAAGTTAAAATACTGAATTCACGCCAAAGGTTAATATTTCGTAACTATTTCACGCCAATGCCATGCAAAGCGTTTTCTAGGAAAACATCTTTATTGGAGAATGCGTGAGAAAGTTCTGAAAGACAACTTTTCTTTTGGGTAGGGACAATTCCCGCTGGTTCTAGTGGAGCGGATTATGGACCAAGTTTCGTCTGTCAGCAGAAAGCGATTTTCAAAACAGTGCGAGATAATTTAATGCTGAATTTGCGATAGAGTATATAAAATCAGTCTGACTCCCTATTTTAGTCCACTATTATATATAAGGTGCCCTTTTCTCAGCAATCTGTATTCTTTGATATCATTTAGTTTACGATTATATAATTTGCTTAATGCATTTTTTTACAAAATTGTGTGATGCATGCTTTCACATTATTCAATTCTATGTCGGAGAAAAAGCGAGAAATGAAAATATGGGCCTTTCAAAACCACGAGC
>JAPMOR010033110.1:693396-711452 GCA_026543865.1 Argiope aurantia | reverse complement strand
CGTCACCTGCTCTTTGCACCTCTCAAATCTTCACAAGAATCAGGAAAGCAGAACTGCGATATAATTTAATTAAAGATGATGTCAACTTCTCAAGGGCATGTCGTTCGAATATTATCGGCTTTTATCTAAATGTGTAAAGTCCTGATTCGAGTTTATTAATTTGAAAAAGCATTTATAGAATTTCCTTTGTACCGTCATAAATACTGTGAAAAGACATATTAATTATTTTTTTATTTATTATCAATTATACATTAAAGAATATTTCCTAAATTTGAAAAATAATGCTAATTTCTTCAATTCAGAAATGCACAAGATGATTAATTTTGAAAGATTACACAACTTGAAAACTATTTTGCACTAAAATAGGATTTAATAAATCTATATCACATAGTGAACATTTGTTTCGTTCCATGCACTATGAGGTATGTTTACAGACATTTATGTTCAATGATTATCCATACACGTGTTCTTCATGCGACTGATATTCAGGAATTATTTCTTGGGTTTTTATTTAGATGTACTATAGATTCAGTCTTAATGCGACATTTGCAAAGCATGATTCATATGATAATGAGGTAAATTAATATATGAATATTCCCCATGCGACCGAGTAAGTTTTGTTGTGCATATGAGTGCGATTTGTTCTGTTTATATTTTGTTCCTTCTGATAATTCCATGCAAGGAAGTTACAACCATTTACAATTGGCGAAGTATGAAATTTTGAATAACTTTATACATTACCACTTAACATGTTCAATGTTCAGCCCCCAATATTTGATGAACTATTCTTTGCTATAATTTAATTGTAGTAGAGAAAGGATAATCTAATTATATTAAAAGATTGCGATAATTAGAAAGTAGCTGTGAGCTGGACTTGCATCCCTTAGGCTGTAAGTTCGAAAACCTCACACTGAAGACTCTCCGAGTATGTGGTGGCTGGCGCACGCATAAATATGTCGTGGTCATAAAGTCCCCCCTTTCAGGAATAATACCACCGGTGGTACTGGTTCAGAGGTGATCGTTCCCTGATTTAGGTCTAAATTATGATCTGTGAATAAAATGCATGAATAAAGTCCGCCCGTAAAAAGGGTTGTGACGCGTGTGTAGCTAAGCCGTACCCTAGTTGGCGCTGCTATAAAAACGAGAAACGCTCACTTGGCTTAAATCACTGACCAATAACTGTCAGCGGGCTTGTAAAGTGCCATAAGTCACAAAACAACAACAGTTGTAGAGAATGCTTGAGCACGCTGACTGCCTCATCTGTAGTTGTGAGCTACAGATGAGGCAGTCAGCCTGCTCAAGCATTCTCAAAAGAATGAATTTTACATCAAAAGCAGGGGGTAAATAGCCACCATTTATTGAGTAGCAAAAGTTGGTGATACTAATCAATTAATTGTTATCACTTCATCATCCACTGATATATATTCTATAGAAAATGCCAATTCAACGCATAGATATTTATTCTTTTGATTTTATTTCTTCTTTCTTACACACACTGGAATGCCCTGGAGGCCCTATCTCAGCATCTATCTTTTCTAAGACTATGAACAACTTGTAGGTATGCTTAAAGAATGCTTCAGATGGCAGGAAATAAATGAAGCTGTCTACTTCATGGAACTTGTTCATGTGATGAGGCGCAACACTGCAGGACAATTATAATGCATGCAAACCAAAATTTTAACTGTTTTTTTATATTATGTTCAAATATTTGTTTTTTATAGTAAGTTTCAAGGAAAAAGTAATGATACGTATCCGGTAAATTATTTGGAATAACCCTCCACATTTTCTTAATCAAAAATTAAAAAACGGAAATGAATTATTTTAAAATTACAGCTACAGTTTTAGATTTATCTGATCATGGACCGCTGCTTCTGACTTTTAACGATTAGATAATTCTTTTCCTTCTAAGTATATAATATGGCTCAGTTTTTCATTTCAATAATTTAAGAAATACATTTAGATTCAAAGGGAGAGATAACTTAAAAATTGTTATACTTAAAATCTAAAATGTATTCTAAAATTAATATATAATTAAATATTTCGCTAGATCGCTACTTAGTTTTTAAAAGTTTGAATAGTTAATTTTCTTTGAAATACATTTTAAAAACCATCCTCAAGTGCATAAAAAATTTAAATTATGAAAAAGCACCATTATATAGTTAGCAATTAATTATTTAAGGAATGTATATGATAAGTCTTCAAGTAATAATTTTGAAAAGTAACAGCTATTTAATGAGCCATAAAGAAACAAAATTCTATTCATTTGGATGACTTGAAATGGTATTAGCACAGCGTTCATATATGAATGCCTCTCGGCAGTGAATTACTAATTTAGATTTCTATCTGAAAGACATTTAGTTTTAATTTTCTAATATAATGTCAACTTACGAATTCCAAATAATTAGATATAGGATTTATTTAAAAAAAATCAATATTTTACTAATAGGCAGTGTAGGTTGATGAAAAAGAATATTGGTATTTCCGTAGTGAACGAATCTTCTGTGAAGCGGGGTACTTAAACATCATTTGTTATAATTAAGTCGTTATTTTATTTTTAAAACTCCTTATTTGGGATCTAGCAAACATTTTTGTATCTGCCGCCAACACGATTCTCTGCTAGAGAGTCCATAAATACGAGAATGAGAAACTTCCGGTCAGTGACTCGTTTCTTTATATCCGAGTTACTTCCACTCCAATGACAGTACCTACCATCTAAGTGAGAAATCGCAGGGTGATGGCAATTAGAACTCCACTTTTATTCCATATAGTTTCGTCGACGATTATTCGACTACCCAGATGCTTAAGCAGGTCGGGTTAGCTTTCCGGTTGGGGATATATTCAACAAAAGAAAATTTTATATTAATGAATGCTCTAATAGGTGTATAAAAACTGCCGTTATTATTTTTGAGAAGAAATAACTGCATATTTTATGTCAAATTATTTATTTCAGGGAAATTCACTCGTAAGAAATTTTTTAAAAATGGCAGTACAAAAAAATTAAAAAATTAAATCTACTATCGCAAATTTCAAGTTATCATGTGAGAACATTATTATTTTATAAGTTATTATTTGTCTTAATTAATTTAAGTCATTAACCAGTTTAAACCGGTTTCACATAATCACGAGACTTCGACTTCTCTATCAACCTTCTCTCTGTATATATATATATATATATATATATATATATATATATATATATATGTTTTAAACTTTCATTTTCAATTTTTCTAGCTGGCAAACAGTTTTGAAGCTCGACCGATTTTGAGATGAAAAAAAAACCATCATTTTTCTAAATATCGACGCATGCATAATCTGATAGTCTCGTGAATGTTTCAAACTGGTTTAAACTTGTTAATGACTTAAATTAATTAAGAGAATTCGTAAGAATTCAGAGAATGTATAATTTGGAAATGAAATTGTAACTTTAGTTGGCGATAAATCGCCAAATGTGACAACCTTCTGCATTATTTTCTAATAACCTTATTTTAATTTGTTGAAATTATTCCTGAGCCAACAATCTTTATGGATTAAGGAAACAATATTTTAACTTGTTTGGTTTATTTTTAAAAAAATGTTGCGCGAGTTAGGCAGTAACACTGTGATTTCCAAGGGAAATACTACAATAGCAGACGATAGATAATTCAAAAGCTATAGAGTGAAAGCCAACTCCAAAATAAAACTACATTAGCAGACGATAGATATTTCAAAAGCTATACCGTGAAAGCCAACCTCAAAAAAAAAAAAAAAAAAAAAAAAAAAAAGAGGATACATTTCCAATGTGTTGCTTACGTATTTTGAAGCTTCAACAATTTGTTGCCTTCAAAACGCTTCAAAACCTAATTGCTGAAACCTCATAATGCTAAGCATAACAATAAAAAAATGTAAGGAATAACAATATGAAACGGTACTGTAAGTACTGCCAATTTATTAGTTTTTGACATAATTTCCATTCATGTCGAGGCATTTATCCGGTCTCAAAGAAAGCAATCTGTTGCAAATAGAGACGTTGTTGCACGTCATTGAGGACATCATCAAACTTCTGTCTGTCAAGGACCTACCTCTTCATGGGTCCAAATAAAAGAAAAACTAAGGATTTTATGTTGAGGATGACTGGATGGCGGATGCTCCGAAATTTCCAAACTGAATCTTTGTAATTTTGATGAATTGGGAAGATCTACTACCGGAGTTTGCCGAAAAGCTGACGGAACATGGAACCCTTAGGTTTTTCATTTGTTTCATTACTGGTTTCATTCTTTCATTCATTTCATTATTGGTTTCATTCATTTATTTCATTATTCTTTGGTATGACTTTATCGTTTTAGAGTCATTCTTCTGTTACTGCAGCATTAATGTACAATACAAAAATAAAGGTTTAAATTGCCCATCTAAGCTCTAACAAGTTAATTGTTTTTAGTTGTTTTTATTCTTATTTTTTTGGCTTAATATAATACTTAAAATTCATAAATGCTGGCTAATAGACTTAAATTGAATCGTGACCAGCATGTACATTCAATGAAATTAATTATACTTTCTAACAATCGCCCAAGGTTTCCGCCTTCTTTAACCTAAATATTCATTTGTCATTGGTAATTGGGAGAAATGTGACGAAAAGAAATACTTGTCTTCCTAATTTGGCACTTTTCAATTAACTTGGCCGAAACTTCAAGTTCCTTCTATTGGAATGCTTCCAAAATCTCACCTTCGCGTGCTAAAACCTATCCACGCAAGCCACATGGGTTTTCTACGCAGTTTGAGTCCTTTAAGGTAGAACGCCTAAAAGAAATATTTCTACTTCCGGAATAGAATTTTCTAAATACACATACTTTGTGTAGAATTGTACATGAAGAACTTGAAAGATTTATGACATGGGCTTTTACTTTCTGAGATGGTCACCAAATTGGCCTAAATTTATATGTTAGGCACATAATGTTAATTTTTGAAGCCTTTATTATATAACTCGTATTATTCTTAAGGTCTTACTTTTGATGGCAAGAGAAATTGTTGGTTACGCTTAAGGCTGTTAATTTAGTTTTCATTTTGCAATGCTTATTTATTTTCGAAACATCCAATTTTTCATTTGCTACATTAGATTTTGATGGACTCCAACCCCTAATTAAACTTTACTGGACATTTTTTCTAACTAAAATGAATCCTAGTTTTTCAGGTGAAAAAAAAAACTGCATAGTAAGATAGTCTCAAATACGCAAGATCTAACTAAACAATATACATAGAAATTTATATTATGATAAATACTTAAAGCCATCTTAGCTGTCTTGTAGAAAATCAATTATCTTTAGAGCAAGCATTGAAGCATTCAGTTATCATGATAACGGACCCATTAACTTACATAGAAAAACAAATTTCGTAAACTAGATTTCATATGTTAAGTAACTAATGCAATAAGCTTTAGTTCCAAGATATATTATTAATATATTGTAAAGAATTTTCCTGGGTATAACTTCTATAAAGGCGGAATAAAAAAATATATTTATATTAAACATATCGATATGTTTAATGCTTGCTTCAAGAAGATCCCTTTTAAGTTTCAATAAATGGTGGCACATACCATCATATGGAAAATGCAATCCTATTAAAAATAATGAATTCTCGAATGCCTGGTTTAGTTGAAAAAAGGAAAGGAACTATTGAGTTCAACTTAAATCAAATGGAGTCCGTTTATGCCATGGTTCAATGCAGAAGAAATATATTGTATATTATTCAATGCGAGATACATGGCTTCAAAGGAAAACTAATAAACTAAATGTGTGTGTGTGTGTGTGTGTGTGTGTGTGTGTGTGTGTGTGTGTGTCTACAATCCAGAGCGATTAACTTAGAGCTATCAAGATTGACTGAAATAAATTTTTGAAGATGGAAATTTGCACGTCGAAGCAATTTTTTTAATTTTAATTTAAATAAAAATTTTAATTGATAAAGTCTGAAAACATTATCGCACAAAAATAGTTTTTACACCATTTTAAAGACCAAACATTATCTTTTTAATGATACCAAATTAAGTTACAATAAAATTAATTGCCGTATATTTCTTTAATCTAGATTTAACTAATTTTAAGCATATTTTACTTATATTTTCTAACAATATTTTCACTCTTTTGAAGGAAATTGCAATCGTTTTCTTCATTTCAATATTCTTCATTGGAAATGGGAAAATTTTTCTGAGTTTAATCCATTAAAAGGCGAACAAAAAATCTATTTCAGATTCGCATCTTGAAATCAGTTTTACTAAATAATAGTGTTTAAATTTTGCAGAGTAATTTTAACAAAGTAAAACATATTATCGAATATTTGGGTATGTATTGGTTTACTATATGATACCGATGTCACACTTTTATGGAAATTTCCATATGAAATTGAATAAATTTCATTCTAAAAATTAATGGAAAATCAAATCAACACGGAAGTTTGTAGATCTAATTAATGGATTCAATATCACATTAATGTATGAATTAATCAGATTTATTGTAAGTTAGTAATAACAATTTCTCTTTTTTTATTTACTTACAGCAACAAACGGATTCAAAATAAATTTTTAATTCTTATTATGCATTTGAAAAAAGAAACATAATATCATTAACAGAACATGGATATTTGAAAAGCAAATATGTTCTTGTAAATCTTTTTACATTTATCGAATTATTCCATCAAGAACTCTTTCAAAAAAAGAGAACCCTTTTCTTTTCTTCTTTTTTTTAGAATGTCGATAATAGTTTTGTCTGAATAAATGAAGATTTTTTTTTTGCTTTTAATTATCGGTGGTATTTCAGCTACATTGCTATGGAAGCATAGTTCAAAACTATTAACTGATTGATCTTTTCGAAGTTGTATCCCATTTTGCATACGCTTTGATTCATATTAGTAACCAAAGAATCAAAAAATAAGATTCTGTATTATCTTTTTTCTTGAAAGAGAAATGGATTTTCTTGAACATAGTAAAATGCTTAAGACATAAAATAAAAGTATTTATTTCAGGAAATGTTCTTCTGCCAGCGCAACAATTGGTGTGACGTTTTATGAAGAAAGGAGTAGTTTTTAATTATTCGAATGATTTTTAATGATTACTCATTAGTAGAATGCAACCAATTTTTGATGTATAATAATATTCTTCATCTTATTCTGTTGAAAAAATGTAATTCAAGTTAATCAGATGCTTTATTAAGGGAATTTGTTGAGAATTAGTGCAGAGGAAATGTCTGGAGAGAACTGCTTAAAACGCTAAAGCGACATCAAATTCTGAAATTACATATTAATTCAAATAGAAATGCTGGAATTTCAAACTGATTATAGAATTACTTCTTTATTAATTTCAGTTCGAATTTTCATTTGCTGTTTAGCTTGCAATAATATTGATTAACATCCTGATTGAGTTCCTTGTAATCAAAATGGAGCCTTTGAATTTTATAATAAGAACTCGATATACACTCTTAGAATATGATATAAAATTCATAAAACTCAAATTGGTACGTTATTTAAAGACACAAATTCTAAAGTAAAAGTAATTGTGAAATATAAATATTGATAGCAAACTTTTTTATACAAAAATAACAGTCCAAAGTTCTTATCCAATAATCCCAGTATAGGTCAAGCGCACACTGAGGAGTTTATCATAATGAGTAGGAAAATGTGGTTACTTATATAAATGCATGATGTAAATGTCGTGACCATTTATAGTGCAGATGCCCATGCAGAACACTATAAATATACTGTAAAAACAGAAATGTGCTTCATTTTTGGAAAATACAAAGAATTGCATATTGCTTATAAAGCTACTCAAATATCTTGGTGCAGTCGTCGGATACATAGCCAATTGCAACCCAGTGCTAACCTGGTGGATGTAGCGAATCAATCCAACACGCTCTGTAATAGATAACGACTCAATAACAGCAACAGAAAGAATAAGCAAAAGCAGAACGCAAGTGAAAAATATGCGAGAACAGTACTTAAATAAAGATCAGAAAGCAAGCTGGATAATACAATTTAACTACCAAAATAGCACAAAGCTCTGAGAGAGAATTTGTTGAAGATTAACATTCCAAAGAGAGACTTCGCTCAATTATTCGTTTGGACTCAACTCGATTGTCTACTGACTAGTTTTGGAATAAGAGCATCCCTTTTATTCAATATCCCTAGATAGAGCATCGAAAAAACCTATAACTTGAGTCCTAATGGAAATATTGCTAAAATTCTTGAACGTTTGGCCTTTCTTTTCTCGCCAAAGTCGTAAAATTATTCAAGATGATATCTTCAAATTGTTGTCAAGCAATGGGGTCATAGGCTCAGCATCCATTCAGTAGATATTATATTAGTTGAAAAACTTTCTTTCTAGCTAGAAGAATTATTGCACTGAGAAACACTATTACAAATCCATAACAATAGGAAGAATGTTATATTCACCAGTAAAAAAAAAAAGACGCAGATCTTCTGAAGAGAAACGACACCGATACAAAATTATGCGGATGATACTCAAAACTTTGTTATTTACTTTGGCTTGTCTTAAGTTTCACAATTATACTTTAAAAGAGTATTTTGAGCAAAAGTGATAATTCTAAGGGGGAAATAAGTGATATTCACTTTTTTAAGAGTTCCGTTTCTTTTCACAATTTTGTCATTTTAGCAGTGATTATATAAGAGTAAAATATAATCTTGCAAGAAAATGGATATTTTTTCTCTTTGAATAGTTTCGTAAATTTCTAAATTTTTTGAAAAACTATATATTTTAATTTATGGAAACAATCATAATATATTAATATACTTTATTTCAAAGTATAATTTTAATAACTATAAAAATACAACCATTCCATTATATTTCAATTGTTTTGTTTTTCAAAACCTAACATATCCAAGTAACTTCCAAGAGATCTTGAAAAACTAAGCGTCTTAATGTTGCTCACTTTCAGATACAAGATATCATTTCGAGTTTTTTGGTTCCAGATGACAAGCGTTAGAAACTGGCGCTACTTTTCTTTTAGATCATTGTCATATCCAACGAGCTAGAGAAGATTATCACTCATCCAGTCTTTTTAGATTATTCATAATCTAAGTTATTAGCATAAAGATGAGGTCTCTGAAAATATAAAAAAAATCAGATAATAATTCCTTTCTTGGTTAAAAGTTTTGACTGAAAAAAGAACATACAGTTGAATGGAAATGCCATTAAAATAGATTGTTGCCATTACATAAATTAAAGATTAAAATAACGTTGTAAGTATTGTAAAGTATTGAAATAAAAAAGGATTTTTGGTATATACAACAGTGTTTCTGGTTTTGCTTTAGAGCCCGATATTTTTAATAAGAGCGCCAACTGCGAGATTCGATTCTGGTCATGATATAAAGAACTTAAAAATATTCGAAAGCGAGAGAGCCACCTCCTATCTCCTACTGAGGACAAAAAACAGAAGAAAGAGACGAAGACGTGAAATATTTACTTTCAACCTATTTCAACGAAAACTGAGTGACATTTCCGAAACTAAAATGGTTCTGGAATGGAATAGATATTTCTGCAGATGGTTACATTCTACATTGAGGATTTAGAAGAATGCAACTGTCTAGATGGGATTTGTAGTTTGGATTGCTATGCTTAAATTTCAAAGTGTTTTTCTTTTAGATTTTTATTTTCAATTTCATTTTGAAAATAATTTTTTTAGTTTGGAATTGCGTAATTTTTTTCCAATCTGTATTGTTCATTATTAAAGCTTATCCTTCAATTTTCATTCTTATTATTAATTGTGACTTTTCAACGTAACTAAAGTTTAAAAAGAAAAGATAAATTATTAATCAGTTCTTTTTGTACGCCCTGATTATTATTATTATTATTTTGAATAATGAATATGTTCTCTTTTCATAAGAAGTAGCATATCTAGGCATCGCATATAGCATTTCTACTACAACATTTTTTCGTCATTTCCAGATAAAATGCAAAACTTCTATGTACTGTTGTTGTTATTGTTGCTAATCTCCATGACCTGACTTAGTCAAACCAAATCCAAAAATCCGTTGACAAGAAGGAAGTCAAAAACGAGGAAGGGAGAAGAATCAATTTCTCCCCAAAGAAGTCGTAAACAGTTCAGAATATTTTCAGCGGGGGCCTGATGTTGGCAGCATTTCGGGCAAAAAGGGTGAGATTTTTTCCCTTGAGAAAAGAAAAAGACATTTAAGGTGACCGGCCACTGGCAAGGCGCTACAGGCAAGTGTTGGTTTTTCTATCACAAGAAAGAATTAAGGACTGACCCGTCTAATTGTCTCTATACCAATCATAAGTAGGGGGAACCATCCAATTCTTCTTATTTAGGAATTTCGCCTGACAGAAATAGTTCTAAGTATGTGAGCTCACCGGAAGATGAAGTCACTAGGCTGCTTCCTTTCTTTGCAAGCCTGTCTGCTATTTCGTTACCAAGTAGATCCACATGAGATGGGATCCACTGGAAATGAGTATTATGTTGGAGTGAAATCAGCTTCAACTTCTGAAGAATAGACAACCTTGCTTTATCTCCAACATAGGTCCAATTGTTAAGGTGTTCAATTGAGCTGCGGCTATCAGTAAGAATCCAAAGGTTCTTATAATTATTTTTGTGTAAAATGGTCTTAAGTCCCTCATCGATTGCTAGAAGTTCGCTTCTAAAAATGGAACAGAAATCTGGATTTCGTTGGCATAGAGAAATACTAGACTGAGGAGTTACAATATAGATGCCACTACCTGAAAAATTGTCGATTTTGCTGCCATCAGTATACACATTCAGGGATTTTATTAATGACTTCCAAGGCCAATTGTCTAAGATATTCTGACGCATTTTCCTTTTTATTAATGGGAAATTATTTACCTTTTCATTCAGCTGGATTCATACAGGAGTGAAGAGAATGTGAATCTGTTGAATCGGTTAACAAATGAAAAAATTCTATGTACTGGACATGAAATTGAAATAGTGTTTGGATGGCTGGTTTTAACATACTACAACGAAAGTTGAGTTTGATGCATTTCATCTGTCACATTTTTAATCAGGCCTTGCTGCTAAAATCATATAGACAATTCTACCAAATATTTATCTCTATAATTTGGATTTCTTAAAAAATTTCGTTGGAAAAAAAATTGGCATACTTCCAAATTTCTTTGTATGCTTAAATATGAGGTTTAGACTGTCTTTGTGGATAAAATTACTATTTTAGCAACTTGCGCTGCATTTGAAGTCACAAATCTTTATACAAAAAAAAATCATCTGAGAATTTCTAACTCATTCATAAAATTTGTTTAAGAATTTTTGTTTTATCTTGTACATCTGATCCTCGTCGCTTGGATTAACATTAATATTATTTATCCTATTTATTCTTTACAAATAGATTTTCACTATTCTTTCTTTTAATTGGTTAATTAAGCATTCATATTTTTATATAATAAAATTTAATGATGAAATCTATCAAATGAATATTCCTGAACAAATAATTAAAATATGATGCGATATCTGAAATGTAACTTAATTTATTTTTTCATGCATTTCAGTGAAATTATTAACATTATAACGCAATGTCATAATATATTTTAATATAACATCATCATTAGAAGATGTTTCTAATGGAATTACCTATATTTTAATAAATTCAAAATTAATTTAATTCAAAATGCCTTTAATTTTATATTCCTTTGAAAAGTTCATTTAAAAAGTTACAAAAATATATTTCCTTCTAACAATTTTCATAAATTAATAATAAAAAATATCTCATAAAACAAATCTTCCCTAAAAAACAGCAATAATACATTTACGAACGAGTACGGATATTTATCGTACTAACAAACTAAATTGTTTGGGGAAGAATTGCAAAAATCCTTTGTAATATCATGATGCACGACTACTGTTATCAATGTTTCTTATTTTGAATAATCACATTCAGTTCTTAGAAATTCTGTAAAAGGCATCATTTCAAATCGCTTGACAAATCGTCAGACAAATTATTAACAAAAACAATTTTTGAAATGGATTCCAAGAATTTCTTTTTCATCAAATAAAAGAATGCAGATTAATAAATAAGTATCTTTCTCGAAATTTCTATATCTTTTAAATACATGAATTCCTTTTCTTTAGTTTATTTAAAAAGATTTTCTTTACTTCTTAACAATTCTAGGAGTTTTTTTTCCAACTTCCAAAATCCCTTTTTGGTATATATTTCCTACTTACATTTTTATTAAAACATACACTACATAATATATAATCATGTAAATTTAAACAGAAAAAATGGTGACTTGAAAGAAAATTTCATGGTTTAGAATTATATATATATATATATATATATATAATTAATAAATTTGAATAACAATTAGAAATTGGCGTTATATTCATGAAGTGAAAGTCATATTCATTGCTCAAAGCTGAGCCTACCTTCTAATATATTACTAATGATCGTCTTGAGTGGAATACTGAAATGACTTCTCCACTAACGCTGTGCTACGGTGCAATCCATGCATTTGATTTTATCCAAAATCTAATTTAGATATAATTAGGAAACCTGAAACTAAAACCAATTAAAACAGATAGTATTATGTATCACACAAATGGTTTTTTTTTTAAATATAGTGCCGCTTTACAAAAAAATAAAGACGTTAGTAAGATAATTGTTCAATACAAAATAAAAATAAAATGTAAATAAATGAACATGGAAGGTTATATATATAAGAATATATATATATTCAAATAATTCAAATAATTTGATATATTCTGTGCATCCCATGTTCCCATTATTATTCATGTATTATTTACAAGACGACTATTATCTTAGTTTTTCTCTTGCATTAGAGAGGACGTCGTTAGTTAATAATTTTCTCGTTTAATAATTATCTATGTTATACAATGTTTATATATAACATATATATTTAATATAGTTTTGATATGTATATTAATACAATCTAGTTTCTAATTATTGAAGTATCAATTATTTTTTGCTTTCCAATTGTTATATGAATTATAGCCAGACAAGCTATATAAAGAACTTACATTGATTTTAAGATAAATAAATAATTTCGAATGTAGTTTAAAGGGAGAGGGATAGATATCTTGTAAGTCTTAAGAGGTTCCATATCGACAGAATGTCTGATTTATGTTATTGCTGAATGCAAAATATGATGAAAGGACAAACAAATTTAATGGAATGTTCTAGCATTTATTTAATTTCCTTTCCTATTGTTTGCCACCGGATTCTAAAACTTTCCGCTCTTTTTCCCATGCGTTAGATGAGTTTACTTTGAGAAAATAAGGGTGAAAGGAATTGATATTTACATTTAATAATAAAGTAAATGTCGGAAATGCGCACATGATTTCCCTTATTCAGATAGAATCGTCGAGCAGAGGTCGTCTTAGGACATTGAAATGAAAAGTGCACCTCTCTTTGAGATATTAATAAAGTAAATCCCCCATGTACTTTTCATACTTAAATAATAACAAAACAAAACTTTTAATTTGTTAAAAAATATTTTAAATATTGAAATATCTCATTAGCTGTAATAAATATCTCATTAGCTGTATAAATATACACATGGAAAAAACAATAGAATTCATAGCACAATGAACAGAATTGCGCAAGGCTTCTAAAATTAATAGTAAGAGAATGTAATAAAATGATCAACTATCAATTCAGAAATAAACAATATGAAAATTAACTATATAAAATTTTCTGAATCTATATAATAAAATATACATTGTATTTAGAGAACGCAAATGCTGCTACAACTAAAACACAAATGAGCTTAACAAAAATAGAATTAAAATAAATTTACATTCAAAATTCAAAAGGAAAGATAAAATGAATCCGACCCGAAGACTTTTTCAAGGGTCACCCTCAGGCAAGGGATTTCAACCAGGGATTTTTTCTGTGAAGGGTCTGACTCTCGTCCAACCAACTGACCCTACGTGACCCGAAAATCCCAGAAAATTGAGGTTTTGGAGACAAAAATTAGTATCACAAGAATAAAAACATTTTCAAAAAACAATCCAGAAAAAAAAACACAACAAATCACGCCACAAAATACCAAGAAAAAAGAACCAAAATCATTTAAACCAGAAAGCTAAGTACTTACTAATTCAAAGTATAATTCCAAAAGACAATGTGAGGTGTAAACTTGTTAGAGCAAATGCACTTCGTTAAATTGAACCAAAATTAAATTTTCCACGTTTACAGCTATATATGCTTACTAAGTTTTGTCATAATGTAACGTCATCAAAGTTGAAGCGCCCTCTGTTGAGTCATAACTCAAAGCCAACAAACCGAAGGAAGTCAGAAATCACAGTCCTTCTCTTATCATAACCTCTATATTGCATCTCCTCTATATTACCTCTATATATAAACCTCTATATTGCAAAAGTTTTGGGGGAATTCGTTAATAGTTAAGTTCTCAATGAGATTGTTTGTTGCTAAAATATACGAACTTTTATTATTGCATATTTTTTTAATCCTGTTAAATTGTGAAAAAATCAAATTTTTGAAAATTTTAGAGTGTAAATTAGAATGGTAGTTACTAAGTTTTATAATTTTAAAGTTAAAATCATCCCTTTTATCAAAAATACCTATTAAAGTTTTTCCACTATTAATTTCAATATTTAAATCTAAATAATTAGCTCTAAGTTGATTTTCGTTTGTTTAAGTCAAAACTAAATCCTTTGGGTAACAATTAATAACATCACTAGGATTATCCATATTTAACAAAATTAAGTCATCAATGTATCTCCAGCCTATTACTAAGTTGTGTTTAATTATTTCTTTTTCATAATAATGTAGGAAAATATTGGCTAACGCACTCGAAAAGGCTGTTCCCATTGGAATCCCCTTTATTTATTTATAGAAATTAATTCCATTAAAAACATAGTTATCTTTAATATTAAATTTACACAACTCTATCCAGTTATTTTCTGTAATACTATTACAAAAAAGATAAAAGGGATGATTTTAACTTTAAAATAATAAAACTTAGTAACTACCATTCTAATTTACACTCTAAAATTTTCTAAAATTTGTTTTTTTCACAATTTAACAGGATTGAAAAAATATGCAATAATAAAAGTTCGTATATTTTAGCAACAAACAATCTCATTGAGAACTTAACTATTAACAAATTCCCCAGAAACCTTTGCAATATAGAGGTTTTGATAAGAGAAGGGCTGTCTGATTTCTGACTTCCTCCGGTTTGTTGGCTTTGAGTTATGACTTAACAGAGGGCGCTTCAACTTTGATGACGTTACATTATGACAAAACTTAGTAAGCATATATAGCTGTAAACGTGGAAAATTTAATTTTGGTTCAATTTAACGAAGTGCATTTGCTCTAACAAGTTTACACCTCACATTGTCTTTTGGAATTATATTTTGAATTAGTAAGTACTTGGCTTTCTGGTTTACATGATTTTGGTTCTTTTTTCTTGGTATTTTGTGGCCTGATTTTTTTTTTTCTGGATTGTTTTTTGAAAATGTTTTTATTTTTGTGATACTAATTTTTGTCTCCAAAACCTCAATTTTCTGGGATTTTCGGGTCACGAAGGGTCAGTTGGTTGGACGAGAGTCAGACCCTTCACAGAAAAAATCCCTGGTTTGAATCCCTTGCCTGAGGGTGACCCTTGAAAAAGTCTTCGGGCCTGATTCATTTTATCTTTCTTTTTGAATTTTGAATGTAAATTTATTTTAATTCTATTTTGGTTAATAAAATGATATGTGTGTCAAAATTTGTTGAAAAATATTATGTTGTTACATAAAATGTTTAATAGAAAGTCATAGCAACCAATGATCCCGGTTTACCAACAGATTTCAAAAGCAACTAATATAAAATTAATTGCTGTTTTTAAGAATGTAATACAAGTTAGTTGAAAATATCTTTTTAATTACATTGATTCAATTGAAATAATTTTTAATGCTGTATGCTTTTTAAAAAATTAAAACATAACCAATGAGCTTAGAATTTTTAGTAAGAAATTCATCATGACATATTTACACTAAAACAAAATTGTATAATCCAGATGGAAATGAAAATGAATGAGACAAAATTATTTGCCAAATAATTCCTAAAATAATTTAACTATGCTCTAAATAGCAGAAAATTATAATTGGATCAATAAAAATATATGCTGTTAGATAAGCTCATAATTCAAAATACTATCAGTAGAATGTCTCAGATTTAACCACCTACAATTCACAACTAAATTTATAATTATTCTCTTTATACTTCATTATGAAACGCAGATAACACATATCAAATATGTAATGTTGTATTTTAATGCAAAATGCTGAAATTTTCTTCTTAGTTTGAAAGAACGCATGATAGTTCAAATGTAAGACACGATTTTTTTTTTTTTTTTTTTTTTTTTTTTTGCAGGGGCACATTTATTATGCGTGAAAAAAAGTTTAAAAACTAATGCACGATTTTTCAGAACTGCCTTATTTCTTGAAATAATATTTTTTAAACAATAGAAAATGTCTCTTTTACGTGCTAAGACATATTATAGCTATGTCAAGAGGCATATTATTGCTATGCCATTCTTCTGTAATAAACCAAAATAAACGGACTTCCTTGAAGGAATTTCCTGGCAAATATTTACTTCCATTTTCTCAGACAAATCCTATTTATAGCTTCCTGGAAAACACATCACCTGAAAACGACGTAGAAATCTTGATCCAAAACATTCTGAATAAATGCCAATGAAGAGCCCTTCAGGAATTCTCGGTCATTCTTGCATTATAGAGCAGGTGGTCAGCATCTCACGCTTTCTCTGAGCTAGATTCCTTTGAACATGAGTGCTTGAAACGGCGGGTTGTTTTCTATTAATAGAAATTCGAGAATAATCACGATCTTTATAAATCGGGTTATGACGAACTGCAGCTCATAAATAGTTATATATATGACAGTTTATTAACTTCGTACACTGATTGAACAAACTGATAGGACCAAAGCTTTTGACTCGGTGTTTCGAATACTAAAGAAACTTGATTTAAAAACTCAATAATGTACTCAGCGTTTCTCGGAATAAAATTATTTCATGTTTATCTTTTATGCAATGAACTATTCAAGTAATTATAATTAAACTTTCAGTTTGATAGTTTAGTTTATGTGTGTGAAACCTGGTTATTATACCCTAAATATTTATATAAAAACTTTGAGTTACCGTATATCAATTCTGCAAGTAAATTAAATGACATTTAGATAAAACAATGAAAGAAATTGTCTTTAAATCACAATTTTTTTTTATTATTATTAAATAAAATTTATATTTTTAGCAGCTTTTAAAAGTTCTTTCTTTATACACTGGTCTGTACTGGAGAAGCATCTGGCTATAAAGAGGGAGAAGGCAGACAAAAGAGAGAGAGAGAAAGAGCAGTATGAGGCATGCAGAGCTGATAAAGAATCAAAAGAGGATTTGATTTCCATTCTCCATAATTTTAAGGATGTAGACAAATTTTTATATAGTATATTATTAAAATTCTTTGTTAAAACAAAATATGCACGATGCAAATAACTAACTACATGTATGTATGTATATATGAATGTAAACTTCCAAAATTCACAAATATCAACAAGCATGATAAAATATCTTACCTAAATATCTTTCTTCTCATGTTTTGATTATTTTGAATTTTATTTATTATTCAAGTCTTGGTCGATTGTTTTGCTTTCATATGGAATACAAGGTGTACGTGTTTAGAAGCATAATTTTAATTAATCAAAAATAACTTTTTAATTAATTATCCATCATATTTATATAAATCTTTCTTGCGCTGTTTGAGTTTCTATAAGAAACCAAAATTATGCTTTTCGGTTTCATTTATATAAATAATACAAATTCATGCTACACTCATGCCCACTTTATGATACTACCCTCACTTCTAAGAGGAAGTTGCATATACTTAATACAATAGCTAATTATAAAAAGAATGGGGATTTTTTTGTGTAAAATTGCGTTTTTCCAGGAAAGATACCTATATAGATAAACTTAAAAAGCAAATCCTTGTCTAAATATTAATACATAATAAATATATTTCCGAAATGCGTGAAATAAATTTGCATATATATAAGAATATATA
>JAPMOR010033110.1:664659-693296 GCA_026543865.1 Argiope aurantia | reverse complement strand
ATATATATATATATATATATATATTGTTCGTTAAAGTTTTTCTGTGAAACATTATTTTTGTTAGTTTATTTAATTAACTTCTGGTTGAATTCATTCAGATCCAATATTATTCCTAAGCTATATTTTGATAAAAATTCATAATCCCTGAAATCAGATTTTATTGCAATATTAGTTGAATAAAAGTTAAAAGCTGTGAGTGAATAAGCTGAATGTTGAATTTTACCAATCGTTGTTTTTTTCTCATCTCCTTTTCTTTCTTTCTCTTTTTATATAAAAATCAAATCAATAGACAAATGAATAATACTACATTCAGTATATCTTATATTCAGAAACACTTTCAAAATATTTCAAAAATTATGGGACGTTTCAAACGTTTTGTAACATTTTTGAAGAAGATGCTCAATTCAAATTCTGATAACATGAATAAACTACAGCTTCTTTTTTAATCACTCTGCAATTTCAACGTTAAGCTGAGTTAGATGGAAGCAATTTACATCAAATGCACACTATAGACATTATTTGTTATTCAAACAAACTGGTATAGAATATATACCTCGTATAGTTTGGAGAACTCTAACCATTTACCATGAGAGCTAAAAGAAAAATTTAATAATCTCAGTGCTGCTGCGTTGTTTATTTAATGTACCAGAAGGAGCATATAACGATAAGCTCTAAATAAAAAAAAATAAAGAATTTATACGAAAGTTAGGAGAGAAATCATTCACTAATGCCTTTACTTCTGATTTTTACAGTAAATTTGCTCAGATTTTATAACCTTCTTAGAGCATTTTATGTTAGAGACAGCCCAGCTTTTCAAAAATAATTTTATAAAAGACCTTTTTGGGAGTATGTATCACTTTAGGTATTATTCGACATATAACAAATATTAAATATGCATATTTGTTTGAAATTTTTTCTTTGGGTAACAGTATACTTCAATTTCCACTGCTATTCAAGGAGTATATTTATGCAAAATTGTTAAACGATGTCAAATAAGGATCGTATATGATAAAACATAAAAAACAATGTACTGAAACTGTTTAAATATTTAATATTTACAAAGGAGTTTAAATATTTTTTATGGATTTTTCGTTGGTATTCAAAGAAAGCTTGGAAAAATAAGAAAGGACAAAGAATGTTTATGTATGTAGTTGTTGAAAAGTTTATACAATGTTGGAAAACATTTTTCTGTCCAGTTTACAATATTGTGAGTATATCCTTTTTATTTCTAATTAGACCTGTAAAATTATGTCTAAAATGTAAACACTCCAGTTGAAAAAAAAATGACAAGAAATTACCAGTAGACTTTAAATTGATACAGAAAGTAGATTTGTTCGATTTATGTGCCTAATATCATGTTTTATTGGTGCAAAATAGTGACTGAAATGTTAATGCCTAACTAAGGTCGGACATAAAGAAAATCCCCCAAACAACATACTAATATACTAAAAATTGATTTGTTTCTGAAAATAATTAAAAGGAAAGCATATAACGCATTAAATATGTTTCAACTACAAATTACCAGATCTACACCAATATGATGATTCATAGTGAATAATTGAATTTCATTAGTGAATAATCTATCATCGAAAGTTAACAGTTTTACTACAATTAATAGTCCTTCAAATGTTCTGGCTGACTGTAGGTCTTCAATTTTTACCTTGAAAAATGATGGAGTTTGGGTTGAAGACTGTGTATATGATAATTATGATGAGTCATATTTTCTTTTCGCTTTCAAGAGTATAGATTTTGAAATATCTTTTAAATTTAGGCCATTTGTTTGTGATAAAATCTTAACTATGGCATTTATTAATTTATGAATTCCACAAAGAAATTTCAATAAATTTCATTTCTTTCCTTTTTTCCTGACTCTTTTATAAGACGGCACCCCGGGAAAAATCACGATAATCTAAAACTCAGTTTACTAATCCGTTTATTACAATATCATTTCAAAATCCCATTTCGTGTGAAGTCAATAGTTTCATATTAATTACATATCCGTCATTAATTCTAGATAACTTGAGCAGATATTGGAAAGAGTTCTCACTCTCAATTATTTATCTCGTTACTACTTATACGTTTGATTTATTATACTCCTCAGTGGCTTGATATGAAAATTTTTTAAAAAAAATTCACAATAATGTAAACACTGGGTGAATCTCTTCAGAACTATTTCCTTTTCAATTTCAAATTACGAGTTATGTATTCAAAGTATGTAACAAAGCTAATCAGAAAAAGGTTCTTAGAACAACAAGTATATATTTCAATATTGTTAGGATTATTTTGTATGAAAGCAAGTATATATATTTTCCATTTTATTCAAAAGATGGTGGAAGGGCGAATTAAATTTCGTGATCTTGCATAGTGCGTTCTGCAGTGTAATTTGGCTGATTTGTTTATTTATTAATTTGAAAAAATACATTTCTTAGATCTGGCGTTTTGATTGAAAATATGAATTTGAAAACAAGCTCATGATATATTTTTGAAACAATTTCATAGCATTTTCGAAACAATTTCAAAATGTTTTAAAAATATTTTTCTTTAAAGGAAGAAGTTAAAAATACTGAACCAAATGATAAGCTGAAAGTCTTTTTAATGTATACCATAATGGAAAAAACATATTTATCCACATTTTTCCGCTTATTTTTTAAAATTTAATTTTTTTCAAACATAAAAACTATTGTTTGTGTTAAAATTTAAGATTTTATGAAAGTTATGCATAAATTTGAATGAGAAATTCGCCAAACAGCCATTCCATTCAATATATTTTGAGAATCTACGACTGAAACTCTTTAATAATAAATGTTTTAAAATTTAATAATAAATATTTAAGAAGAAATTTCGATCAGGAATGAGCTTATATCTTTTAATAATAATATTGTGTTTTACAAATATGTATGCATGCATGTATGTTTTCAAATATGTATGCATGCATGTATGTTTTCAAATATGTATGCATGCATGTATGTTTTCAAATATGTATGCATGCATGTATGTTTTCAAATATGTATAACATTGTAAGTTTTATATTTTATATACTTTTTATACATTTCTTTCAGACCTCAAGAGAAGGAATAGTAGCAGAATAAAACGTTTCTTCAATCAAAATATTTGTATTTTCCATGAAATAGAACTGCAATAACTTCTTTGAAAACAGTACTTCGAAATAACTCAGTAATAAATATTCAACTCACATATCTAAGGAAAATTGAATTCTTGTTTTTAATTCTAATTTATAGAGCCTAGGGACATGCAGAACTTGCTATTTCTTGATAAATATAAGTTCATATTTGATTAATCTATTTTAGCCTATTTTGCTTCATTGATGAATAAATTTCAGTTTCACGCCAATATCTGCCAATAACATTACAAAAATACATTATCTTTTATATACAATACATTATCTTTTTATGGAAACTAATATTTTTTGCTAAGTTTCGAACATTTTAACAGTTTTTCATTTTCGTATTCTAGAAAAAAGAATACATATTTAATTTAAAGTTATATTGAAATAACGAAAAAAATGTAGGTAGACTGATGCGTGTTTTTAAAAGTGTGCACAGGAATATCTATAACTTGTTTGAACTGTAGTAGGGTTGAATAGAATTCCCACTGGAAATTTTTTATACAGCTCAATACTCGCCTTTTCAGAAAGATAATTCTGGGAAAGAGTTTCAAATATTTTCAAGGTAACTCGTTTAAAAAGAAATTTATTTCCAAAAAATTTAATCATTTTTTATCTAAACAACATAAAAAAAAACAATTAAAAATGTTCCCTATCCCATAATATTATGTTTGATATATAGCAGATATTATTTAATTTCCACATACGTTAATTTACTTAATATAACTATGAGTAAAGTTAATTTTATATAATAATTTAATAAAAATGTGAAAATCAGTACCAATTTTAAGCGTTTAATAACACGAATACAAGTTAAATACTTCAATAATTATTTAGATATGAAAAAAGAAGAGAACATAACATTTATTAATCCGAGTCATTCCTATCGTCTTTTTTCATTCTTCAACAAGTATTAAGATTAAAATAAACTAAAACATTTAATAAATAGAAAAATAATCAAACGATTTCTTTAAGAAAATTCTAGTTTATTTATTTTTGGAATTCATATTAAAAGAGTTGATGAAATACCCTTTATGAAAGAGATCAAACAAGTAACTAAAAATATATATATTTTAATTTTTTTTAATATGTAGCAGTTCTGTTTCATTAATGAAGAAATTATTTATTTTATACATATTTTTTTCTCTAATTCAATCATTTTAGAGAATAAAAGGGTTTTGTTTTCAATGCATTAAGAAACTTTTCTGAGCAAAATTATTCAATAGATATGAATAGAAGCAAAATATTTAAAATATATGTTCCTTTGAAGAGAAATTAATATCTGCAAGATACGTAATATAGATTTTTTTTTAAAAAAAAAGGTATGCAGTTTATTACTTTGAATATTTTTAAAAGAAAGAAAGCACTTTTTTCTTAAATAATTCAACAATAAAGTTATTAATATATACAATGATTGAATTTCAATATTTTTATATACGGAGTTTACAGTTCAGTTGAAAGCTACGAGAAAGGAAATTTGGACAAATTTTCCCGGGTAATTTAAATTTCTTCTACTAGAAAGTAAAAATATCCACTGCAAAAGAATTTCTTAAGATTTTTTTTTACTTTCATTATTTGGTAACATTAGAAATCTCTATATTTATAATTAGAAGATTACTAGATGTAAGTATTGAAAGTGCTCAAGAAACATATTCCCCCACATAATTCACCAGTGCAATTTAAAAAATAAATGAAATATAATTTAAAAAATCTGTAACAAAGAAAATTTTTTATCTACATTTAAGCTGATAAATTTTTTAAATAAATTCACTACTTTTTATTTACCTAACGTTTGAATTACGAATATCGATTTTATGCAAATAAGTTACTTGACAAATTAGATTTCTTATAGAGTTTCTTTTTTTAAACTTATTTCCTCTAAAACGCTCAATTATGGTATGCAAATCATGCGAGTTCTTTGACAATAAATTGAATTGAAAAATGATAAATGAATTAAATAATTTCGAAAATAAAATGAATGCTCTTAAAAAACGAAATCTTCAAGTTTCTGATAGAATACTGAAGCGAGAAAATTGTTTCATCGGTTCATTTAATATTTTAGATTTTGCTTCGTTTTGAACTTTTTTTATTGAATTTCTTGATTATAAATTGAAGGAAGACATAATCTACATCAGCTCTTTATGCTCCAGGCTTCCATAACACACAATAAGGAATTTTGACACCAGCCAACATAGATAAAGTGCCATAAGCTCACACAAGAACTTGAATCCCTATTCTTTCGATTCCAATTTCGTGTCCTCGGGCCTTTCGTGATTGGAAAAAAGGGCATGTGAAAAAATTAATCAGCCTTAGAGAGAGCCTTAGAACTCATAAATGAGGTAAGTATTTTTGAATAGGTAACTAACTGCAAAGGGTCGCTGGGCTTGAGGTACCAGCAGGCCAATTAAAAAATGCTATTAGAGCAGCTGCCAAATAAATAAATTCATAAATTGTCTTCTGTCTAGGAATTATAGAATATTATGATAACAATAGGTATTTCATATAAAATATTCAAATAAATATGGAATAAATTAACGAATAATTAGTTAGTTAGTAATAAGATATTAGAATATTAACTATTCCTTTAACTACTTATATTTCACTCCACTTGACAAGTCCTGTAAAATATAATAAAAAAATATGAATTCTATATTTCCTGCAACGGACGAGATGAAACTTAATACTGACTCTTGAACAAATCTTTGAATGGAAGGACCACTCCAAATCATTTGAGAGGGAGAGAAAAGGAGAAAGTTATGGAAATAGTCTTAGAACATGCATCACTCCATGTTGTTAACCTCAAATTTTGCCTCATAAAATATACCCGCCGCCACACGCCATTTTCATTTAATTGGGACTTGCTTTCGGTATTTTTATAGCTCACCTTCACGTATATGCCCTTTGTTTTCAACTTCCGAGGAGGCACTTCGAAATGAGGATGAGATGCTTCCGGCATAGTGGTTGGATCTCGCCACCCTGGAGGGTACACAAATAGGAAGGGGATCTGACTCCTCCCATCGATGACGGGACGTACTTCCTTCGGGGAGGGTTGTACCGTGACCGGTGATGGCCTTTAGGACTCAACCACAGTTCCCGCCAGTGTTGCTTTTGCGGCGGTTCGATCATTCAGCCTTATGGTTTAAATCCGTGTGCTTTCGTGGCGGGTCCGAGAGTCAGTTGGTTGACTTGCCCTTTGTTTTCATATAGAACATGGAAATCGCTTACGTTAAATATTTATACCAAGAGATTTAATTAACTGGATTCTTATATCAACAGAAAGCAACCTTTCTCCGACTATTGCGTAAGATATTGTACACGGGAATTCATTAACTGTAGTAAGGAAATATAGAACGATTGGTTTTCAAAGAATTTCACACTTAGATGTTAATAATTTGCATTGTTTCATGTGTGTACTTTTACGGTAATTTTATATTCTGAGTGTTTTCAAATTATGCAAATAAAATTGTTTTAGAATGGTATTGGCAAAATATTTGTTTTTATGGTCTTTTGATTGTAATAGTTTGCTTTAACCGTTTCGACGTATTGTCTCAAACAATTATGAATATCATTTTTTTTCTCACTGGGTGACTGAAATGTCAATTTCTGTTTACAGATATATGAAAATGAATCTTCATACATCTTACTAAGCAATTATTTTAAAGTAACAACTACCATTACCTTTATTGCCATTATTTATTTGTTTATATGCTTGATATAAAATTTTAAAATATGTTTTAATATGAAAATTCGGTAACATTTTCAAGTAGGTTACAAAGAGGTTTGAAAGTTAGAAATTCATTAACTTTAATTTCTTATTTGATCTTTCTTTTATGTCATATCTACATATTCTAATAAATGATAAAATCACATATTTCAGTTTTTTACATAATCTAATTCTATTTATGCCCATTCTTCATTTTAATAATCACATTGTTTTTTTATTATTTAATATGTTTTTTATGCCGTACTTGCAGTTTATCTGCAAATTAAACAGCGAATAATAAATTATATTTGATTTTCACCTTCTTGCGCATTTCTAGTATACTTCCAGAATAAGACATATTTTCTGTTTAGCGTCGTCATAATGGATCGACAAGACTATGTTAATAATGCGATCCCCTAAGGTTGCTATTATTAATAAATTTAATCGTATCAGTCATTTTTGATCATAAATCAATTTTGATCATATCAATCAACTAATTATAACAAAAAAAATATTTTTTTTTAAATCATACATACAAAATAGCGATAGAACATTCTGATTGGTTAACTATACTTGAATCTGGCGAAATTAATAATCTGATGAATAAAATGATGAAATCCTTCTAGTTTCTTAAGTTGTGGGTTTTATCAAAATTTTATATTGTGGTATCTATGGAAATTGAGAGAAAGGATGTAGACAATCATTCATGATGTATCTATTCCAAAGGGGAAAAATTGAAATTGGTTAAATGGTTGTGATTGGGAAAACCTGTTGATATTTTTTTTTCTCATAAATAACGCAAAATATCTTTAAATATGCTTCAATTATTGAAGATAGTGAAGGGGAAGGAGAATTGATGATATTTCTAGAGATTAAAAAACTCTATATAGAACAAAAATTGGCGAAATCCAATAGGTGGATGAAGCTGGAAGACGGGCTCTTAGATTTTTCTGAATTTATTTGAAATATGTAGATAACTGAGAGAATTAATAAGATTAATAACATAAATGAATAGGATTTATCCTTGAAACAAATCATTAAATAAGAGGATTGAAAGGTCCGAGCCTCGAAAAGGATATTCCAACAAAAAAAAGAAAGAGAGAGAAAGAGAGAGTTCAGGAATTTATCCGCAGATGAATAAAGCATAAATTTCATTGAAGAAAATCTTATGCAAGAAGGACATAGTTACCTGAAAATAAAACAACTTGTTCTGCGTGAAATGTTTGCACCAATAGAATTAAATAATAATTTTAAAATAATCGTATTAAAGAAGGACACATTAATTTTTACATTACAATTTTTGATGACTGATGTTGAAGGAGGTAGGTCATATACAAGATTAACTTTTTGAATTTAATTACTGTATACAATATTCTTTTCACATTTATACATACAATTATTTCTGTTTATATGCTAAGTGAAATAAACCAATATCAAATTTTAACACTTACCGGAAACGTAATGCAGTGTATAATTATTCACCTAATACAAGAGCTTATTTATTGTTCCGAAAAATAAATATATATAATTCTTTGAAGTTTAATTTCCCTGAAAAATCAATTTACATTTTTTTACCATTCTGCAGGCGTTTTTAACAATAGAAATTGAAAAATAAACAAATAAAATTTCAAAATAATAAAAATGATGTTAAAATGAATAAATGGTGAGTGAGAGGAATGCAAAGGGTTCCGAATGCAAAGGGTTAATAATTATGTATTTTTTTTTATTTTTATTTTCCATGTTTATTTCATAAATTCGTAGCAGGAAATAATTTACTGGGAGTAAAATCTTCTTAAATATAAAATTTGAAATCACTTTTACCATTATTTTGATATAAAATCTTGTCGATTTTATGTGTATAAAATAAAGTCATATTTATGTATATAAAATCAAAAATGTAAACTAATATAAATGTTTTTTTTGTAAAACTTTAATCAGTTTTTTAATGCTAGCAATATTTTAATACTACTCTTTTGTGATTATTTTTTCAGGCAGTAATTCAAATCTAGAGATATAATATATTTTTGATACAAAAAAGTTTAAAATTTTAAAATACATTTTCAGGTTCTGATGAAAACGAAGTATCAAATGCAATTTCTCTCGATTGTTTTTCTTTTCTTCTCCCAATTACTTTCACCAAATCTCTTCTATGAACACAGCATACTTTTGCAAGGAGAGCAAATTTTTACGCAGAAATAGAGAAACATTATACATCCAATTTGAATACTATATCAAACACAGCATTTCTTTGAAATACGTCATATATCCTTTAAAAGAATTTCACAAAGTGTGCTTCTAAATCCCCAGTGACCTTGAAGCAAATAACAAATACCAAATCTGATACACGCTATAGTTCAGAAATATAATGCTCTGTACGACTAAATAATAAAGGAAAAGAGGAAATCAGAAAAATTCCGTTCCGTCTGCGACTGTTTTGTCATATTCCGGAAAAGATTTCTCACAGAAACTTTCTTTGAACATTTGATTGCCCGATCCTCTCATATTTTCTTTCTCACTTTTTTTTAGTAAAACCTTTTCTGTTTAATAAAAGGGTTTTTCCGCTTCATGTATTTTTTCGAATACTGAAAGCTCAGTAATCTTAGTTTCACAAAAAACAGTACATTATCAGATCCGAGTTTAAATTCTGCAGTACATTCAGTTTCGAAATGCCAAATAAAGTACTATTCTATAAAAATTAACTGTGTTTTAAAAGGGAAAATTCAAATAAATGGATGCGAAAATACTCCTGTAATAAGAAATTGTATAATTTTTGTGCTGATATTCCTTAGAAATAAAATAGCATGGCGTATTTTTTAAATTTATTGCCGACAAAATCATACAAGAAATTAGTAAGTAATTTCTACTTGTACACTAAGAATAATAAATAAATACTAGTCGTCCCGTTAGTACTTCCTGCCATTTTGTATTTGAATGAGTAAAGTTTAAAGACGTATTTATTTAATCATCTCATAGATATTATTAATCATTCATAGATATTATAATCATCTTATAGATATTATTAATAGATTTATTTAATCATCGAAACGTTTTCGTAATTTTGAAGCATACAGTTTTGTATAGTCTTTTATGCTACTTCGGATATTTTCTAACAATTAAAAAAATATACAAATTAATTTAAATTCTTGAATGAAATTTGTATAGAAGCCTTCATGAATCTAAATGTGAATACGCGTAACAGTTAATAAGTAATGCCTCTTGATACATTTCACTAAAACAGATACAAGATAATGAAACATTCTTAAAATATCTGAATATATTTCAAACCAATTTGATACAATAAAACTGAAATTCGATTGAACATCAATTTCTGTTTTATTCTAATGCTCATGTTGAACATCAGTTTCATTTCTGTCGATAATGTTATAAGATATTGAAACTATGAGATAATGTCATTTTCTAAATGCCTTGTTAAACATAGTTTTGTTGATTGATTTATTATTTTTTAGTGGAATATGATTATTTTAAAATGCTGCCTTTGTTTGTAAAAAACATGATTTGCATAGTTAAGTTAATGATCAGATTTAGCACTATATGATTCATTTGACATTCTGTTATATTCTTGACATGAAGAGTGATTATGATATATGGACAGAAAACATATTATTTACTTTTTTTAGTTTACACAAACAATAAAAACTATGAATTCTGAATTGTGCCCAATTCTCTCTTTTTTTTAAGTATAGTAATAAAATAAGATGGGATATAGAAAAAAGTTTAAGAATAAAAATGTATAAATATAAAATATTTTATATAATTTTATATGAAATTTGAAAATGCTGACATTGAGCAATATAATAGGAAATACAATATATTATAGGAAATACAATATTGTAATAGTATTATTTGTTCATGAAATTATTATCAAAAAATTGCATTTGTATCAAAGTTTATTAAAGCACAAATGACAACATTAAAAGTAAATAAGAATTTTGACATGATTTACAGATTAATAGGAAATATATTTGAATAAAAAGCTCTAAATTTTCTCATAATTTTAAAGATCTACTCACTCAACACCACCAATCTAGATCTCGATTGCTTAGCATTTCCTATTCAACGAGTTGCCATGATTGCATTTAATCTTAAAATCTTTTGAACATTTAAGGTTGTATTCAAATAATATCTATACACTGAAAGTACCAATGTGTTGAAAATTAAAAGTTTATTATATTGTTACTTAGCAACAATGTAGCTATTTAGATTATGATATGCGTTTTATTTCTTACACATATAAACTTAAAATTTTTTATTGCAAAATATGAAAAGCCTATTATCATTAACATCCTTTTGTATTAATATTAAAGATGAATGTATGCCAGTGCTTTTGTTGAAACTCTGTAAGTTATATTTAGCATATGCATATATTGGAGGCTAAAAATGTGTACCTTAGAGCAAATTCTTTGAAATTTTTATAAATTATAAATTATGCCATAAACTTCAAAAAATATCAGAAAAAATTTTACTTTATAATTTGGCTGATTTGACAGTTGTGCAAACTTTCCCTGTATTTTGGCAATTTTGTTAAAAAATATTTTTAGCTTAGTTTTCAACAATTGATTATATTTCTGATGTCAAATTCAAACAAATTTCATTTTCACATTAAATACTGAATCGCTTTGATTTTCTTACTTAAGGAACCTAAGGAAAATTATGTATTAATTATCTACTTTGTTCATAAAAAGAATAAAAAGTCGAAGTTAAAATATCGCGAAAGTTAAAAAGAAAATGAACTTTATATTTATGGTTTTAATAGAACCATAATTTCAAATAACTGTTCTCCATTAGAAAGGCTGGAACATAGAGCACATATAGGTTAATTAAAATAGCACGGCTTTTCAGTTATATTTAATGAATTGATATGAACTATAACTAATAATGAATATAAATGAAATTAACTACAATTAATATGAGAAAGTGGTGTTTGAATCCTGTGAAATATAGAAAACAGATTCTCCGTTAAGTTTTTATTAGGGAAGTGATGGCGATGTTTCGAAGTTTGACTCTATTGTGATAGTTCTTAAATACAATGGACACAACAATTATAAGGTTATTAAAATTAACATAGTCTTGATATGTGTGGCAGTGTGATGCCTCAAAATATTTTCTCAATGAAATCATGAACAATATGCTATGCACAAATTTAGAAGAATTATCATAAATTTAGAATTATTTGAAAGTAAACACAGCTTTTATTTCTGACGAGCCACAGAGTAAACAATATTACTGGAACCTTTTTAGCATTAGAGTACTTTCTCTAAATACTAGCAGTTATCACCCATAATTTATTAAAGTTGTAAAATTTAAATAAAAATTTCTGTTCAACATGGCGGAAAGCTTATGAAAGCAAAAATTAAATGTCATTAAGCGAATTCCATTAAAATTTGTATTAAAAACGAAAAAAGTCGATATTAATTAAATGTTACTTAAATTTCACTATCTTTCCGAATACTTATAATTTAATGTACACGTGGAACATTCAAAACTACGCTTGCTGAAAAGTAATTTGAAATAAAATTTGAACGCGGAATTTATTTAAAATTTGCCATTTATGTACTTTTTAAACTTATTATTTTAAAAAACGGAATCGAATCCCGGCTATTGTAAACTCAGATGAATATATTTATGTAAACAATGGCTGATTTAAAATAACATTTTTTTAAAAATTGGTATTGAGAACGAAAAAAGTCGATATTAATTAAATGTTACTTAAATTACACTATATTTCAGAATACTTATAATTTAATGTACATATTAATGCATTCGAAACTAAGCTTGTTGAAAGATTATTTGAAGTAAAATTTTAAAAACGGAATTTATCTAAAATATCCATCAATATACTTTTTTAAAATTTATTATTTTAAAAGAAATGGAATCGAATTCCAGTTAATGTGCGCTCTGATGAACAGATTGCTTGATGTAAATAATAATGGCTAATTTTAAAATAATAGTTCATTCGTAACAAGACATCCCATGACACTCATATTAAAGTATATTCTATAAAATTACCACATTCGGATATTAGACACAATTACAGCTAATTGTAAAAGAATAAAATAATTTGATTTGATACACTTTGTTTAAAATATAGAGACTACAATTCACTATCATTTCGTTCATTTAAGAACGTTACATATATGACGAAAATTGCTCCAAAATAATTTTATTTAAATCTTCTATCTCCTGGATCACTCGCTATTCGAATAGAAAAATTATTTAATATTTATCTAAATTTCAGCCTTTTATAAACATTTTTCAAGCATTTTGCTTTAAATTCGTGAAAGATAAACATTTAAAATTTTTATAAACAATTAGTTCAATTCTAGTGATTCGAACCAATTAAAATTGCAAACAGCTAATAATACGTTATGTTAGTAAATGTATATACAATGTTGCATAAGAGAATTGAATAAATTATGAGTATCAATTGCTCGTAAATGAGAGAATCATACCTGTTCCTCCCTTGGAAACATTATTACAGAAAACTTTGGAACTTTTACAAATAAAGCTGTCAAGAGAGTATCACGTGCATTCATTATTCGAGCATATTAATTATGCATTATTTCCTTTGAAGGTAGGAAATATCCTCTACGGCAGAAATTTCAATAAACAAATCGAACTCCGTGAATTCGTTCATTAAATCTTTTGGGTCATTTTTCATGATTTTTATGCACTAATCGTTAAGGATGCCATGATGAATAATTAGATTAATTAAAAGGCTTTCAATAAAGAGGAGACTTAACTATTGCTTAGAGAAGTATTGAATTACTTACAAAAGATTAAATCTTCTATTTGCAATTTGATTTCGAGTCAATGAAAAGATATAGAAAAATTTTACCTGTGAATCTCTACAGGTAATCTAGTCTATTCGCTATAATCAAACTATTATAGGGAAATCCAGAAATATGGCATGAAAATCTATTTGTGATAGTAAAAAATTAATTATGTAGTAATTTAAGGATATTACAGACAGCGTAAATGTAAATAATTTATTTATTATGAAGATTCTAAATTCTCATTTTCAGTAGTTGAAATTCAATTTAGAACATTTAGAAAAAAATTACTGTTGCCCGAAAAATTATTTTATTTTCATCTTTTTGCAGTGACATTATTCAAAAATCAAAAAGGATCACTGTTACGAACATACTTTTAATATGCACTAATATAATTAAGTTATATTTTTGATTAAATATTGATAATGGAAGTTTTATTGCTGTTAATTTACTCTCTTACTCAAAAAACACATTTATGTTAATGCACCCTTGCAACGTTTTTAACTTTTTAAGCGATTATTAAAGTTTACTAATTACTGTTACTAATGATTAGTTTCTAAAAGATAAGATGAGAAATATTGAACTCAATTATCTTGAGTTGTGTATTGTGGATTAGTTTGAAATTCTTTTTCAATATTTATAACAGACCTCAATAAAAGAATACATTTCATTTGAGAAATCAAACAATCTCCTTAAAAGTGTTTTTTCCTCAAAGCTCTGAAGCGTCAATCATATTTGTC
This sequence comes from Argiope aurantia, assembly GCA_026543865.1. Classification (NCBI taxonomy): domain Eukaryota; kingdom Metazoa; phylum Arthropoda; class Arachnida; order Araneae; family Araneidae; genus Argiope; species Argiope aurantia. Next base: position 678,938 of record JAPMOR010033110.1, on the reverse strand, counting down.
CAAATATCTATTTTTTTATATGTTTTTTTTAATTCCATCTGAAAGGATAAAGAATTATTTTTTCTTAATGATCTTTCTGATCATCTTTACATGATATTATTTGTATTATTTTTGATTATCATGTGAGAACATGATGATGCTTAGGTTTGAGTAGGCAACCTCAAAATACGTAAGCAACAAATCGGCGATTTATCGCTTTTGAAGCGTCAATTTTTCGCTTTTAGGGTTATTGGAAAATAATGCAGAAGGTTGTCATGTTTGGCGATTTCGCGATTAAAGTTACAATTTGATTTCCAAATTATTCATTCTCTAAATTCTTACGAATTGTCTTAAGTCATTAACCAGTTTAAACCGGTTTGAAGCAATCACGAGATTATCAGATTACGCATGCGTCGATATTTAGAAAAACGATGGGGATTTTCCATCTCAAAATCGGTCAACCTTTGCCAACTAGAAAAGTTGAAAAAAAATTTAAAAAATATACAGAGAGAGAGAGAGAGAGACAGAGGGAGGGAGAGGTACCGATAGAGAAGTCTTGTGTTTGTTTCAAACCTATTTAAACTGGTAAATGACTTGTATTAATTAAGACAAAAAATGCCTTAAAAATAATAAAGTTCTCAATGATAACTTGAAATTTTCTATCGTAAATTTCATTTTTTATTTATTTTTGTTTTTTTGTGCAGTGGAAGCAAAATATTTCAACCTCGTTCAACTAAAATTTCACGGGCGACATTCCTTTCTCCAGTAACCACGTTAATATTATTACTTTTCCTTTTATTAACTTTTTAAAAATTATGACTTTTGCATTACGATCAAACTCCGTGAGAGGGAAGTTTCTTTTTTGGTTTGGCAACAGATGTAAGAGAGATTTTAAAAATATGGCGAAAAAAAAGCGTTTAATGTTTGTGCTGTGCTGTCTAGTTTTAAATATATTTTGTTGATGTTTTCTTCAGTGTTGTCATTTATTTTCTAAGTCAATCATAATAGGAACTGCATTTGTGCACCCCCCCGGGTGGGCAGGTTTTGTTTTGGAGTTTGATAACGGTAAGAAAACTGAATTTCCATTTTGAAGTTATTGATATAGTTATATCTTTAACACAGACATTTATCATTGAATTCATGAACTAATTTAATAAGGTAGTAAAGATGGAAATTATTAATTGAAATAAAACAGCACAACGTGCTTCATTTACGAAAGCATATAATAAATTAGAGAGTGCATTGATTAATGAAAATGCTAATGCAGAAATATATGAAATGTGTTTACATTTGCTTATGCAAACAACAAACTCATTAGAGTTAATACATAATCATTATTTAGATGTTTTAACAGATGAAACAGAATTCAAAGCTAAATTTAATATTGTAAAAGAATATAGAGAAACGGCTTTGAGAATGGAATTCAAGTCTAAGAGAATTAAGAAGAGTCAAAGAGTATTAGAGAATATTAAGAGCAAACAAAATAATAACGAAAGTAGTAATTCTGGCGATAATTCTCATTTGACTATGTGCAAGAATCCGTATAAAATAGTCTCCTCATGACTTCCTGAAATTGATCTGTATAAATTTCATAATTTAATTCAGTCGACAAAAATTAAGTCAGAAGCTAGAGAGGTTGTTGAATCTTTTCCTATTACTAATGAAAACTATCCTTTAATGATAGAAAGCTTAACAGAAAGATATGGACGAAAAGAACTATTCATTGATTTTTATGTACGAGAAATGTTAAAACTTGTTTTAAATAACGCTACTAAAAAGAACAAGACTCTTTAAGTGGTTTGTATTATAAACTTTCTATTCAACTTCGGGCTCTAACTAGTTTAGGTGTAACTACGGATCAGTGCGGCATAATATTATATCCTTAGTCTAAAATTCTTTACCGACCCATATATTGCGATCGTTTGAAAGACAAAGGAAAAATACTGAGTCTGAACAGTGTATATCAACACTTCATGCTATAGTTTCGTCTCTGTAGAGCGAAGTGCAATCAGAAGAACATGTGGATTTTGTTTAAAAGATCATACAACTCGCTTTTGTTAAAAGACCTTTTCCATCCCTCTAGAAGAAAATATCGCAATAATAAAAAAAAGGATTATACCGGATCTGATTGGCTAAGGGTCATCTTGCTTCTAGATGTCGATCTTAAATAATGTGTCAATTGTGTTCTAAACGACATTTAAAGTTCATGTGTTCAAATATTGGATATAGTAAGTCTGATTCACCTAAACACGATGAAGATAACAAAGATATAAATGAAAAAAAAAGTTGATTCTTGACATTCCCGAGCAGCGAATGAAGTTATATTACAAACTCTTGTTGTAAATGTGCATGGCATCAAGAAAGACCTTAATGCTAGAGCTATTATCGATACGGGATCTTAAAAATCACATATTATGAGATCTACTGCTGACGATTTGGGTTTTAATTTGCAGAGGGAAGAAGAATGTTGCCATTCCTTATTTGGCGGAATGAAAACAAGGATGTATAAACGCAAGTGTTATAAAATCTACTTCAGTAGTTTTGATGATAACTATATTTGTAAATTAGATGTTTTAGATCATGATGTCATTTTTAATGATATTTCTAGTGTGAAAAATGGTTCTTGGATACATGAATTGAAAATTAAAGCGATATTCTTAACCAACATTCAAGAAACGCATTGAAGTACTTTTGGGTGCAGACGTTGCCGGTAAATTAATTACTGGCCGACGCGAAGAGTTAGACATGATTAGTAGCATTAGAAATCAAGCTAGGTTGGACTTTGATGGGTAAAGTACCCCAATATAACGACAAAAAAGATGCAAGTATGATTATCATAACCATGTTATCTCAAGAAGATATTCCTGTTTCTTCACTGTGGGATCTGAAACAAAAGATTCTGATGAAAAATGCACCTAAAAAAAGGTTTGCTGAAGTTTTGAAAGATGTCAATGAAGAACGACAGATAGCTAATCAGTAGAAACGGAAAGCTCAGAAGTGTGGAACTGAACTTCAAGATTAATTAATGCTAGCAGAACAAATGGCTAGAAATGGAGAACTAGAAAAGAAAAAAAGATGTTTTGATGCTGAACTGAGTGCTGCTCAAGAAGAAATTAAAAAAGATAAAACTTTTCGTGAAAATTCCAGCAAAAAACCGATCAGGCAATGTATGAAAAATATTCTTTAGAACAAGATTTGCAATATGCGAAGTTGGATGCTAATATGTTGCATGAGAAAATTCCTCAGCTTACTAGGGATTTGGATGAACTGATATAAAGTAGTAAAGGTGAAGAAGAAGTAAATCAGTCGGAGAGAGACAAACAAGATTTGGAGCGTAAAATTCGAGACCCAGAAAAATTGGAAGAGTTAGCAGCACAAGTCCAAATGCTAGCACTAATACCTTCACTTAGTACAAAGGACTTCATCCAAGCTATGCCTAGGTTTATTGCCAGAAGAGGACGAATTTCTGTGATATTCTGAGACAATGGTACTAATTTCACAGAGCAAAACGAAACTTTGAAACAATTAGATTAGACTACAATTGAAAGGGAATTTAGTTTCAACGAAATTCGTTGGAAGTTTAACCCATTCTCCTCTCCATGGTGGGGAGGCTTCTAGGATTTTGAAAGATCTTTGAAGAAAAAAAACTTGTACACTCCTGTTTGTCTAACGAGGAATTGCAGACTTTCGTCTATGAGTGCGAATCTGTCATGAAGAGCAGAGCATTAACTTTCATATCCGATAAACAAGAGCTGAAAACATTGACAATCTCAATGTTTCTTCAGGATATTCTATTAAATGATGTTCCCGATTTGTATCACATTGAAATGACTAATATTGTTTTGAGATGGAGACATATTTTGAAGGTTCGTAAAAATCTAAAACAATGGTTTAAAATTAGGTATCTGGGTTTCCTTCGTTTTTCAGTTACGGAAACAGAGGAGATAAAATAAATGTAAGTGACATAGGGTTAATTGGTACAGATGATAAAAAAAAGGCTGCATTGGTTACTAGGGAGAGTACTGGAACTCTTCCAGGAAAAGATGCAATCGTCAGACTTGTTGATTGTAAGACTGGGAATTGAAAAGGGAAACATACTAAGATGAATCCAATGACTGTACCCTTTGGAATTGATACCAAACTACGAGCTAGTCGTATCAGAAAAACAGAAGGTTTCGGAACTGGTAACGGAATATCCCGAGCTTAATACTGACTCTAATGAAACTGTTCCCTTGACTCGCTCAGGACGTGAAATAAAACCAGTTAAAAGATTTACTGGATTTACAAACTTCTAAACAAACTTTTGAACTTTCTATTTTTGAACTCTAAATTATCATTTTGAATTTTCATTCCAATATTTTGAAATATTTATATTGTTATTTGTATTTCTTTGTTATCTCAAATTGTATCCATATGTTAACTTTCTGTTTACTATTTTTGAGTTTGTATCCCCAAACTCAAGGTGGGGAGAATGTTGCGTCAAGATCAAACTCCGTGAGAGGTAAGTTTCTTTGTTCGGGATTGCCAACAGAAGTAAGAGAGATTTTGAAAATATGGCGAAAGAGAAAAACCATTTAATGTTTGTGCTGTGCTGTTTTGTTTTAAATATATGCTGTTGACGTTTCCTTTGGCGTTGTCATCTTTGAACAAAACTGCCTACATTTATTTTCTAAATCAGTCCTAATAGGAACTACAATGACGTTCATTATTAGTACAAGATACTTTAGAAAATTTAAATGAGAGATATTCCTCTGACAGGGGACTTGCACAACTGAATAAAAAAATAATTGAGAAAAATGGAATATTCGGGAAATGATAACAAAGCTAAATTCAAAAGAAAGAACATGTTAAATATATCTATTTGATCTTACAGAAATGGAATTTAAATATGAAAACAAAATAATGGATAATAAAGAATCCATCAAAACAAGTGCATCGATTATTAACGATTGACATTTAGTGTCAAACAAAGATGGAAAATAAGAATACAATACAGTAGGAAATTTTAAATATTTTTCTCATATACAATAATTGCCCTATGTGCATGTCTTTAATCACAAAGGCAATATTTATTCCCCTCCAAACACTATGAAATATGTTTATAGCCTCTGATATAGCGAGGAATTGTTACCCATATGCATGATCCGAATGTGATGTTAAAATATTCTGAGATTACTTTTTGTGTACCTTCAACTATATGTGTCATCGACTCAGTCTTAATGCTTTCTCTTTATTGAACAATAAACTATCTAAATGTATGCATGTAGAATACTTTTCTTGATGAAGAAATGGATTACCACATGAATATTCTCCATGTAACTAAAAATTTATTAAAGGAAGATAATTATCATGTAACCAAATGAAACTTTAAGTATCGCTGCATTGTCAAGAAATCTTTTTATCTTATAAATATTTAAAAGGAAGTTAAAATAATTTAAAATTCTAGTTTTTGTAATTAATTTTCTTTGAAAGTTGAAATAAATTTTCATTAACTGTCATTAAGTATCTAAAAGATATTAACTGTTAAAAAGTTTCAACATGTAACTATAGTTTATTTATTTAAGGAAAGCAAATAAATCCCTAGGTACTAATTTTGAAAAATAATGGATATTTAATGAGCCTTACTCAAACCAAATTTTATTTTTTGGGGTGATTCAGAATTACATTAGTACGCCAGTTATATATTTGTGTCTCCCTTCACTGAATTACTAATTTAGAATTGTGTTTGGCAGATTAGCTTTAATTTTTAAAATTAATGTCTTCTTATGAATTCCGAATAATTAAATGGGAAATTTATCTTAAGCAAAATTTAATGTTTTATTCATCAATCAACATTATTCTTTTCCACGAATTATTAGGAACTGAAAATTTCCACTATGTAGAAAATGAAAAATGTACATAAAAGTATTTAATAACATAAATTTCTCTATGAAGCAGTTTATAAAAATGGTTTGGATAAGAAGAGTCTCTTTTTGGACACTTTGATACATATCTGGTGTATTTTGCTAACCGTGTTTCCTGTTTGGAGTAACGCATCGTTATCTGTTATAGAACTTGTTGATCTCTCTGCACTTTACACCTGATGAATGAATTTTCTTAACAGTACGTGTGATATGTTCGCTATAATCTGATCCTTCGTCAATCCAGCCGCTGTATTAACCGTTTTTTCCAGAAGCACGGGTGTGGAGCATGAAAGGAAAAGCAAAACATTGTATGTCGATATCAATGAGGATGGCATGATTTATTTAATAAACAGATTTGAGTTTATAAGATTTATTATGTATAGCATAGTTATGTGATATTTTATTTGCTCTGTGTCGTCTTGATTATCCAAAATCTTTAACATTCTTAACCAACATCTTAACATTTAACAACATTCTTAACCAACATTCCACATCTTTTACAAACCTGGAAGCCCTTTGATTTGATATGTACAGAATAACCAAAAGAATATTATAAAATCAAATAAATCATAAGTGATCACTGTTCTTATTCACTAACGCTATTTATTGTTGTTGTTTCTAATGGCACTTGTTATGGACACGCTCGCTGACGAAGTCAGTAATTTTAAGTCGAGGGTGCGTCTCTTGTTTTTAGTAGCGCCAACTAGGGCCAAGAGTTAATCTTAGCTACTCAAGCATCACATTCGCTTGCACAGCCCCTTTTTACAGGGGAGCGCATTCACACATCTCCCAGATAGAACAAATGAACAACCATGCTCGAAACGGGACTCAAACCCAGGACGCCCAGATCACGGGGATGACGCGCTACTCCTATCCAGGACACCGGCGCGATGTTTATAGTGTCAATAAATGCCTCTCACTGTGAAGTAGTCAACAAAATTAGTTGCATATTTTTAGGGAAAAAAAGTATTTCCACTTAGGGGGAATGTTATTACGTTTCATCAATAAAAAAATCTAAATATCTTTTTTTATCTAGAATTTTAAAAATAATTTTGAAGACTGGTGAAATATTAATTATGCAAGTACATAACAGTAAGAGCAAAACTATTACAATCACAAACATTATAAACGTACGTAATTCCATATTTACTCATAAATATATTTTTGATGTTCTTATAAATTGGCGGACAGAAAGAAATGGCAAATACTCAAACATTTCTTATCGATATTGTTATTTTATACTTGAACTACAATATTTCAAGAAATGATGGATTATGTATCATAGGTTTTCCAATGATTTCTTGTTTGATGATCCTCTACATGACGTCATTAATGGCGCATCTTATGTTTATAAGATCATCAGTCTTGATGCTTCTTTCTATTTATCTCATATGCACTTCAGTCGGGGAATCGATGTTGAATTCAAATCCCTGTGGCTTTAGTTAACATTTCAGAGTAATAATTCAAATTCTTCTGAAACCTTTGGAATTTTATTTGGCATGGATAATTATAAAATTTTACATTTATTTCAATTGAAGAAACGTTTCACTCACAGTTAATATCTGAATTTTTACACTAATGATTTAGATATATTTAAAAATAGTTATTAATATCTATTTATATTTATAAAAATTTTATTTAAATGTTCAGAAAAAGATAATTTAATTAGGAAAATAGCTATACAAATTCAGAATTATATATGGAAGAATTTTAAACACAGTTAATTCATATAACACATTAAATAAGTAAAAGGACAAACCGTTAACGTTATTTAATAGATCAGATATATTCATAATATGCGTGCATCAGCAGCTGTGCAGCTCATGCTTTTAAGCTTATGTGAGTCACTAGTTTTACGTTACAAATATTAACAAAGAACAAAATTGAAAACTTGCGTAAAATGTAGGTAAATCTGGCATAGACGTGTACAGTATATGGCAAATTTATAAAAATGGTGTAATGAATAGTTTTAAAATGAATCCCTAATCCTCTATATGTCTCGTATCCTTAACAATTGCAATATCAAGCCCTAAAATACAGTATTGTACGTAGCTATAGCACATAATGCAGTATACTACATAGCTAAAGCAATTTTGTTTATTTAGTTAAGCATATCGCTCTTTTATAGTTATTTTCTTTAGAATTAAGGTTTGCAAATATTTTTAGCTTTAGAACCTAAACTTTATAATACTAACTGCAAAATTATAGCAGTAGAAAATATCGATGTATATATATAAATTTAGATTTATTGGGTAATTTAACTTCTCAATATTTTTCTCACACTTACAACCAAAATATCATTAATAGGATTCCTTACTTTGATACTTTATTGTAACCTTATTATGCACTTATAATTATTCTTCTAATACAACAAATTCATTTACAATAGAAAATAATAAGCTTAAATTATATATTTATGCTCTAATTGAAGAGAATAATTTTCATTCTTATTTTTTTATAGCTTGATATGACACTTAATTTACAAATTAACATATATTGGCTAATGGATTTTAATTGAGTAGTACGTGGTCATTACAAGCACGAACATTTTATAAAGGCTGATGCATTTTCTATGAATTGCTCAGCTTTTGCACCTTCCCGGACTTAAGTCTTCATTTATCATTGGAAATTGGGAGAAAAGTGACGAAAAGAATTGCTAATCTTCCTGACTAGGCACTTTTCAATTAACAGCTGCCTAAACCCCGAATTGCGTTCTTTGGAATGCTTCCAAAATCTAACTTTTGCGTGCTAGAAGAATACCACGCAAACCATAATGTCTTTCCCGCCACTCTGTGTCCGCTTAAAGTGAAATATCTAAAGCGATACTTCAACTTCTGACTTAGAACTCTTAAAACAAACATATTTTGTCTAAAAGTGTGCATGAAGCGCTGGGAAGATTTATTACAGGGGCTTTTACTTTCTGAGATTGTCGCTTAGATTGGCTTATATTTATGTACCATGCACATAATATTTATATTTGAGATCTCTTTATTTTAAAAAAATATTTGCTTAAGGTAATAATGGTAACGGATAGTGAAAGTTTGATTAGGCTTTAGTAATTTTAAATTAATCTTTATTTATTAACTTTGATTTTTAAATCATTATTTATAATAGTGAATTTTAAATACTTGTTTCCCTATCTAAAATATTCCAATTTCCCAATGAAACATAATTATTACAGTTTTAAGTACATAAATTCTAATTAGATGAAATAATTAATACATGTGGTAATTTATCACCACGATTCTCTGCATTCTTCCGATGATAGCTAGCAACCATAGTTATCTCAGACAGAGATGTCAGCCGAGTAGGGATGAATCGTAGTGCCACAAGAGATGATCCTCTGAAAAGGCCGAAACTGTAATTCTTGCGTAGAAGAATTCATCAACAAATGTCCAATGTACCACGCGTAGGTGCAAAAGATAATTTCAATATTTTCTTCTTCATGTAATATAAATTCCTTCTACATCATTGAATTCGTATTTGTAAAAATCATCAGAATCATCGTTGTTACTCAAGAAATAAAATAATTAAATTAATTCAAGTGGACTGATGCATTAAAACTCATGATACTCACATACATAAAATTTTTATGGTGAAGGCTTGAACTTATATTATTTATCTTTGGCAGAATGGTTATATTTCCTTGTAGAACATGAAAATGCATAGAAGCATTAAGTTTCCATAGTGGTTAGTCTTTTTAACAGACATACGAGAATAAAATTATCTCTTTTCATATTTCAATACCAAGCATTTAATACAACAGGCTTTAATTCTGCGATAAACTACCTATATAACATAAATCCTTGCACTTCACGATCATTTATGCTGCTCTGTCTAAGTTTTCCATATTAGCAAAATAGGCTTTATTTTTATGTTATATTATCAAGATATATATATTATGAAAAATTAATTAACTCAACAGATTTCAGTTTTAAGATACACCATCACTTAGTTACATTTTATGTTTCCAAATTGTTTTCGTGAAATAACTTTTACAAAGGCCAGATTACTAGATTTATATATAGCACATCGATGCATTTTATAGTTGCGTCAAGAAGATCTTTTCTAGATCATAATTAATAGCGGTTTAAACTCTTTAAACTATAAAATTACTATTAAACTAAACTATGTGAGTGATACATTCTTAGTGAAAATAATTCATTCTTTAACACTTACTTCGATTAAAAAGGGATAGAAAATTATGTTTTTCAGATTGCATCATGTTTCTGGGTGCAGGAGGAATACTGAAAATATCGTTTGCAAATTTACAAACACAGTAGATAAATTGTTCGTCATCAAAAGAAAAAAGATAGAGTTTTTGAAATATCAAATAATTTGTATTACTATCGACGAGCAGCTTACTTGTCTAGATTATTGACTGTTCATGCTATTAAATGTTTAATAGAGAATGCATTTTTATTTCAATTTATTTTATACGACTTAAAAATATGAATTGAATCAATCTGAAACAAATTATTGTGACCATAAATTAAAATATATGCTACGAAATACAAGCAGAATTGAAAATATTATTTCGGAATCAATGTCCAATAAGGCAATATTTTATCTTAATTTCTGAATTGGAAAAAGCATTCGATTGAATATTGCGATGGAAAATTTTGAATTTCATGAGATTGAAAGCATCGTAACATTGCCAATTAAACTTATAGAATTCATTAAAAGTAATGAAAAATGTACTGTAATGAAAACGGCATCATTAGAGAAGTGATTTCTTTTTGAGTTTTTAAATTAATATATTTGTAAAATAGAGTAATCTATTTCCATTGGTAAATCATAATGAGTATGCTATTAGAAACGGTTAAGCCTACTTTTGCCATTCATTAAGTTTTCTGTTTCTTTTACATCTATTGACATAATAAATTGTTTGACACAGCGAGAAAAATTTATAATGTAATTTTATTTAAGTAGCAAAGTATTGAATTATATGTAATTCATTTTAAAGTATAACATACTGCAATTTAAACATATAGATATATATATATATATATATATATATATATATATTGAGATTAACGCATTAAAAATTATTGATATTACTTTACTTAGATAAATTAGACTTTACAAAAATAATTGGGCATATTACAAAAATGCTTAGTAATTTAATGTTTGTAAAATAATTAATCCGTTGTAAAGCATACAATCTGTCATGAATGTACATTTTTTTGTTAGTATTTTCTTACCACAGTAAATTCAGTTTAAATTGTAGTTTCAGATTACAACAAATTAATAATTTCACTTCTATATAACGAAAGTTTCAAACAATCTTTTTAAAGTAAATATTTTTTGAATAAAATTTAATAAAAACCATTTTTAAAACAAAATTTGCATTTATATAATAAAAAGATGAAATTTTCATTGAATTAGTTTTTAATTTTATTATTTTCTACTTATTACTTTTTATATTGTAATTAATACTTATAAATAATATGCAATGTTTAAATAATGATTACCAAATGTGTTCCAGTATTATGGAATATTCATTCAATTAAATTAGACAGTTAAATAAGAATTAGTTCTCATACTATTAAAATAGTGTGTTTTCATCAAATAACGACTTAGTAAATTTCTAAACATAGTATTAAATATCTTTTTTTAAAATAACATCTACAAAAACTTGAAACAAATCATGTTAATTTAAACTTTTTAAAGCCTGTAGCATAGATTTAAGAAGGGAAAATTCATTACTGATTTATGATTATTCATCCATTTTCTGAAAAGTTGCACTTTACATTTATATGACAATTTTCAAATGAAATTGAATGCAATTTTGTTCAAAAAAATTCTGGAAAATGAAACTAGCTCAGAATTAAATACAAATAATAAATCCATCTGATATCTTATAAATGTAATAAACGAAAAAGATTTTTTTTACAGTTTAAAAAATATAATGTATTTCTTTTAAATTATTAACGTCAAGTACGAAATATATTCATACATTATTTTTAAACGTCTACGATTTCAATTAAAAATGTCTTTAAAAAGATAATCAACAAAGCATGAAGATATATTTTTATTTATTTTTCTAGCGAATACACTATTGATTTTTTTTATAGTGGTAGAATTTGTTTCAACAATAAGCCTCTGAAAAAAGTAATATCTTTTTTTTTTGGAAAGTAGCCAATAAAGTCCGTCCTATTAAGTATTGAATATTTTTTTCGGTATCAGGTTCTTTTAAGAAATGGAGGAATATTTTTTTCAGCAACTATTTCTATTATTCAAAATTAATAATTTGTTGAATTATTAAAAACTGTATCTCATTCAGCAAAATTTTTTATTTAATCATCACTCTTTGATTATCAAAAAGCAAAGAGTAAAGAAACAAGATTCTGTAAGCTTTTCTTTTGAAGAAAACTTACAGAATTCATTTAATACAGTTGGTATTTGATGGCATTTTAAAATACAGTTGATGGCAGTTTAGAATACAGTTGGCATTCGATGATATTCGAGTTTTTTCTTGAATATCATCAAATATCAACGATATAAGATGAAGACACTTATTTGAGTTAATCGTTATCTTCTATCACAGCAAACTGAATGACTTTTCATGGAAATGAGAACAATTTATTAGCTCGGATGCTTTTTGATATTGAGTCCAAAACAAGAGTTTCATAAATTTTTACGTATCACGCTCGTTCCTTAGAGAATTCAGTCAGAATTAATGTTGGGGAGAATGCCCTGGAGAGAAATGCTTAACAGCGTAAAGAGAAAACATGCTAAAGCTCCCTCAAATACTGCAATTGCTTGTAAATTCCCATGAAACTGCTAGCGTGTGAAATTGATACTAGAATTTCGCCATTGTTAATTTATGTGAGAATTATCAATTATACAAATTATTGTTTAGTTTCAAATAGTAATCTTTAATATTCATGAATATTCCTTGTAATTAATCCGAATGTTTCAAGTTTAGGAATGGGAACTTAATACTCAAGTTTAGAGTTATGATGGAGTACTGAGAGTATATATTATTTAGATTAATTTGTTATCTAAAAAAAAATAAACACACATTCTTAAATGAGGTAGCGCTAATATTAAAGTGATATAATATTATAATATATATACATTTTTTAAAATAAAACTTCATTTCTTGATAGAATATTAAACAACAAATTACTTAGCGACCTTTTTCTTACAGTATTATAAATTAAAAGTCTCTAAGCAATTTTAAGTGCAAATCACATGCACACTGACGAATTTATCGCCATGAATAGGAAAATGTGATTGCATGAAGTTGGTCATTAGAGGAAACCATGCTAAATAGTATCAGATATATGCAATTAATCACAATGTGTGAGTTGTAAGTCATATCACTGATTCTCCGACCCACGCGAAGGCACACGGAAAAAAAAGATTGAATAACCGGACCGCCGCAATAGCAACACTGGCGGGAATTGGGTTGAATCCTAAGGGACATCATCGGCCACTGTACAACCCTTCCCGGAGGAAGTTCGTTCCGTCACTAGGAGCTAGATCCTAGTGATCCTCCAACTTTTTTGTGTACCCTCCAGGGTGGCGAGATCCAACCACTATATCGGAAGCATCTCATCCTCATTTCGAGGATATATGTGAGTTGTAAAACTAACAGCAGCTGAAGAACACTACAATCATACGAAAATGTATTTAATTTTTCAATGAATAAAAGAAATATTTATAAATATTATATTAATAAGAATATAAATAAACCCAGCGTTTGTCTTGTAGCGTTACTCAAATAGATGGACAGCTTTCGTCAGACACTGAATTGATTTCAATGTAGGAAGAACTTCTCTTCAGCATCCAACGAAGAAGCAGACATTTTTTAATTGAATACTTCAGGCTTACAACTAATCTCCTGAATCATTCTCATATCTTAGGCTAGTTAATGTGATGCGTATACGACATAAAGTGATTTTGAACATTTTTTTTTCTGAAATGTCATTTTTAATATAGTTTTGTGATCTTAATATGAATGTATAAAGATGCTGTCTGATTTTGTGAAAATTCTTTTCTCTGAAGAGTTCCCTTAATTCAAGTAATTAAGGGAACCGTTTGCAAAATTAAACATATCCAAAATTAAATTTGCAATTTAATGAAAATTTAATTTTTACAAAATTAAACAAACATATCCATATTTTTTAAAATTTAAACAAACATATCCATATTTTTTCAAAATTAAACATATCCATATGTTTTCTAAATTAAACATATCCATATGTTTTCTAAATTAAACATATCCATATGTTTGCAAAATTAAACATATTTATATTTTTTGCAAAATTAAACAAACATATCCATATTTTTTTCAAAATTAAACATATCCATATTTTTTCAAAATTAAACATATCCATATTTTTTCAAAATTAAACATATCCATATTTTTGCAAAATTAAACATATC
>JAPMOR010033110.1:648002-664649 GCA_026543865.1 Argiope aurantia | reverse complement strand
TTTTGCAAAATTAAACATATTTATATTTTTTGCAAAATTAAACATATAATTATTAAAAAAATCAACAATCTTGCAATTCATCTTTTATTAAAATAAATGCATTCATCATCTATTAAATTTAATTGCAGATTTTTTCTCAAAGCCCAAATGTTTTATGAGAACTCAAAATATTCACATATCGTTACAGTTCGCCTTTTCTCTGCAAAATATCATTTCAAGTTTCTTAGGACAGTTTTAGATGACAGGCGATAAAAATTGGCGTTAGTTTAGCTTTGCACCACTCTCATGTCCAAAGAGCTAAGGAAGAAGATTATGCTTCATCTGAAATTCTTAGATCTCTTATAATCTAAGTTATTGGCTTAAAAATAAAGATCCTGAGAATTAGTTCAGTCGAATTGCATTTTTATATTACAAAGATATACAAAAGCTCATTAATTGGTTTATGTTATTGAGTTTGTTATCCAAATCATTCTCAACTTTTAAACCTGAAGTGATTTACTAATTATCGATTAATTTACAAATTCTACTATTTTTTGAATGAAACGCAACAAAATAAAAGTTTTTTTCTTCTTTTTTTTTCGCCTTAATTTTTGCTATTGTTTCTTTGAAATTTTACCTTAATATCATTAGAAATCTTAGAATAATATTTTTGGAATTAGATTTTTCATCCGTAATACTGATTCAAAAAAATATTTATAGACAATTTGGGCCAACTGTGCTTTCCTACGAATTTAAAGTTTTCAAAACATAATTTAGGTACCAATATGAAGATCTTAATAGAACAATAAATAAAATTTGAAAATATTTACCCAAATTTTAAAATTAAATTTATTTTTCGAAGAATTTTGAATTTTTTGATATTTACTTTTGATCTAGTGAAGCTGTTATAACTTTCTTCTGCTCATTATGAAAATCGTTTTAATAGTTATAACATTTCAATTTAAATAATTTTCTCCAATTGGCAGTTTTTATTTAAATGTGAAAAACAGGTGTTTCAATTTTTGTACCTGTTTCGAGTACCGAACTCAACAAAAACTAATAAAATTACTTTTATGTATTTTTCTATATTTTTATATTTTTCATGACAATTATATTGGAATAAATGTAAAGGAAGTTCAGACAGTAGGTTAGTTTCTGATTTTTTTTTCCAGTCGACAAAAACAGGGTTTAGTGAAACTTAGAAAAGTATTGTCGTTTAAGTGAAGTTTCTATCAATTTAACTTGCAGGAGTGATCTCCCCCAAATCTTCCCACGTACTAATAAAAATATTATCTCCTCTTTCCGCATAAAAGTGTGAGTCTTGGAAAAGGCCATTATCGTCACGAGGGTTTATGTTATTTTTGCATATTTCCTAGTGCAGTAAGTTGCATTAATGGTCTGCCATTCGCAAGTAATAACTGTATGAGTCTATGAGCCTATAAGCGAACGATCCTGGCAACTGTTTTTCTTTTTTGGTAATTAATAATACCTTCAATGCGGTTTATGCACAAACATCAGAAAACCGTATATGTATTTTAGACGGGATTTTTTTACTGACAGTATAGTTCGTCACAGAAGTATAATTGTAGTCAAGAGATACCCAAATTCGCTACTTTAATTATATGCGTTTTTAGAGTTATCGCTTTTATATATATATGCAAAAGAACAAATCGAAAGACGGTCTATTCCTTGATGGATTTAGTTTGAAATTTAATAAACAAATCAAGGTACCAAATTTTATCTATTCCGCTCTTTGCATGTTCTATTACGTGTATTGCCTTTTCTGTCTGTTTGGCTTTTAGCCTTTGCTTTTCATTTAGTAATTATCATGTTCATTTTTATTTAGATAACTGGACAAGCAGATTTCTTCAGTTGGGATGTCGTTCAAAATTTGAAAGAAATCCATATACCGTGATGTAAAACTGATACGATTGGAATTTGGTACATGGTTTTTACATCAGTATGCACCATATACTGATGTAAAAACCATATATCATATTTCAACCGTCTAAATAAAAGCATCTTTGTTCTAAATCATGTTCACAGACAAACTGACATAGCCACAAAAATGTTCACAGTTCACCATTTAGTTCACAGTTTACGTTCACGTATGAATATTTTCAAAAAGGTGTAACCGAATCCAAAACAGGAAATCAATGCAAACCTCGGATGCTCTTCTCACTACAAATTCAATTCTGGTCAGGACTTTAGAAATTTAGTTAAAAGAAAACCAGAAGCTAGAAGACGATTCCACGTGTTTCTCTCTACAACGCCCTGCGGGGAGCAAGATAACCAGAGAAAAGGCTATGAACGTGAGGCATTTGCTTAAAACACATTTCGGAGAAAACTTGGCGACATTTCCAAAACAAAAAAGTGTTCTGGAATGAAATAGATATTTATTCAGATGGTCTTATTCTCTTTTACGAATTTGAAGAATGCAACTTCTTAGGTGGGATTTGCGATTTGTATTTCCAAGCTTGAATTTAAAAGATATTTTTTTATATATATATTTTTCACACTCAATAATGGAATTTTGAAAATAAACTTTTTATTTGAACTTTTTTTTAATCGGAAATAACTTATCTATTATTAAGTGCTTTGTTGTAATTATTTTATATAATTATATAACATTTAATATGTGTTCTTTATTACTGCAAACTTAGGTGTTTAGACAAAATTATTGAATAAAAGAAAAAAATAAACTATAAAACATCAGTTTCTTTATGCTTCAGAGGAAGTTTTCTAAATAAATATATGGACTTTTGACATTTATAGTCTAGCATGTTTCCTCCTTTATCAATTCTAATGTAAGAAGTCTAGACAAATTAGGAAAATTTTGAAGATTGTAATTTTTTAGATGGAATCTGAAATTTGGATTTCCACTTTTAAATTTAAAAGGATACTTTTTTTTCTAGATTTTTATGTTCAATGGAATTTTGAAAATAACTTTTTATTCTAAATTGGTAGTAGTTTTTCAAAACTTGTGTTACCAGGGGGTTTTAATCAAAACAAAGCATATCCATTAAGTGCTTTACTACATTTATCCTTTATAATTATGTAAAATTCCGTAACTATGTCCTTTGCTACTATAAATTTTAGCATTTAGACAGAATTATTCACTTAAAGAACAAAGAAAAAAATACTTAAAAAGTTATCAGTTTCTTTGTATTTCATGAGGAATTTTTCTAAACGTATATGTTCAATTTTCACTTTCTAATCTAGCATATTTCCACATTTACCAGTTCAAATGCAATTAGTACAGGCAAAAATATAAATAAAGTGCTGATTGCAGGGGTTTCTTAAATACTGAAATACAAATTAAGTTGAAGCCGCTGAATATTATTTTTCCTAGTTTACGAACAACACTACTTTTCAAAGCATATTGCAATGTAAATGCATAAATATGACCAATTAGCGATTGCAAGGCAAGCAAGAAAAAAAAAAGGATAGCACTCAATAACATCTAAGAAGCAATGTCTAGACAGTTTTAAATCCATGGTAATCCATCTCTTTTAGTAATCTGATATTGCATTTGAAGCACAAATCTTTAAGTAAAAAGGACTTGTCTGATCTACTTTAAAAAACTGTCTAAGAATTTTTATTCATCCGATATGCCATGTGACTTAATATAATCATTAATATTTTCTTCATTTCAAATTCATTTCCACTACCATTATTTATAATTATTTAATTTGAAATTTGAATCATCATATTTATACATAACAAAAATTTAAAGATATAGTCTGCCAAACGATTTTTTACGATTTTTACCGATAAAATATATAAAATGTTTAAAGAGTATTTTTGTTCAAATAATATTTGGAAATCGGCAGTAATGCAGCAAAACCAAAAGGCGCAGGAATAAAAAAAATAGCGGAGATTGCTTTTAATATCTGTATTACATTTTAATATTGAAGAAGGAATCTTACTTAATCCATTTTTTAAGTATTCTAATGAACTCATCGATATTATATAACAGCGTCATTATATAGACTAAAATATCACTTTTAAAAGTTGTTAACTGATGGAATTAGTCAAACTGGAATCAGATTTATTTTCCTCTTTTTTTAGTGATTAACACTTTTAACTTGGTAACTAAAATGCTTATTACACCTTGCATTAAAATGTAATTTGACAGCAAATAATAAGCTTTCTTACAAGATAAATTTCTCTAAATATCTCCAACATTGTTCAGAATCTTGATGCTTTATTAATTAATTATACTTTAACTATTTAAAACGAAATAGACTTTAGTATTATTATATATCCTGATTTTTTTTTTAAAAACAACTTTAATCAATTCATAGATAATTCATGATGGGGAAATTATTTTTTAAATTACTTAATTTCAATACCTAATAATTAATAACAATTATAACTACTTTACGGAAAATACTCTTTTTTTATTTTCATCAATTGAAATCCTAATAAAAATAAGTAATTATCATACAATGTCTCAAAAATCAGCAAATTAAAATAAGGCATTTCTTTCGTGGGTTATTGAATAAAAAGTAATAATACATTTACAATAGTGTAATGTTGTTTATCTTATTAATAACAACAGAAAGAGTCTAAAAATTGTAAAATCGTTCGAAAGATAATCATGCATTACCGCTATTATAGTTCATTTTTTTAATTTTAAATAATCACATTCAGTTCCTAGAATTAAAAAAAACGTATATTGTGTAATGCGTATGGAATAATAAACGTATACAACTGATATTGTTTGCAATTTCCAGATAAATTTCCAATAATAAAACCATGTTCAAAAAGATTTTAATTATTCTATTTACAACAAAAAAGTAATTACAGAAAGAAGGCAAGCGCCTTTTCAGAAACCGCCATTGCTTTAAAACTAATGATTATCCTTATTTTGAATTTTCATTTTTCTTCAATTTCCTTTTCTATCTTTGTTGAGACGAAAAGTAAGCAGTACGTAATTGTAAGGCTTTGGCACCAAAAAATTGAATTCCAAAACGAAAATTTCTTTGAATAGAATTTTATATTTATGAAAATTTTCGAATTAAATATTGACCAAACATTTATGTAATATTCATAACTATAACTTCTAACCATTTACATTTGTCATTACTGGCCGCTCTGAATAGCACAGTGTAGTAAAATAATATGTTATCTAGCATTAAGCTTGCGTTTCAATTTAACTGCAAGCTGATTTAGAAACAATTACAAAATTTTGAACTGGAACCAGTTGAAATAAATAATATTATATGTCACATAAACGACCTCAAGGTGTAGACATAAAAAATGAATTCAGGAAACGCCAACGAGATTATTGTTAAATACAAAGCAAAAATTAAAAGAATGAATTGAAAGATTCCAATATGGATTCCATCCTCGAAGCGTAATTAATACGTTTTCAAGAAGCGATGTTCTGAACCATATCTAGACAAGTTCTAGAACATATAGAGTTTGGCGCCAAACTTTCTGGCATCAAGTATTTCAAATCCATTATAACAAATCTTAAGAAAATACAAACTCCAGATTTTCAGCACTTGAAGATAGCTCTAAAACCCTCAGATACAGACCCTCAACGGTCATCTTGAAAATGAAGAACCCAATCTCTTATAAAAGATAATATTTGCCGAAGGAAACCTCAAAACTCAGCCATCTGAAAAATGCCATAATATAAAAGTTAAAAGAAATCTAACAGAAAAAATGGAGATTGTACAACTAACTGTAGTTATATTATTATAGCTGGGGTGGTGTTTATGAAATCAATAAATATTCCATTACAATATATTCCTGACGTCCTCATACCATTATCCGTCTTCCATCCTCGTCTCGAACTGTCTCTAAAAACGATATGATGTTTCAAATATATCCATCTGAGAATCACAGCAAACAACATGTAACAAAAAGAGATGGATGTACAAATTAAAGGAATAATTAAATGTTGAATTATTAATTACTTCTTTTCGATGTTTCACACGCTGCTGAAAATAAATAAATATAAATGATATGTAGTTCAATTTCTGATAACAAATATAAACACTTTACGATATTACAATAGAATTAAATTGCTGTCCCATCAATCAAATAGGAAACGTAGCATTCCCGAGAAAGGACACTGCTTAGTATAATTAGGGAAATTCAAGAGTCAATCTCCATTCATTAGGTTCCACTATTCATTAATTACACTCAAAATCATTTTTATTGCAGTGTTCTCTTTCCATCAGAGAGGACGTAGTTAATTATTAATTTTCTCCTTTAATTAATATGATAGTCACGCTAATACAAACTGGATTTTAAGTGTTGAATTCTGTTTTTGTTTTTTCTTCTGAATTATATTGCTACCATCATAGGTATAGAAATTCTACAAGGAATTCTTACTGATTTTAAGATAAATGATAATTTTCTTTTCTAAAGCAGTTTAGAAATCGGTTGTATAACCACCGGGATTATCAAGAGGTAGTAAGAATTCCATTGCATAATACAGACAAAACATAGGTACCTTATGCTAATTTTTAAAACGAATTATGATTAAAGAAGGGAATTGGTCTCTTCAAACCTTTCTTGCATGCTTTCTAAATAAGGTGTTATCCGAGAGAAATTTTACATGGCACAAAATATTACCTTTTGACATTAATTTTTACTGAATCTTTTGTGCCAGGCAAGTTATTTGGAGATTAATCTCTGGCATGCGATTAATAGTATCCTAAAACAGAATTTGTGTTTTAGATATGCTTTTCTTAACCGATGAAACAAAAATTTGACACAGAACTAAGCTTGTAGTCACAAAATCCTATACTTATGTCATTGTATCTTTGAGTTATCGCGTTTACATGTTTCTGAAAGTACACACCGACAGACGGTTAATGTCTTGTTGGAGTTGGCTCAAACTTTGAACGATGACTAAATTAATCGAGTGTATAGAATTTTATATATCTAGCTTTCTTCATTTTGTAATTATGTTAAATGATATTCGAATAACAGGAAAGACATATTTCCTCCAAGCGGATTTTGCACAAAATTTGACAGAAATCTACATATTTGGTATAAAGACTGTATACCAAATTTCATTCATCTAGGTGAAAGTGTTTTTGAGTTATATTTGTCCCAGGCAGATGGACATTTTCCAAAAATGTGTTTTTCGAACTCAGGAAGGTGTAAAAAGTAGAGATTCTTCAAAATCTCGATTTCGAATTTTTTGACGATTATTATATTTTCTCTATACTACGTATACGAGAAAGTGAAAATAATATAATGTCCCAGCAGCTATTTACCTTTTCTCCGCTGCTTTTAGAAATATTAGCACAAATGCTGTCCTATTTATTTTGCGTATTGAAATGATAATAAAACAAAAAAATTACTATTGCTTTTCCTTTTTGTTTATCTTGCTTCTTTATAGTCGTTTATTCAAACGTTTAAAGTATTATTTAACAAAAAGAGTTAACATAGATAAAAGAGTTAAAATAGATAAATATGCTTTATATTTTTCATAGTTTTCTGGTTTGACAGTGAAGAACTGTTTTCCAGTAGTAATAAAATCATTCAAACTTTCATCTGGAAAATAAAAGTAGTGAAATTCTACTCTTAGAAATAATTACAGGTAAATGGAATAAACGATAAAGATAGATATTAGAAGATGGAATTCTTTCTGCTTTCTTGTAAAACATAATTATTTTTCTATCATTTTGGCCTAGTTCCCACATTCACAGAGAAACATATTTTTTAAAGTCTCTCAAGCGTGGAATTTGTCCTTGTAATAAATATGAAAAACTAAATAAAATAAAGACGAGGCATTTTTTAACTTAAGAGTTTTCTAACTCTAATCGATAATGGATACAAGTGCAAACACTTTTTTTGTTTTAGAAGTTGGAGATATTATTTTTAGAACAATGGAGAATATAAAATTATGTTGTCTACGGTTGAAAGGGTTGGAAGCAATTTATAATTTAACATTCATTGTAAGAAATCCTCCATTGTTGATACCATTTTTTAAGTTTGTTTTAAAGTAACGCTTCGCTATAAAAAATGTCTCGGCAGACAGAAGAACAATTGCTAATTAAATAACAAATCTAAGTAGATTTAATTTTCGGCAATGTTAAATTTTTGATTTTCTTCTGTCATAATTTTTTTTTAATTTAGTAAAAGCCAGTTTGCTTTGCTTTCAATTGCTTTTCTTTTCAAGAATAAGAGTAAGGTAAATTAAATGGAAAAATATTTTTAATATCTTGATTGAATTACAATTATTCATTAATATAGTTTTAACTACTAAACTTGTAATTATCAATAAGAAAATCGTTATAATATTTATACACCAAAAGAAATTCTGAGAACGCGCAACTAAATGAAAAAGATTTCTGGAGAAAGGTCTTGCAAATTTACTAAAGTATTATTCTTAGGAAAACTACATCCGATGGATATATTTTGAAGAATTCCAAAAAGATGAACAACGAATAAGGATGCTTTATTCCACACATATCACAGACAGTAAAGCACAGCAGAAACACGTACAAAGAGAGAGCTTGTAAACATCAACAACATGCATGAAGATCATAATTCGATATTAAATAACATCAACAGTATACAAGTTTAGTAAAATTCAGCTAAAGAGCTTATTTCGTGAAAGCATTCCAAGAAAGAATTAACTCTTCACGAGCTTCTTAGCATTTTATAGTTTCTAAAGGGGATATAGAAAAAAATGAAAGATCTGGGATAGAATTGAGTAATGCTGTAATTTTTGTATTTTCCTTAATATTCATTTAGGTCATCTAAATTCTCAAATTATCTGTCAATTATATCGCTACGCTCGAGCGACATTGATCTAGCCTCCATTCTAATAAGTCCATTCCAAATATTTTTATTTATTCTGCCCTTTTCAACGATGATACTAACTATGTAGAAAATCCCAATTACAGATTCATAATACTATTAATTTATTCATAATAGTATGCAATGTATAGCAGAACGCCATTGTTCAGTCAATAAACTGAGTATTTTAAAAGCAAGTGCATAATCCGTAGAATAATAACGAATTACAAGAATTTCTAAAATTTAATCACTTATAGGTTTGCAGCTAAATTCGCAAATGACTTCTAACAGTTCTCGTTTCATTTCCATACAAAACAGAGAAAACGCACATTGAATTAAGCAAAATACTGAATTGATAAGTATTTTAAATGTCTACATGACAATGAAATTATAAAATATATCTTTGGAATTATTATGTACTAGCCGCCTTTGGCGACCAGCCGGTTCGCCAGTATTACCCCTTGCTACAATTTTCAATTAAATATTTTAAGTAATTGGTCTTTTAATAGATTCTCAAACAAAACATTTTTAATCTTCAAATTTTGATAGTCATACCAAACTTATACTGTTGCTTAGATCGTTTCGTTCAATTTACTATATAAATTTTGATAATTTGTTGTCATTTCCGGTAAAACTTCAACTTTGATTTAAAGTGGAAATGATGAAATTGCAATTAATAAAAAGATATTTTTTTAATAAAACCAATCGTTTTATTTTATTTATCATCTTTGTTGTTATTTATTTATTATTATTATTATTGAATATGCAAACAGAATCGCTCGGTATTTAAGTCTTATGTGAACTACAAAATATTTTTCATAATTTATGTAATATCTGAAACAATAACTCAACAAAAATTTCTCAGATTCAGCATAAAATTCAGTTATTAGTTTTGCTTTCAAAAGGATTGAAATGAAATCAATAATAATATTTTGTTCCGGCCTATGAATATATTTCAAAAATTATGAAGTATAAATTTAATGCAGCAAGGTATCATATTCTGAGAAATATTCTGGACACACCAAATTTTAAATAAATAAATGAATGTTTCTATTTTCCACGATCAACTAAGACTTATTTGTAAAGTTTTGAATGCTAAAAATTTAGAAAAACTCAACATTTTCGTAATCTTAAGCCAATTAATCTTGAGAAACCTGCGCGCTGATTGGCGTATTTTCTTTGAAACGATCGATGGAAAATCAAAAATTATCTTTTTTTATTGAATAGTGATATTTAAATTTTCATAAATCAGTCAGTTTAAGTGATTGATTTAGTTGATTAGAAATTAACTCTTTTTATTTAAAATATTAGTGTTTCAAGAACATTTTGTTAAGCGTGATTTCCACAGCAGAAACTTTATGTAAAATCAAAAATTCGTTATTTATTAGAGCATTTATTGAATCAAGTTACATAAAATATAATCATTTTCTATTTAGACCATTTTATCAGATCTGTGTCTATTACTAAAGATTTACAAATTAGCTGTATGGCCATGATTTGAATGGATAGCCTGTTCATGTTAAACAAAACTTGCCTTAAAATAAAACTGATTTATTGGATTAATAATATAGATAGTGTAAAAGATCATAAAATAATTTTTCTTAAATTTATTTTTTAGAAAAAATAATATTTCATATTTGTCTCATTTCCTGCAGACACGTACTGAAAATTATATTTTTGCAGATTTCATTTCCAAAAAGATTTAATTTATTTTTAAGTGGAGCTTTAATCAATCTGATGGCAACACTTTTAAAAAATCTAATTTTTTCCTATGAATGCGAAACGTGCTCTTGCAGCTTAAATTTTAATTTTATTTTGTACGAAAAAAATTGTTGAAAAATAGACTTAAAATATTTATTTGAAAGTTCATTAAAAATAGAAATTGAATTTTAAGGTTAAAATAATGGTATCATTTAAAAAATAAATTTTTGATCTTTAACTTGATGTAAAATCTTTTTTGTGCGGTAATACTTTCGGAAGATATAGGAGAAACACGCCAAAATTTCGCTTAATTTTTAAATAAATAAAATTCTAATTAAAAATTCGAAAAAATAACCTTCAGGTGCACATTCCCGGCCTCCAATGTATACACGTACAAAATGTGGTAGCTGTAGGGTGAATGGTCTGGCCTGTAGAGCACCAACACACACACACGCACACATTGAGCTTTATTATAAGTATAGATGATCTATAGTTTAAAATGAAATATGGATGTTAGATTCTACTATTCATTTCAAATCGCCTCTGATTTTTAAACAATAACTTCTAAAAAATGCGAAATTCTTTTTCCTTTTTATACTTTAAGGGATGTTTGTCAGTAAATCGGATAAAGCATGTTTGTCAGTTCATCAATAAATCGGATGAAATTCACTTTCTCCATGCTAACGGAGTTTCCTGACAAACATTGCGTATATTTTCAGCGGCAGATAATATTATTAGCTTTCACGAAAGCACGCTCCCGAATAACAGCGTGGAGATTTACATCCAATTTTCTTAATAAATGCCTCTGAAAAGCCTCGCAGAAATCCATGGTCTTTCTTGTAATACTTAAAGGCAGGTGACCAATAACCTCACGACTTCTCTGAGCTCTATTCCTATTATACTAGCGTTTAAAACGGCTGCTCGTTTTCTACTAATAAGAAATTCCGGAATAACTTCTTTTTAAATAAATCAACCTGTATCTAACAGCAGCACACATGAATTTTTGTCTCAGACAGTTCCTAACATATTTACTAATTTTGTAAATTAGAAACGCATCGGTGAGACGGTCTGATTCAATTTTTTTTTCGTTTATTAAGATATTTTGATTTGTTAATAATGAGCTGATATACCAATCGTTACTCAGTATAAAAATATTTTCAGGTTTTTAAATAATAAAAAAATCACTATTTAATTAATTGTTTTTGCACTTTTATGAAATTTTTTTTATATTTAAGTATTCTGAACTAATGATCAATACTTATTGTATAATAAATGCTTATATGAAAGCTGAAGCGATTATATATAAAATCAACAGATATATGAAAGATAATTTGGAAAAATAAGCAGAAGAGAATATACTTTAAGTCACAGCTTTCTTCCTCATTAAGCAAAAGCTTTCTTCATTACTAAGCAAAAACATTTAGAAGAAGATATTACGTAACCTAGCTGAGAAAGCATTCACTTTAACAAAGTGGTTTTCATGTGCTAAGGCAATGTTCTTTTGAAACAATTAAAGATGCAGAAAAAAATTTTTTATTGAAAAGCGTAGGAAAAAGATAACCAGTTAAAATCTAGAAACATAAATGAATAACTACCTCGTTAAACTAACCAATATCTTGTTTCAATTTTTTTAAAAAAATATCTACTGATAAACCGCGATCTCGTATTAGAATCTTGACTTCTAGACCGGTTAGAGGAGAGTTCACTACTTCATTTTCCAGAATATTGTTTGTGTTTACATGTAGTAAATCTGCATTTAATGTTAACAGAAAGGAATCGACCTTAACTTAATAGCTTGCCTTCAATAATTGTTTTTGCTTGTTTGAATTATACTTCTATTACTTTTTATATTTCCTGGGAATAAATATTATTCATTAAATATATTCTTAATAGTAAAAAGTTCCATAAAATATACCCAGCATCTTATCGACTTAATCATGCATACAGTATAATGTAAACTAAAAATATTTCTTAATGAAAATTGTAAAATTATCTGACATTTGTTATCATATACGAATGAAATATATGTATCCAAATTAATAATGTGAATCCAAATGAAAATTACCAAAGTGCCGAGTAGAAATATAAGGCATCCAAATAAAAATTACCAAAATGACAATGACAAATTGAACAAAAATGAAATTTATTCACCTACAGCAGATTTGAATTCTAAAAAAGAAGGCTTTCAACAATATGTAAGGCTAACAACAATTTTAATGAAACTATTCAAGGAATCGGCTTTTTTTAGACGTATGCATCATCAGTCATTACTAGCTGATGATTTTCTGAGTAGAAAATAAATGCTTTTGTTGGTGGTTCAAATTGTTGTTTGTATTTTCCAATCTATTGCTACAAATTTCTTTTGTTGTTACTTATAGCACTTACCATAGAAAAGCCCTCTGGCAAAGTCAGTGATTTAAGCTGAGTTTGTGCAGTAGCTTCTGAGGTAAAGGCTCTCTGAGCACCCGAGGGCAGAAGTCCGACTTCTAGCTCATATGAAGATGACACTCACACACTCGCCTGCAGAATCCCTTTTTACAGGGGGGATTCTTTCACATACCTCACGGATAGAGCACAGGGTAAGGAACAACCATGCCCAAACCAGGACTAGAACCCAGGACGCTGAGATCGCAGGAAAACGGGCTGCCCCTAGGACAGAACGCCAGCACACACCTCTTTAGGAAGGGTATAGGAATCATAATTTTGAAGCAATCAAATGTATTAAAATGAAAACTATAATTGAAATATATTTTTGATCTCTTATGAATATATATTAATCAAAAATTTATTTTCATTGTTTTAAAAAAATCAATTCTATGTAAAATCAATAATGGAAGATCAGATTTCAAAACAGATTAGTCTAAATAGCCGTGCAGTATTCGAATAAGACTTTAAATTTTTTTTTAGAAATTGAAAATTTATTATTATTTGTTGGTTGACTATCATATTTAATTAACATCAATCTCTAATAGCTAGAACTCCAATTTAAATCATGGGTTAATGAGAGAAGTAAAATGAGGATTAAGGAATTATAAAGAGACTAAGAAGTGGTCAGTTAATCAATTTTTGGTCACATGAAAGACATCAAATATTTCAATCCAATTTAATCTTGGAAAAACATTGTACTGAAAAAAAAACTAATGACACTGAACTAAGTTATTTATAGTTACATAGATGGCATACATCATTTCGTTTATCATGTATATTTTTAAGTAAAGTACGGGAAAAGAATTTTAACAATCGCTAATATTTTCTTACACTTTTTTCTTCCTCTTAGCTGTTTTTTTTCCCTTGTTCTTTGAGTTTATCTTTCTTGTTGAGCTATTTATCATTAACAAAATGATAGGACGAACATATAGTATTTTTTTTTCATGCGTAAATTTAGTATTTCATGTGAACATATAGTATTTATTTAAATGAAAACTATTTTCAAAATGCTTCTAAAAATAAAAGACATTTCTAGCTTTATGACATATTTTCTGAAGAAAATATAAAATTGGAATTACGATAATATGAATAAAATATAACTTTTTTCCAGCTCTATGTAACTTTGTCTTTAAGCCCTATAAAGTATAAGCGTTAAAGTTTATACCAGACATGCAATATCATATATTTTTTGTGCCACTCAATCAACAACCAAGTTTAAAATATATACGAATAATTTGGTGCTCTAACCACTTGCCATAAGAGCTAAAAGAAAGATTTAATATTCTCAAATCTGCCACAATATTTATGTAATATATGATAAAGAAGGTATATGAATATATTGTAAACATTAAGAAGGTGTAAAATTTTATAGGATGTAGTTGAGCGATAATTCAC
Organism: Argiope aurantia; assembly: GCA_026543865.1. NCBI lineage: Eukaryota > Metazoa > Arthropoda > Arachnida > Araneae > Araneidae > Argiope > Argiope aurantia. The sequence goes on along the minus strand of JAPMOR010033110.1, from coordinate 650,372 downwards.
TCATGCATTATCTACTCAGACTTACAGAAAAATTTTGTACGAATACTTTTTATAAACTTCTTACAATACTTTGAGACAGAAAACGCCGTTTTCTTCTAACAATAGCTTTCAAAAACAAAAAAAAACAAGTCAGTGAGTGTACATGTCCATTAAGAGTGTCATTCAGAGCATAACAAGTATTAAATATGTAAATTTATTTGAAAATTTTCTTTGTATAACAAAATATTACCCTGGTTACCTATATTCAACAGAAAGCTTTTATGTAAAGACGCCAAAAAAGGATTGTATGCAAAACGATACACTGAAACTGCTTAAATATTTACTCTGTATAAATAAAGGAAAGTAATCCATACTCTAGAGTGTTATGTGGAATTTTCTTATGTAGGTAAAGCATTTTAAATTTCAGAAATGTAGCAAAATACATTTAATGATAGTGTCTGTTTTATTAAAAAGAATTGTTAATCAAAATAGAGTCTCTTAATCATTTTTTCATATCTAGATATTGCTTTCTAGCAGATAGTCTCATAATAAGGAATACAAATTAATAGATACTTTTTTTAATTATTGCAGATTTGTTTGGTTTGGTTTGAGGTTTTTTGGAGTAAGAGTCAACCTTCGCTAAACTGAACCAGACATGTGGCTAAAAATAAAATGAACCCATCAACATGCAAAAGAAGACACAAAACTTAAAAGCCCCTGTTCGATCAAGACATGTTTATTTAAAAATAAGTAGTAAATCTGTAGTAAAATTCAACGAGAAAAACAAAAGGTACTCGATTGAAGTCATGATCCTTGATTCCTTGAATTGGCGATTGTTTGACGAGAAGACTCTAGAAAATAAAATAATCACGGTGCGGTGACGTTTTTGTTTAGAACCGATCTCCATAAATTTTTCCAGAAAATTGTATTATCTCGTTATGAAATTATCAAAGGCGAAACTTCAGAAGAAGAGCAATTTTTCTCCTCGGAATATTTACCTGTAGCAAGCGCTTTAGAGGCATTTGAAGCTCTAATTTGCTGTTGTTGTTGTTTAATGTCAGTTTTCTTTTTGTCTATGTGTTTTTTATTTTTGCAAATACTATCTTTCGGAAAATTTCGACTGTGCGTTTTTAGTTATGTTCCGTCGTTTCTTCTGAAAAAAATTAAGCGTCGTTGCCCGTTGTTGAGCTTATTGATCTTTTTCTACCATGCCCCTCAAGTTGATTTTTCTAATAGTATATATTGCTTTGTTTATTCCCTATTCATATTTATCATTACGAAGTTAATTTAGTAGTGTGTAATTATGATATACATTGAACAATATAAGATTTTAATTGAAAAAAAATTAGGAAAACTAATATTAGACTACAATTTATACAGAAAGTAGGAATGTTGGATTTATCGTCTAATATCAATTCTAAATTTGGTCAGATTAAGTAACTGAGAATTTAATGCCAAATCAAGATCGAATATAAAATAAATAAAAAATAATTTAAATTTGCACTAGAAATTTATCTATTCTGAATTTAATCAAAAGTATCGAATGCTTTGAATTGGTTAATTGGCATATTTGCATAAATCTGCTATTAACCTATTACTAAATAAACCATTTGAAAATAATTTAAATATTATCATAAAGTCTGAATAATCTATAATTCACAATAGTTAATAATATCGCCACATTTAATAGTTCTTCATATTTTTCTAGTGATTCCAGGCTAAAGAAGGTAATCCTAGAAAGCTGTCTGTGTAACCATCAAATATTGTGCATATGAATGTTCACATTTTCTGTTCTTTTTATGTGTGAATTAATGTTTCTCTTTTTTTATAAGTTTTTTTTGTCTATGACAAACTCTTAAATATAACATTTGAGTTCTGCAAAGAAATTTCAAATAATATCAGACTTTGCCTCAGCAAAAATACAAACACAGCCATAATTGTATTTATCCTGTTACTTTATTTTGAGTTCAACACACGGTTACATGTGCAGTCTTTTTTTTTATATTTGCCGCACATCCATTTATAATCCTAGAAAAGATGAACAGAAACTACAAGGCTTTTAAAAAAATGCGTGTTTGTAATTATTTATTTCTATACTGTGTAAAAGTCTGACTTATTATGCTCTATAATGACTTGTATTTCCAGCTTAAATTACTTCCACAATAGGACAATTAGAATTGCTATTTTGAATCCATGATATGATGATATTTACTTAAGAATTTCCATAGTTTTCAACACTTAATTAAATATCTTTAGAAATATTTTAGAAATATTTACTTTTGAGATCTTAAGATAACAATGCTGGCATGAAAAAGGAACCTAAAATGAAAAAAAAAATCATATTACATTACTTCGTAATAGGCAGAACTCCTGTGGCTCCTTTTCTGTAAT
>JAPMOR010033110.1:549031-603839 GCA_026543865.1 Argiope aurantia | reverse complement strand
TAATTAAGACAAATAATGACTTAGAAAATAATAATGTTCTCACATAATAACTTGAAATTTGCGATTTTTTTTATTTTATTATTTTTTTAATTTTATTTTTATTTTTTATTTTAATTTTATTTATTTTTTTAAATTTTAACTTCATAATGATAGAATAAATTTTGAAAGTTAAATGAAGATTATTTCTAATGTTGCATTCACTGTTTTTTTTTGTATTTTTAATTACTTATTTAACTTAGGATTAATCAACTTCCTGTTTTAAATAAGCGGTAGGGTTTTTTGTTGCTAAGTTTTTCCTAAGGGATAGTAACATATCACTGAGAGATCAATTAACACAGTTTTCAATGACAGTATTTTGAGACTTAGCTCGTAAAATTCATAGGTTGTCATATGGCATCATTTTTTCATTAGCTAAGTTAGATGAATATCTCATTTTGAAACTAAAATAAGATAGATTTTCTATTTATCTTTGCGCCTTTATCATATAGCAAAATATCTGCTTTGTGACATGTACGGTCCATTAAACGAAACATGCACGCGTTGGTATTCAATAGTTATTTATTTTGCTGAAACAATTTAATTTTCTAATGATCCTTAATTATCTAGGAAAAATATTAGATATTCGTATCAAAGACTGGAAATTTATTCTATGACAAAGCGATCAATAGAATTTCTAGATACTTTACAGCAATTTTAATAATTTAAATATCTTTTCCAATGAAATTTTAATATATTCTTAAAATATACAACAGCATTTGTATTTTAATCTAAAATATATACAAACTTTCAAACAATTTGAAAAGTATGATTAAAAATTCATTACCGGAAATTAATCTCGTAAAATTGTTCTTCATGTTTACAGACGTATAATCCCAGAAATATGAAGCTAACTAAAAGACAATCTTTCTCTATTTCATATTTCGAAGTTCCATTATAGTATGCAAAAAAAATCTTAATTTATCTTAAAGTATGTAATTATTTCAAATTGGCAGAAAACAGTTTACTGAAAAAATACAAAGTATATTGAATGCGCCTGGAAAGCTTGTTAAATGTATGGACAGGGTTTTTTTTTTGAATAACTCAAAAATGCTTAGTTAATGATGAAAAATGGATTTTAAATTAAAGCCTTTTTGGATTTTTTTTGGAATTGTTGTTGTTCAATGTCTAGACTATAATTGCTTGAACAGAAGCACAGATCAGGATATAATTATTTAGTGATTTGTTTTCTATATAAGTCTTAAAGAATTTAAATTTAAATGTAATGAGTATAAACGTCGAAAAAATTAGTCTTATTTCCTTCTTTACTTAAAGCAATAATTTAAGACGTATTTTCAAATTCTAGATTGAAATATTTCCCTAATAATTGTTTAAAAATGATTTATCTAGTTGCTTACTTATGAGATATCTTTTTCTGTTTCCATCATGTATTTGCTTCGATTTCTGCTAATCAGCAAATAATATTGATAATTACTAAGAAAAGATCAATATCTCCTAAAAATTTACTGTTGTTTGGCTACCGGATTTAAAATTAATATTTTTATTATTTTATTTAAATCAATTTTCGCTTATTTTTAATGCATTACATTTTATATTATTTAATTACTCTTACTTATGTTGTTTAATTTAATGTGAGACTTTTTTCACTTGTTTGTCTCATTTAGTCGCGCTTGTTTATCAGTTTACTTGCTTTACGTATTATTTTGTGAAATCACTTCCTGTTATATATAATTGGCAAAATTAAAACATTTTGATTATAAAAGAATGTTAACTCTTAATTTTTATGAATATTCAGTAAGTGCTGTGCCGAGCTCCTGAATTAGTGGTAGATTAAAACATTTTACGACCTAAAAGAATGCTTATATTATAAGAACCATTTTTAAATAAACCGATAATTTTAGAAACAAATTTTTAAGTTAATCGATATGTTAATGATTTATTTAGATTTTCTATTGTTATTTAATTAGTTTCGGAAGAATGCATTTTTTTTATTTAAAAGGAATCTCTACTGTACGACATTCGCATATATACCTATTATTTAAACATATGTTCGTTTGCAATAAAAACTCTACTATATTAAAAAAGTGAATAAAACGGAACAGATAGATATTCGATCAATTATACAAGACAAAGTATAAATATTATCCTAATATTTAATAATCCATAGCATTTGTATTTTTAACAAATGTATTTGCTTGGCAACGAGGTTAATAACATCTTTTAATCGAACTGCCAGGTACTCGATTCATCCTAAGCAATTGCTTAGTCCACTTAGTTAAAAATTCGTCCCTGGCCTGGTGACACTTTCTGGCATTCATTTCTCTACATCTATGAGGTGAATTAGAACTTTAAGTATTTAAAATATGAAAGAATTTTTCTTTTATGTTCTAAGACAGAAGAATTGTTCATAATATATAATCTTAATACCCTTTTCCTTGAGGTTAAGAAGAAAAGACTAGAACATTTAGATTTGTCAACTCTAAAATGAAAAGCTCATATAACAACACTCTTCAGGCAGTTACTTTTCAGACAGTTCATTGTTCTCTTTGAAAGGGGTATATTTTCTAGTCTCTCCTATTTCCACTTACGGAGTTTGTTTAGTTGTTGTACATCTGAAATCAGATCTTCCATTTGTTAGTTACTTTTAAAGCGCTTATGCGCAATCTTAGCTAGAGTTTTGAATTTAAAAAAATATTATTTCACGAAAAATACCTTTTGAAAGTTATTGATAATACCTGATTAAATGATGATAATACCTAAATTTTTTATTTAAGTAAAAAAATTATGAAATACGTTCACAAAGGCTTAATTTTTTTGTTCTTGTTGTTTTGTTGTCCCAATCAGTAAGCTGATTCTAAATGCAAAATAAGATCATAAAATACTCTTAACTGAAATGTATGCCAGGGAATGTTTTCCTGATTTCATGAAAGTAAATGCAAAAAAAAAAAAAAAAAAAAAAAAAAAAAAAACTGCGAAAAAAATTTTACACAAATAAAAAGCCTCAATTTATTTGCAATGAATGTTTGTTTTAAATCAGTAATTCTTAGAAAAAAAAAGTGTGTTTTTAAGATATTTCTCTCATTTCCCTTATAAAATCCCTAATAAAGTCATATATTCTCCAATAAAATTGTCATTCCGAGGCATAGAAACTGTGAACATTTGTCATGACCACAAATGCTCATATTTAAGTTTTCACATACCCACGTATGAGAGTTTTGTAATTCTTAGAATGATGCTACCATAATTATTATTTAAATTCATATATTTTCCTTATTTGATTTTTTAAAATATATATTCTGCCGACTTTGATTTAACAGTACAAACAGTTAGTATGCTACCATGTTTCTATTTATTAAATTTCTTTTTACAAAATAATTATTATTGGATACCATTTAATGTGTATTTAAAGATTTACTTAGACCTTTAACACAAATTTTGAAATATTCACGCATTTTATGACTTTAACTAATATTCAATTGATTTATTTAAAACAGTAGTAGGAAAGAAAATCCAAGACGCATTTCCGAAGCTTTCACTATTTAAGATTAAAACTAAAATTTGACACAAAACTACAGCTTGTGAAAACCATGTCAAATTTCATTTATCTAAATTATTGGGTTTTTTAACTGTCGCATTTACATACTTTCGATTGCACAGAGTGACCGACTGTCAACTCGTTGATTGATTTCATTGAAAGATTCATAGAGATCTACGTTTTAAATGATAAAATTATGTACCAAATTTTTCCATATTACTTTTTATATTTAATAGATATCCTGTTAACCCAGCGATTCTCAACCTGTGGGGCGCGAGCACACTAGAGGGGGGGCGTGGCTATATCCAAGTGAAAATATTTTAAAAAATTGATTAACTGACTGAAAGGAAAGCATACATTCACAAAGAGAACAAAGAACAAAATACATTTCGACATATTTAATAACTTATTAAAATAAAACAACTTATAAATCAAAGCATACTAAATTAAAGCAAATTTAATAATTATTAGTGAATTTCTTGGGCTTGTCTTGCAGAGCAAAGTTTTTCGAAGGAAGGCGTAGTATTAGAAATAGTCCCTTCTAGTTCTCTTTCTGTATTTTGTCTTCAAAGAAGCCCCAGAAGAAAATCCAGTTTCACAAAGGCAGGATGTTGAATGGTAATAGAATGCAAAATGACCTTGTTTTTAGTGGAGAAAAATCATCCTCTACTCCTGCCCAAAATTGAAATAGTGATTTATTACTAAATTGTCTTTTAGTTTCGCCACTTATCGTGAAGTCTCTGAATTTTTCTTCCTCATCAATTGAGAGTCCTTCAGGAGTCTTATGAAATGGATCTCTAAGCCACTCGTACCTTGCTACCAGTTTGTCGTCAAAAAGAAAATACTTTTTAAAATTCTTTGCCAGCATGGATAAATGATTTTCAATCGTTACAAAAGCAACTTTTACAGGTTCTTCTTCAGCCTTATAAGTTTTAGTACAATCATCCACATTTGCAAACATTGTTAAGTTTTTTGCTTTAAATTTCTGCTCCACAATTCCAATTTTCTACAAAAAGCATTAACTTTATCACTCGTATCTAACATATGCGTAATTTCTCCTTCGAGTTGAATATTCAAGTTATTTAATTTCTAGAATATGTCGACCAAGTACCTCAATTTCATCACAAATAACCTATCGCGAAAATTCTCAGCCTCCAGTTTGTTTTCTTCTTCTAGGAAATGGCGATTTCTTCTCTTAATTCATAAACTCGTTGCAAAAATTTCCCACATAATAACTATCTTGCCTCGCAATAAAATAGTAACGTTGAAGGTACTGAACTCATGTCTTTACAAAGTGTGAGCAAAGATTCTCGATTTCAAGGGTCTCATTTTTATATAATTTACTACGGTTACAGCCGTAGTTAACACAATATTCTGACCAGGACTCATTTCTTTCGAAGCCAAAGCTTCTATGTGAATCATGCAATGTGTGCACTGAGGCGAATTTTGTTTTACAAGTGCTTGTAAACCTTGGAAATCTTCCGGACATTGAACGAGCACCATCAGTGCATATTCCGAAGCAATTTTTCCATTCTATGTTTGCCTCGTTCATAAAATCATTTAAAATAGCAAATAATGCGAGCGCTGATGTTATGAGTTCTATTGGTTTGTAGAAAAGTAGTTCTTCTACTACTGACATATTATCACAAATTTGAACATAGACAATTAAATGAGCGTCTTTATTACTATCTGTTGCTTTTTCAAGCTGTATTGAAAACAATTTGTCACGTAACTTCGAGAAAAGCTGACACTATACATCTTCAGCTATATCGCCTATTCGACGAGCAACAGTATCATTTGAAAGAGGAATGGACTGAAATTTCTAAGAAAAATTATCTCCAAACATAGTTTTTACAATCTCAATTGCTGCTGGCAAAATAAGCTCTTCACCAATGGTGTGAGGCTTTTTACATCTGGCTATTTTATATGAACTTTGCAATTAAAGCTTTTTTATTCACAGACAAAGTTTCTTTAAAAAATGACTTTTACTTTTTATATGATTTTAATTTTAATTCGAAGAATTCTCTGGATTTGTTGACGCACTCACTATGAAGCGTTTCCAATTGCCGTTTACGTTGCTGCCTGCGGCCAACATTTTTGAGCAAATGACACACATGGGTCTTTCTTCTTCATTTACTTCAGTACTGGTGAACCCAAAATTTAAGTATTCTTGAGAATAGTTCCTTGATTTTACTTTCGGAACCACGATCGTCTGTGTACTTGTTGATGCTTGACTATCGTCTAATGCTTGCTTACTTCCGGTTGAAAATTTGTTCGTGAATCTGCATAAATCTGCTGCCGTGAATATTTAATATGGTGAATTGCATTTAACACGAAAACATATAACAAATTCACGATAGATTCGATAGCGATAAAAGGACCAACTTCAATGAGACTGGCTGGAATAGAAACTTGCGTTATCGAACATTTTCCTTCTTTCTGTGAGAAATCATTTGCTCGGCGCATGCTCGAGACGGCATCGGTCGTGTGGACTCCCTTCCACAAATATTGCTATTTTTTTCACTTTTGTTTTATCATGCTTCTGTCTTATTTCTTTTATTATTCGAAAGAATATATTCCAAGTTTCTAAATTTAGCTCACTCCGTCTAGGTTAACTTTCATTAACGAATTTTCTACTTCCATGTTCTTTTAACGTTATCTCCATGTTTGGCTTTCATTTCAAATATAATATTTAAATTTCCTCCGCTTTCCTCCGCTTCATCTGTTCAACCCTGCTTGTCCAAAATGCAAGATGTGGTTTCTCGCCAACGTTGGTTCGCTTTTTCTCTTGTTTTGGCAGTTAGTTAAAAGCAATTTAAAAACAGAATCCAAAATATATATTATATATACATTATTGTTTTATACATTTTATTGTAAGTGGGAGGCGCGATAAAAATTATGATTGAAAACTGGGCCATGAATGCTGAAAGGTTGAGAAACGCTGTGTTAACCTGTTCTCAGACAAACTTTAAATGAATTTGGTTTAAAATTTAACATAAATTTACAATATTGTTACATAAACCGCATTCGAAATTTCAACCATTTAGCTCAAAATGTTTTAGAATTATCTTTTTCACATAGAGACGGATTTATTTTTCAAAATACATAAATTCATCTTCCCATCTCCAGGATGTCTGAAAAGTGTAGATTATCAAAACCTAGAAATCAAGCATATTGATGATAACAATACTTTTTCTTTGTTTCTTCTATTAAAAAATGATGCGTGCAACAAATTGAAATCATTTTGTAATATTATTGTTTGGTAGTTTTTCTGTTTAATTTTTTTTTAAATTGCCCATTTCTCTTTATTGCACAATTCTCTGCTATCAATAAAACTAAACCATACTCCTTTTCTTCACTGTCAAAGGAACGAAAGTAACATAAACTTCCATGAATTTAAATGCCTTTGAAAACTGTTTAGAATGCATATTTATGCTGCCTCTAAATTTATCGAAAAACAACCGACAAAACTTTCACATTATTCTCCCCTCTCGGCATTAAGCAATGCGTGAAAGAAAAGTTTGCTGACACTTTGGAAGGTTCACTGTTGAAATAAAGTGAAAACAAATTCAGTGCTTTTTTTATTTCTCTTCTGCAAGTAATAAATTATTTTGTATATGTAGAAAATACCTGTTCTGTTTGTTTTATTTTATGGGAATAAGCCCTTGAATATTTTAAAAGTTGATGTTTGTTTTAAGTGAAGAAATAATGTTATTTTATGTATATGTATGTTTTTACCTGCTTTTGAAATGTTTTTTTTTTCTCGGAATATAAAAGAAATTGTAGAAATAATCATTCTGGCGATAAGAAAAAAAAGAAGAAATCGATATTTATTCAATAGATAGTTTCATAGAGCTGCCACCTTTATTACAAAAAGGAGACAAAAAATGATTATTATTAAAACTGAAAGACAAATAAATACAGAGTAATAAATCAGCGGAAGTGGTCTTCCCAATTCTTTCTCTCCCACTCATTAATAAAGATGCTGCCCCAGATAATACCTTGCATAGCATTGTTGTATCATAGTTGCGAAATATTTCTGGTCGTGAATTTAGTATTTTTACTGAATATATAGTATCATCCTTGGCGAGATTTTTGGCAATTAATCCCTGGCATACGTTTAATAGTATCCGAAAATAGAATGTGTGTTTTAGAAGCATTTTTACCATCCGTTCGAAATAAAATTTGACACAAAATTACACTTGTAGTCACAAAATCTCGACCCAAATTTTATATATTTAAATCACTGAGGTTTTGAGTTATCGCGTTTATATGTGTCTAAAAGCAGAGACCGACAGACAGTCAACAGCTTGTAGGAATTTTCTTAAAATTTGATAGGTATAGATGTTATGTCTGTGTACTGAATTTAACTCATCTAGTTCTCTCCGTTGTGTAGTGATGTTAATTTATATTCGAACAGCCGTATAGAAAGAGTTTCTCTGAAGGACTTTGCTCAAATTTTGACAGCATTCTTCAAATTTGGTGTAAAGACCGTATACCAAATTTCGTTCATCTAGAGCAAAGCATTTTTAAGTTACCTTTGTCACAGACAGGCACATGGACATTTTTCACAAATATATTTTTCGAACTCGGGGAGGTCTGAAACATGGAGATTCTTAGAAATGTCGGGTTCGAATATTTTGACTATTGCTATACTTTCTCTATACTACGTATAAGAGAAGGTAAAAGTTCAAAGAATTCAACATCAATTTGATAAATAATTTATCTCCTTTGGTAAATGAAAAATTATTCTGCATATAGAAATACACATTTACTTTCTAGCTTACTATTATTAATTTCCATACTTTTCAGGTGATTAGAAATTCAAGATATTTTCTCTATGTTATGGTCTTATATGAGTATTCCAACTTTGTTATTCAAAGGTATTTTAAACATCTAATTTCGAAATAAATATCTTTTTTTATTAACAAAAAATGTATAAAATTTCTGTAACTTAATTTCGTTAAATTAAATAAAATCATTGTGAAAAAAATGATAATTCAATTACTATTTCCATTAATACAAAGAGCATTGTTTTCCACTTTACTAATTAACCTTCCCTTTATAATTTTATAACTGCATTTAAATCTCTTATATTGACATTAATTACAGACTAAAATTTTGTTTTCAGAAGATAAATAATAAATGTAAATAAACATAAATGATGCAGTGTTCTTTGTTTAGCTATTTACTGAACATAACTAAAATTAAATACTTCAATAAACATATATATAATAACTGTAAATATAAAGTCGTGTAATTCAATTATAAGATCATTGTTTTCTTCTAAATATTCTCATACATACGTCATTCAATGCAGGTTTTAAATTGAGTAAATGGCTTTACACTCTTTTTAAATCGTGTAAATTAAGCCTGAGCAGAATGTTGTTTTATGGATTTATTTACATTAACGTCCCGTTTTAAAGCAACACTAGGGCTCGTAATTTTGAACCTCAGTCAATTGACGAGGACGACGCCTGAGCTGGCACTCTTCTCGCCACACCAGCGAGAAACGTTTGGCCCGGACGCTTTAACGTGCACTAGACCCGCTTACACGACGATTCTTCGACGGAATCGGGTCCCGAATCTGAAACCCTCCATTTTCGAAGCCGATACCTTACCACCAGGCCACAGCTCCCGAGCAGAATATTAGTCTGATTAAATTAGAGTACGGCAACAATATATAATAATAGAAATTGATGAAAATTTTTCTATTTAACTATATTATTTCACAAGATAATTATGAAAAAGAAATTTTTTGATACTAATGCATATACATATTTTTGGGCAGCATCGTTATTTCTTTCTCAAACATTCATTAATGTTTCATTTTTAAAACTACTCTAGGCCTTTTCAGTGATGAATCTCGAAATTTTGTAGCATAGTCAGATAACGAGAATGACAACAGAACAAGTACTCCTTCCCTTTAATCTTCCTATAGACACCAGCGATGAGACTTTGGACCTCAAACGATTTCACTTGTCTCAAGCCCTAACATATGGTAGTGTTCCGGAAATCGTCCGATGATTGTACATTGAAAATCCAACAAGCTCATTAATGAATAATAACGCTTTATTCCACCCGAAAACACGAAATACAAGCAGCAATACACATCCAAGGCGCATATAAAGACAGTATTTGCAGAAGTCATCAACACACATCAAATCTCTAATTATATAATATGTGGCACAAAATTTCTGCATAAAATAACTGGAGAGATCGCTGTGTGAACAACACTCTAGACTACATTGACTCGCTCCAGCCTTTCGAATTTACGAGATATCAGATTCTCTGACAAAGCTTAGAATCTCGAATAGAAATACCGCCATAATTATTGAGTTTTCAGAAGTTTTCATTTTTTTAATCAAAATTTTCGCCATAATCAAGGATTGTTAACCAGGCATAGAATCGATTTCATTAAAAATATTTGTAAATCTCTCTTTCCAACTAAAAAATTAACTTTGAATGGAAGTAGCATTATATATTCATACTAGTAAGCCTCAAATACACAATCATTAGGTACTCAAGAGGGCACTTTAATATCTTCCAATGTGAGTAAGAGAGCATATTTTTATACTGAAAAAATACAATTATTTGATTTCTTGAATCACTATACCTACATATTTAACTCCCAACTCTTTACTAGATTATATCAACAACATGAAATCTCCATATTCCATAACTTTCTCATGGCGTAGCAAAGAGTTGAGAAAAATCTCAACTTTTCACAACTACAACATCTCACAGTCCGAAGCAGCGTTAAAATGAAATTATCATATTACTTTACTCCAAAGAGCCACATTGAATTTTACGCCCGAGTTTGACTTTAACGTAACATTACTCAGTTGTCCTTCAACATGAAGTGGTCGCTGCAAGATATTAATACATGGGCGAGCAGCACATCGTTTCGTGATCTTGCAAGGCAAAGTAACAATGCATATACTAAAAATAACTGAGAACGCATTAGTTGCTCCGGCTCCATTGAATCTGTGATATTCGTGTTTCATTTATGTACTAACGACACCTGTAGGTAAGCGAATAGATATAAATGGCTTTTGGGCTTGTGGATTAATTGGCATTGATGCGAGAGGATTAGATGGCGAACAAGGATTTTGTTTGGTACGATGCGTTAGGCATTAATACTGGAAGATAAAAAGAAATATTTCGGTTTCTTTGATAATTTTGAAGTTATCTGCAGAATTGTAAATTTAAGTTTCTGATAATTTTCGAAGGCTTACATTTTTTTCGGCGAATAATTCAAAAAATATTTATTTTCATATTCATCTTTCTCTTTTTATGCGATTTTAAGCATACTGTTAATCGGAAAGATGGCTGAATATACTTGTCAAAGTTAATTTTTTTTGATATGTAAGATATAATCGTAGCCCTTTCATTAGTAAAAGTTGTCAACGTTCATTCGTCAGTAGATAGGTTGCTGTGGCCTGATGTGAAGGTCTCTATTTATGGACCGCAATGTCCCTTATTCGAATACCGATTCTGCCTGAAGAAAGCTACATAAGAGGTTACGGCCCTTTCTAAATTCGTCGGACCATATGTACACACATTGAGGTTTTGCTTAAATGTGGGAATTCGCAACGGCTCAAGTATTGCTCTCGGGTTTTTTTTAATGTTTTTAATTTCCATGATAAAACTTATGCGTTGAAATAACAGAAAATTCATTTTATTGATTCTTCGAAAAACTAATAACAGCATTTGAACATTTGTTGAATACTTGAAATGAGCATTAAAACAAATGAATTCTTGAACATTTTCTTTCAAATGTTCAAAAAATATTTGCTGGTGAATGTGACAATTTTTAAACCTTTATTTTCTATGAGAATATATTTTAAAATAATCATATAATATTTGATAACCTGAAACATCTGACTGAAAAATGCATTTTTTAATCCAATAGTTTTTATATTAATTCTAGAAATTTGTTTGCTTGAAATAAATTTGCCAATGACAGAGAATTTCCATAAATTTATGATTTAAAATTATATCAATATTCCAAATATTCTGGAGTTCCCTATATTGTGAAGCAACTTTTGTCTGTGTATTTCCCTGGCAAATGTTTCCCAATATGTAACCATAGAAGCAATTCATGATTCCTCCCTTCATGAAGTACCAGGCTTTCGAAATAAATTACATTACTAGCTTCCAAACACCGCAAACATTGCATTCTTGTCCGACTATGACATAAATACACAATTGCTCCACACGTAGCATGTTCAACCGAGAATTAATTCTGATCATACAAACAGCCCGTCATGTGATTCCGCAGGTCAAATGTGGAATGAACAACAGGGAATGCATTAGTTACCGATGCGTCGTTGCGCTGAGGACATAAGGCTGTCATTTATGTATTAGCACCCAGAGGCGAAGAGACAAATACGAGCAAAAATTAAATAACCGGGATTGTGAATGCCTTTCCAATTTAGTGGCATGTATTCTGAAAAGCGTATTGGGTGATTATAAATTCAATGCTAGGCATGAATAGGAACAAAAACTATAAAGCAACGGAAATTCATTCCGATATTTTTTAGTTGTTAATTAAAGTAAAACCTGAAAATGTTACATTTGTTTGTATTTATAATTTTTGAGTTTTAGAAATATTTTTGGAATTTTTTTCTTTTTTTCAATCTATGCATAAAGTTAAAAAATGTGTCTAAAGACTGCAGAAACAAAGGAAAAGGAAATAACAGTAGTCATCAAGGATGCGTATTAGTTGCAGGTGAATTTAGGCCCTCAATCCTCGCATTTATACGAAAAAGAGAGGTATTAAAGTGGCCCAGTAGTTCATCCTTCAATAGAGAGGAGAAGGGAAATGAAGAAACAAATGTATAATAGATGTCTTTCGCACCACAGAAATGATTAAAAAAATAATCAAGGGGGTTGTCATAGACTTCGCTGCTTAGCCCACACTAGTAAAGAAGGGGCTTCCTCTCTCTTTAGGCGATCTTTCTTGTGTGTTATATTTTGGCACCAATAATTAGAGTTTTTGTATTGGAATATTCAGCAGAATTCACAGATTTTTCATAGCCCATTGCAGTATGTATATATAGAAAAAGAATCAAAAGTTTGGTTCAGATTTGGGATCGTGGAGATTATGCTAAAAGGTAATCATCTTCAATATCACTAAAACATTTTGCGAGTTTAAAAATTATCAAACAAAAAATGAAAAGTGCATGTGTTTCCATTATAGATAAGCAAAGAATCAGAATTCCATATTGTTCACTCCATCCTTAAGGATATACCGTATTCTCAAAGAATCACTATAAAAAAGTTCGAGATTCAATTTTTCTGGAATCGTATGTTATATTTTGTGGTCAATACTATACAAATCGAGAAATATAATTTTGAAATAGATATTCTTTACGAAAAGAAACATAAAGTGAGATCCTACCATCCAACCACCGACAATTGCTAGATTTTCACTCTAATAGAATTACTTAAGAATGTATTTTATGGTCATGTAATCAAAATTAGATTAAAACATGAATTTCTTTACCGAATATATTTTTGCACAATTTTTATTTTAATTTCCTATGTACAATTATTTTTCCCTTTTAAATCGAAAAGTTCGCAGACAGCTTAAGTTTAAAAATTCCTTTCGAACCTCAAAGAGTTATGAGATTTTTAACTACTAGTATGTTTATATACTCTGATACTAATTATGAAAACTTTGTTCAGATTTTTGTGCAATCAATCGGTGAATTTTCTTATGAAGAAAGAATAAAACGGTTCTAACAAATCAGTCATGAGAGATTACAAGAAAAACATTGAGATTTGATCACATCCTCATTGAAAATATGTCTTTAATGTTTTAATACAAAATCAAAAATTCATCTCAAATATTCACAAAAAAATTAACACTTTTAAAAATATTTTTATAAACTTTATTTTTGATATAAATATGGTAAAATTGATAGGATGGGGCACCAAATTTCAGCATAATTTGTTTAACAGATATAGTAAAAATATTTTTGTTATTTTTTAGACCCAAAATTTATTTTCAAAATTTAAAATGTATCTACCTTTCTTCTTTTATATCAGTAGTTCACACTTAATAAAGCCTTTCGATAGCCTCATTTCATAACTAAGTATTTCTGAATTATTCACTACATTATACACAACAGCAACAACTCACATGACGTGAAGCAATGGCTAACGCAATTTATCCCATTACCTCCCTCCAAATACATTCACGTTCGGAATGTGATTTAAATACATAATTCTTGGTTGCTCTTCTGTACGAAACATGTTCAGCTAGGTATTAATACTGAGCCGATGAGCAGCCCGTTCATGATCCTGTAGGGCCGATTGCAGATTGCAGGGTGTGCTTTCTAGAAACAACAGAGAATGCATTAGTTACTCGAGCTCCATTGCACCCCCGACATTCGGGTCTCATTTATGTATTAGCATCCGCAGGTAAACAGACGGACACGAGTGGTTGGTGTGCCTCGGAGATTAAATGACCCAGAAGCGAGAGGATTAGATGATGAGTGAATGTTTAGTTTGCTGGGATATCGTTAGGAAATTGGAGTGAAAAATGAATAGTTGTGTGTTTCTGCTGCTTTCGACATATTTGCACGGAATCGCTGCAATATGTAGTGTATTTGGTCTTAAGTGTTTTCTTTTTATACGATACCGTGATAGCGAGTAAAATAAATCTTTATAGTATTCTATGAAAAGAAATTATTTTAAAATATTAATCATAAACTAATTACTCCGATCCGCCATGAGGGACACGGAAAAAAAAGATTGGCCAGACCGCTTCTATAGCAACATTGGCTGCAACTATGGTTGAAACCTAAAGGCTATTACCGGTCCGGTATAATCCTTCCCGTAAGAAGTACGTCCCGTCATCGATAGGAGGTAGCTAACCATCCACCAATTCTGTACCCACCAGGGTGGTATACCGGAAGATTATCATACTGATTTCTGAGATGCCCCCTGGTGGAAAATTTTGAAAAGTTGAGAAATAATTTGGTTTCTAAATAAAATTACTTTTTAACGTGGTTGCACTGTTATATCGAAGTAATAGAAACTGCGACAATGGGTAACATTTAAAAAGGTTTTTTATATGAGCATAATGTTCATATGATTTTTATATTTTATTATTGTTAAGAAAACCTAAAACAGAAGGTATATCTTATGTAAATTTGCATATCTCTATATGTATATACTTTCCTTAGCTGTTGCTGGACCAGGTAGCTATTTTAATTAATACAACTATTGTTAATTTGATTTTTCCTTTGCGTATTCTAAAACATACATCTCATAAAACGAATCAATACTCCACATTTCTACAGACAATTTCAAAATCAAATTTATAAAATGAATTTGGTTATGTTTGGGGTATAGAAGATAGTTGAAATGGATACAAAACCAGACATTATTAATGTTTCAAATAAAACGTTAACAACTATATGTAATAAGCAGGACAATCATTCTAAACAGGCAAACATTCTGGATTTCTTAGAATTATAACAAATTCAAGCCCACTATATAATGTCAATCTTTTTTTTTTTCGAATCTTTTCTTTTTTAATTTACATAAAGTTTCACTGCTGGTTAAACACCGTATCTGAAACAACATCAAAGAATAGATGAATTTCGGTTTCAGCTTATGTTAAGAACAAATTAAGTTAAGGAGCACCTTCAGCGACGGACCATGCTAATTACAGAATTACAGCTAATTACTCTTCATTTTTAATGATAAATAGATCGCTTTTTATACAGTCATTTAGGAAAATTCATACTTCATCAAGTAATACAATTGATTTACATCCTTATTCTGTTAAATAATTTTCATATACAATCATACAAACTGTTCTTGTTGAACCACAGGCCTTGGTAAGAGCTGGTAAGCATTAAGCTTTTATAGTTTAAGTATAAAGCTTGATTTATTATTCTATTTATTGTTTTGACAGATTTGTTTAAAGACTGCACTTTATTTCCGCGTCTGCGGTTTTAATCTTGTTATTAATGATTCCATTTTTCATTAAGATTCAAATAATACCCTTTCGGATATTCGTCTAGAATTTTCGTTCCTAGAACATATAATGATTCACCCCTTTTACCTTTCTGATTAATAGTACTGTTTGGATTGCAATTAAACATTTTGATTCCAAACATTCCATAAGATGTTTGAATTATATAATAGAGAAGTATCTATATTCCGAAGAGAATGCAGATATTTCTCTTCAGAAAGCCCAAAAACCTATCTTCAATCCACATTTTGTTTACATACGACAATATCATGAAAGAAGAATCAGTTTAAAAGCAGCAGGCAATATTTCTCATTTCAAATAATGATATGTTGCCAGAATTTTTATATTTCAAAGAATTTGCTTTTTTTTAATTTTTCTGAATGTTCAAAAGTTTGTAAATTTCTTCTATATAGAGAATTATGAAATATGAGATTAAAGCCTAAAATACATCATTATGGGATACATATGTTGCTAAAACGCTAAAAAAACAAAATCAATTTATTAGTTAGTTTAGTTATTTTTTTTTAAATAACTAATACATTTATTATACCCTTGCGGAACTAATATATCTGCAAGGATATATTTTAATAACTATTAACTTATTTAAATATATTTTTCCGGCTATGCAGTTCAGATTACTGTTTTGCTTACGGCTTACAAATGTTTAATAAAATATAAAAACTGTCTTCAAAATTATTAGAATGCTTTTAACCCTCATTCCATCAGATTATGTTACTACACGATGCTAAATAAATTTTTCTGATATCGACTTTGCTACTAACAATTCAATATCTTTCTAATAGTAATTATATATATTTATAAACAAAGTAGGCAAAATAGAAGAAAATCAGTCATATTGGTGATGCTGCTTGAGAAAGTGACTTGTCTTTCATTCGGTTTTCAAAGTTTTATCCTATAATATTGATAAAACTTATAAAAGCCATTATGAATTGATTTGATTAAGAATATCATACACTTTTCGGCAAGAAAGTTTTTATTTATAAAGCATACCGTAAATTTAATCAGATACGGCTGATAGGAATAAGTTACATGTCATATTATGTAGATAAGATATTTTAAATACTTTCGAATGTAAGAAATTTTCACAGAACATACTTTTTTTGCAAAACAGTATATTTCGGCGAATCAAGATATCTCTTTAACATACGGTTAGAGCATCTGTTCGTGATAACCAGAATCTACAAGTGAGTAGTTCTTCCCATGTATTATGTATAAATTCGATTTCGGCGCACGATGTTTGCATTTAAATTACGATAAGAAAAGTTACGCATAATACATGATTCTACTATAAGAAACTTCAAATTTTAAAGACGGACAAACGAGATGTATAAGATGGAAAAGTGAGATGCATGCTAGATGATATACAAGTTAAAAGTCATTGCTGGTTTTGGTATCTTACCTTTTTTCAATTGAAATTGATGCGGAATACAAATATTTAACTTCTGAGCTTCAATTTGGGAAAATCAACAAACTATCTGATATTTGCAAGAAATGATTTGTGTGAAGAAATGCATATGTGCCTGAAGATAATCTTCAATTCTCAGAAACATGTGAATATGTAATTACCTGAATACATTATCATATAACTCTGGAAGACCATTTTTAATTTCAAATTCATAAACTTTTTTCCTTTTCCGAATACAGATGATAGAAATAAAAATACAGTAATAGAAAAATTCGACTTGATATCTATCTTGTCCCTTCGTTTTAGACTGTCCTGACTCCGAAAAATACCATTTTTGAAACTAAATTTGTGATTTAATTATGAACACATTAAATCAGGGATGCATCGCGTTTCATATAAGTATGAAATTTAAAATATGATTTTGTCGCCAGACTTGTCGATCTGCGTCTCCACAAAAGGTTTATTGACTGACTGACTGCATCTTTACTTAAAAGAGATTATTAAACACATTAAATTACATAAACAAAGTAGCCATGTAATCTTTCTTATTGAGCAAGATGTGCTATTCGTCCACAGTGTTGTTTAATATTTTTAATGCCATACAATAATGTCACAGAAAAATCCATCCGTCCTGCGTATCTATAGACCAACAAGTTCAGTTACGAATAATAGATTATTCTATACGAAAACACAAATAATAAATAATAAAACAGATACGAAGAATTCATTTGGAAACCATAAATAGTTACTCCTATCCGCCACCAAGTCACACATATAAATCTGATTGATCGGATCACCGTGGCAGCATTACTGGCAAGAATTATGGTTGAATTCTATCACCAGCCACGGTACAACCCTTCCCATGGGAAGTACACTCCGTCATCAGCAGAAAGTAGCTAACCCCCCACTATTTCTCTTCTTATATGGTGATGAGAACCAACCACCATATAGGAAGCTTCTCATCTTCATCAATATATTCTCATTCGGTGGGAAGAATACATTTGAAAAACTAAACAATGCACACTCAGAAAATTGTTTTAAACAACCGCAATGGCATGAAATTTTCAGAGATAATTCAGGGAATTCAACACTCCAGAGAAAGAATTCGCTCAAATACTCTGTTTACTTTACTTTCTCACTATTGATCCCTAACTTTCTCACTCACGTGTGAATGAGGTTCACAGAGCATTTAGCCGAGAAACAACGGTTTATCTCCAAGAAATTGAAAGTGAATAGTTGGGCTTTGCAGTCAATACGATGGTTTCAGCATGATTCTCTTCCTAGGATCCAATAAAGCGTCACAGAGTTCATGTCTTCAGTCATGAATCTCGGCAAGTGAGAAACTCCAAACAGATAAGCTGTAGTGTTTAAGGTAGAATAAGAAAAAGCAGAGCGAGTTGTCATGACGCTTGTGCTTGTTACATCTCACGTGACAGGACATCGAAGGTTTTTGAATACGTCAGATGTACTTAAAACTTAATAGAATTATCGCAAAAAAAAAAAAATTAGGATCGTTCATTTTCATCATCAAGTTCCCACATGGTCACCACAAGTTAGTTTTTCACCAAGGGCGGGGTCATTGACTCGACATCTATCTTGGTTAAAGTTAAAGTTATCCGAAGTTAAAGAAACTAATCAATTTAATTTATTGTTTCAACAATTCGAGTAAGCATTTTGAATAATTTTTCATTATTGCAACTTTTAAAAATGTGTATATTTTTTATCAATTTATTATTACCCGTTTTTATCTAACAGTAGAATCGTCAGGCAGAATAGGTACAGAAAATTTAAGTTGAATATATTGTTTAATTTATGTAAATTACTTCCACGGAAACATACCTTTTAAACATCAACTTTTTGAGGAGTTTTCTGCATTAGAATCCTTACGACATTCCATGCATTGTCCTATATAATAATATAATTCCCTATTTATATAGTTTTGCATCCAATAATATCACATGAAAAGCAACACTGTTTAAAAATGTGCATAGTTTAAAAATTGAAGCTTATTTAAAATAAAAAATAAGCAGAATCTTCATATCTTGCTATCAACAATGGAAAAAAAACAGGTTTAGATATTAGTAACAGAAATCAAACTAATCTGAGTTTCATTTTGATGGTGAAATATATTGCTGTATAATACACTTAAAAGATTTTTTTAATCAATTAAAAATAAAAAAATAATAAAGCAAAAAATATAAAAGATATATTTTTTTTAATTTTAAGATGATGTATAAATTATTTTCTGCTATAATATTATTTGAAATTATCGCGGGAAAATGCAAAAATTTCGCTCACTGTTTAATTAATTAAATTCTAATTAGTATCTCAAAAAATTGTTCCGTTGTACATATCCACGCCATAAAATATATATGTAGGTCAAATGACTTGTAGAACGCCTGCACATACAGATACGGGCAAAAACTTAAAAACACAGACATTTATCTTTATTATCAGTAAATACGTTTGCTCACAACAACAACAGACCTTTGATATTTATAAATACTGTAGCAGCTAAGCGAACGTAATAAAATAGATAGGAAATTCGCCAAATAGAAGAACTAAAATAGTCGGCACCAATACAGCTCAAGGCAGGTGTTTAATCATCTGTTATTTATTTTTCGTTATTTCTCCTCTGGATTGATTTTGCAAGTTCTTGTTTTTAAGCTTTCTGTTTCAATATTAGTCAAAAAGAAATAATGCCAGTTAAATGTTATAATTTTATTATTTCCTTTTTATTTTTGCCACAAAATTGCAGTTGTAAATTAAATCTTCTGTTGATTTTTTTAAAAAATAATTCCAATAAAGGCTATTACAAGAAAAAAATACATCGCTAATATTAAAGGAATATTGATGGAAACTTTTAATGGTTCAAGCGAGGGAATGTTGCAGTATATAATAATTAAACATTCTATTATATAAGTCAGTTCTTATGTTTTTTAAAATTAATAAATTTCTTCAATAAATTATTAATTAATTAAAATTAAACTAATTATTAATTAATAATTAAATTATTAACTAATTAATCTTAAATAAATCATTGAAAAATTCAAAAATAATGTCATAGTTCTTCTAAAAGAACTAACATATGTAAATATCTATTAGTTTTATATTATTATATTAGTATATGATATACATAAATATCACATTCTAACTATTGAAAATTTAACAGTTGAAATTGAAATTATGCAGTTTGAGCAAATTTCATCTGTTAAATAATAATTTTTTATCATTTCTCGTTTATGAACTAATAAATCTCCTATGATCCAGTCTTTAAGCCATTGAAATATAAATTAACACTACTACATAGACATTGTTACTGAAGAAAGTGTTGAGAGTTGAGAAAGTGCTTACGCTTTAAAAAAATGATATGAGTGCATAGGGCCAGTCATTTTTGCTATTTATTCACTGATCACATTATCCGTAAATCAGCTTTGAACTAACATCTTTGTCCTCCATTTAGAATTTAAAACCCATACATCTTAGAATTAAAAAGATGTATGAGTACTAACTTAAAATGATCCTTAATTCCATACAGTAAGTTAAACTCTTATCAGAATAAAAATTATATTAAAAATCTAAATAATAAGCGATGCCCTACGGCAACTAAGTAATATCTAGAAATAAAATAGATTTCTTGCATTTGCTCTTTTAAAAAAGTTTGAGGTCAGCCAAGAATAGATCAAATGTTCTCTTTTGAAATAAATATTCATTTTTCTGCATTCTATATAAAGACAGAATAAACTTGTGCCATTATAGGAATTGTTTCTATTTCTTAGTGGAAATAAAAAAAATTTGAACGATCAGTTTTTTCTAAATTTGTAATGAATTATGAATCTCCTCCAGAAAATATTCAGTACTTTGATGAGATAAAGATATAGATCAAATATTATATATCTTGATACAACATGTGATATTTCAGAGTAAAAAAAATATTACTTAATGGAAAATTTGGTATTAGTAATTTTCGTAATATGTCTTCTTAACTAAAAAAATTTACATTACATTCGGTTTGGAAACTTAATGGTGACGAATATATAAAAACATCTTATTCAACACAGATACTAATTTGTAATACCTTTAGTCTCTTAAATTAGCCCTCAACTTTCTGTAAAATTTATTTTTAGTGATATAATTTTAGAAAATTTGACTCATCACATGATCTGCTGGTGTTTCAGATGGAACACCAACAGATCATATAATCATGATCAACATAATCATCTATCGATACAGGAATATCTGAAAAAATTCTGAATGCCATGAAATAGTATTTCTTTCTTGTTTCAAATCATAATTAGAAAGGCTCAAATCTAAGTACACTGAATTCTATCCTAGTGAGTAAACAATTCAATGAAAACAATTATTTGGTATCATCCAAAGTATCAGCAGAACTGGCGCTGATTAAGATGTACCACGTCACTGGAAACAAGTTGTAAAGAACTCTGATGTCTATGCTGAAGTCCTATAGGCGTTACTGACCTGACGAATATTTGTGATATATCAGATCTTACCACGCATTATTAAAATTTTAAAAATCAGTAATAATCAATCCAGTGTGTAAACAATTTTATAAAAACAATTCTTTGGTATCAAATAAAGATTCAACAGAATTGATACTGATTGAGATATGCCATTTCACTGGAAACAAGTTATAAAGAAGTCTGATATATATGCTGAAGTACTATAGGCATTACTGGTGAATATTTGTGATGTATCATATCTTAGCAAATACCATTATTTTTTTTAAAAAATCAGTAGTAATAAAATTATTAAAAATCAGTAGTAATCAAATTCGTAAAAACAGTAGTAATCAAATTACTAAAAATCAGCAACCACTATTAAACTTTTAGCCCTTGTATAAAGCAATATTCACCTAAAATTTATGCCAAAAATTGCAGAAAAGCAACTTTATTTCTACAAAATAATTTTCTGTAAATTGAAAACTTAACCTACAAAGAATTTTAAAAAATATTTGTAGAAATGCTCATACCCAAATTTTTTGTCTTGGGAAAGAAAACAATCATATCGAAATCTTTTCCTCTCAACAAAACTAAATATTGTAAAAATAACTTCTTAAGATTATGCATAAAATGGTTATATAAAACACCGGAGTTCAAACGCAATTTCGGTAGTAAGAAAATCTGCTCCATCTGACTTTCTATCGATTCAACAAGTATGGGTCAGTAAAGCGAAGTAATCGTTTCGGCTCGAAATAAAATAAAAGAAGAAAGAAGTACGTCCCCTACTCTTCGATAAATGACGCCTCTGTCACGTCCCAGCTGGGGAGCACATTAATAACGTTTTTGCCTTACACTTTGTTTCATATTTAGGAATTTTAACCCTTATATCTGACACATCGCTATAATACTAAGGTCCCTTTTATTTGGGTGAGACTTTTTATCAAATGCTCAAAAATTGGTTTGAAGTCAAAAGGTGAGAGTATTTATTGCATTATATAAAAATAAAAATGCCAATATAAATAAATTAATAAAATTCTAAATGTAGAAGTTTTTGAATTGTGAATATTTGAATTCCACTATTTTTTACGAACTTCTGGTTATCCTGGGAATCTGATGATTCCGTAAAAGCACGGACAGAAAAATATATAGAAAAAGAAAGCAAGTCATTGTGAAAAGGCTTTTAAATAAGTTTTATATACGATAGGAAGTTCACACAATCGTAAGAAACAGTGGATTTCTGTACTTACAGGTGTTTTTTTGTTTACATTTTTAGATAAAAAATATCGAACGTTAGTTCCTACTTTTTGTGTATGTGTGAGTCAAAACACCTCTTTTGTTTGTAGTTGAGGTTTTCTAATGGATTTTGACTATGGCTTACTGCTGTTATTTGAGATTACCTCTTTTAATGAATTTTCGATATTTAGCTAATCTGAATGGCAACATTTACCAGGATAAATCCTTCCTTTCTCTTCTTTTTCCTTTCGAATTGTTTCGTTCCTTATTTGCTGTTTCTCTAGATTTTTTTTTTCATTTTTCAGTAGCTATAAGGCCTCACAGTTACAGTTTGACTATTGTTGAAGCGAGAAATGAAATAAATGACATGCGTAGGAAACGTATATATACATATAGTTATCCTAGTTTGAAGGAACATAAGATTTGTTTAGGGACACATGACATAATTTTTAATTTAATTAGTTTCGAATCTGATACATAAACAAAACTTTTCCCCCGAATCTTTCTCATTGCATTAAGACATCAAATGGGCAAATAAAATGTAAATAAAATATGAAATATTAGTTTTCAAAAAGAAAAAAAATAGATGTCATGCAAACAATATATTTAATATTTTTGATGTCAAAGAATAATTATTGTAATTAGTTTATTATTGTTGCTTACTATTCAATTCATAAAAAAAATGTATTTCTTAGCCTTTAAAATTTTTTGAACTTCTTCTTTAATTTAAAAAGAAAATGAAAGTACAATAAAGTAGCCGCTTGTTTCTGTGACTATATGTCTTGCTGTCAATTCAGTGGACTTTTTTAAAACAAAAAAGGTCTAATTACATTGTTGAGAAATCTTTACTATATTATCCGGCATTCAGTGAATATATGGAGATATTGTGTAATATGTATGATAATGCAAATGAGTGAAAACGCACAGGTAAGCAAATATGTAGTATAAAATTAAAAATTAAATTAATAGTAACTTTCAAATATACATAGCAACGTGTATATAGAATCATCTATGCAAATATTACATTTTTATGAGAGCCTCATAAAATGGTATGAAAATAAATTAGTGTTTTCTAAAGTGTCTCATCTGATTGTCTTATTAAGTTCAATATTTCATATGAGTTAATAAGTTTTTTGCAAAAGCCACATACCAGATTTAATTTATCGGATATGTTGCGTTTTTGAGTTATCGTTTTTATTATCCAGATTGTGAGCATAGCTACCAAAATCAATAACTTCCTTTCGGAATCATTACAAATCTACGAATCTCAAGAATAATTTTTTTCGGAATTATCAGGATTTTTCAATGAATACTTCGTATATGGAAAAAAATCTAAGTCTACCTGAAAATTAATGCAAGATGCCAGCCACACCGCAAATAGAAACTTATTACCACCTACGTAAAGAATGAATACCTTTCTACATTTATTTAAGTGAAAGAATGCATTCCTTTTCACGGAACGGTAAACATATAATAAAAAAAACCTGTCTAATTTTTATGTCATATACAATCTATGAATAAAGCATAAAGATGGCCAATAAAAACAAAAAAAAACCAAACTCACTGCTAAACAAAATTTATTTCCAATCCACCGCTAGAAAGATATCGTTCAACACTATAAATAAATAAAATCAGAAGCGGCGAAAGGCATGGTGTTATAGGTCACGCGATAAGGTCGTCCGAAAGATTATGACTAGGATCGATATGAATTCAGAAAGAAAACCATAAGTCACTCCGAATCAATAAGAGGAGACAAGGAAAAAAACGCCACCATCTTCTGTAATTAAGTTCGACAGAAATACTGCTGTCTTTGTCCGGATCGTTTAGATCATTTATTGGGTATGCTCCGTATAAATTTCGAGGTAATCGATCAATATATTTTGCTTTCGCTACACTCTTTCTACTTTAATCCTACGCAATGCAATAAAATTTGCATGATCGGGATATGAGTTATGGGCAATAAAAGGGTTAATATTTAAGTGCAGTTTTTGAAGCGGTTTTAATATGTTCTTTTGGTTCTGAATGTTTGCATTCATAAGGATCATAAAACGCGAATAAATCTTATTGATTTTAATATCAGCTGTTTCAGCAAATCAGATAACTGGAATATAATGGATATCGGTAATTTATATTTAGGCATATAATAATATTCTTCATTTCGGGATCTTTACGGTTTGGCAATTGAATAATGTCGCCTTAAAAATACGTATTGAAAAATAGCGATTTTCTTGGGCACCGGATTCCAATGGCAATGTACTCAGATCCGTCACTCCTTTTACGAATTATGATCTAATCAATGAATAGACTTTTTCTCCCAGGTACTCCATCACGTAATGCTGGGAATATCTTATTTCTAGCCGCTTAATAAAATTATGATTAATATAACAAAAATATTTGAGTTTTATACTCTTAAAAAATAAATATAAAAATATAGTAAAAATCCTACCGAACTCCATTTGTCACGAATAAAAATAAAATCTTCAAGAAAATAAGAAAAATATAATTAATCTTAACTCATGCGAGAAAACCTAAAAGTAAAGACATCTTTCGTTCAACAGAACGTTCTGACATTCTTTCCTCATTACAATACGAAGCGATGTAAGCCTCATTATGGAAAGATAGACATGAATTTACAACGATCGAAATATAGACAAACATTGATATTCTAGTATTAGTTATACAGCGCAATTTAACAACAGATCAATTTATCGTGTTTTCTACAATTATTACATACTACAATTGATCATATTGTAAGGCCACGGAGGCCGGGTAGTAAGGTCTCGTCTTTGGAAACCCAGAGTTCCAGATTTAAGACCTGATTCCACCGTAGAAAGGTCGAATAAGAGAGTCGGGTGCACTTTAAAACCGTCGGCCCGCTGGTGTGGTGTGGAAGTTTCGAGAGGTGAGGCAGTAGTTCAAGTTTCATCTTCGTCATCTGACCGAAGTTCGAGCTTACGAGGTCTGTTCCCAAATAGCCCTCGTGTTGCTTTAAAACGGGATGTTAAAAAAACTAAACTAAAATAGTCATCTTATTGTAGATGGGTTAATATGCATTTACAAATATTATAAAAGATAATTTTCTCATAATTTTTTTTTCGTACTGATAGGTTTATTTGCAAAATGGTACGAATTGACGATAAATGTGGTATAACAAGACAATCTGGTATCGTATAGAACGACATCACTATAACACAACACGAAATGACGATAACTTGATTACAACACGTACTTCTACTACTTCCGTGAATATAACGGCTTCTATTCTGGCACGGAATGATTTGATTATGTTGGAGAAGAGTTGATATATATTTGCAAATAACGTATGTACGTAGAAATATCTTGTATGATTGTAAATATTATTTGCATTAAATTCTCATCTGCTTTTTGCATTACAAATTATTCTTCCATAATTTTTAATAGATAATTAGTTATGTCCCAAGTCAAATATTCAAGGTCATTCCGCATCAATTGAGTGACAGAACTCAAAATTCTATCATCAACGTAAAAAACAGAATTAGTATGTTAGTTCGGAAAAAAAAATCGCGATTTTGATCCATATAATCATTTGAATTGTGTTTTTTGCTGAATGAGCATGGTAAAGCAGAAGCTTGGGATATGTAGTCGAGGAACTTACGTGTATTCTAAAAAAACTTTCTTGGAAGGAATTGTATTGAAGCTTGCATAGGATAATCATAATTGCCAGCTCTATATGTATGAGCGATAAAATAGAATGATGTGACGTGCCAGCCCTTCCTTCTTTGGCATGGCTTGAGGGATTGTGGATGTTGAATCCACATGGATGAGGAAAAAATAGAATGATGTGATGTGTTATCACTCCATTGACATGGTTTGGAGTAATAGCAAATATTCGATCTATATGGATGAGTGGAAAAGTAGAATGATGTTATATGCCAGCACTCCATTTGTTTTGCCTGTAGTAATCATAAATGTTCTACCTATATGGATGAGCGAAAGAACTGAATGACGTGATGCGTTGTTCTTGCACTGGCTTGGCGTGAGATGATCGTGAATGTCTGGTTATATGGATGAGCGAGAAAATGGTATAAGGAATGATGTAATGTGTTAACATTCCATTTACGCAGCGTGAAATAATATTGAGTCACCGGCCTATAGAGACGAAGGAGAAATATATTGCCTTGATAAGCCTTCGAATTAGTGGTCCTGAGTACAGTGATCGTGACAGCCGTTTTGAGAATAAATGTTCCTTAAATAATGGTGATCAAAGTCTTCAATTAGAAATAAACGTCATTCAGTTTAGGAGACCAATTCGGATGAGTGTTTTGTAGAAAATCCAATTCTATAGGAATCATATGAAATCTTTAATAAAGTTTCAAAATATTTTTAAAAATTCAGAAAATAACATTTAGAAGATAATGTGCGTAAACTCATGATTGTTCATTTAAACTGATATATGGAGCTACAGAAACTTCATAGTAAGTTCTGAGTTTCAAAAATAATAGCTTTCAAATGCGAAATATGATACTATTGAATATCCACCATGTGTGTCAATTAGTGCACATTATATCTAACTTCAAACTGTTTTACATTTCTGTATACAGGAAATTAGGAGAAAAAAGAGGAATATCTTAAATGACATCTTTTTTTTTTTTTCTTTCAACTGCTCAAAATTTCCAGGTTTGTTTAAAAATGGTTTTCATGTTGCTCCAAAATAGAACTGTAGTATAATTAAACCAAATAACATAATTAAAATTCACCAAAATAAGGTAAAATAGATGCACAGAGGAAAGAGAGAAGTTATTATTCTCCAGTACTGAATTTTCTCAACTCTCTCTCTCTGTTTATATTAAAGGTAAATCTAAATGCTAATATCAATTTGTTATTTTAAATTGATTGTTTAACCCTTTTGTTACAAATGACATAATTATATTAAAATATGATCCATTGATTTATATATTCAATAATCCTTAAATCTAATTTTTGAATAAATCTAAAATCTAAAAATT
This sequence comes from Argiope aurantia, assembly GCA_026543865.1. Taxonomy (NCBI): domain Eukaryota; kingdom Metazoa; phylum Arthropoda; class Arachnida; order Araneae; family Araneidae; genus Argiope; species Argiope aurantia. The sequence goes on along the minus strand of JAPMOR010033110.1, from coordinate 576,208 downwards.
TATATCTCTCAAAAGCTTTTGTATTATGTATTTCTTTTTCCATATAACTGTCATACTGTAAAGGACTCTAATTTTGGATAGTTTTCCTGAAAAAATATAAATAACTTTTACATGCTCCAAGAAACTCGTTTCCAAAGTTATGATAAATATAAACTAACCTATAATATACCGTAAAATTTACCTATAATATTTTTTTTCAGATTCGGAATTGCAAATATTCACCATGATTTCCGCAACAACCTTCCCGTGAAAGTGCGTCAATCTCTGACAGAAGCAAATCTTCTCCAAGATTACTTTGGATCTTCCATCTACTCTGCTGCGATGATAAAAGCGTAAGAAGAGACATCCAAAAAAACTTGAGTTGAGGAAACTTGAGTCCGATTTCATGAGGAAAAAAATTCTGCAACTAGCATCAAGCAGCACTCGGATAAATCGCTTTTTCTTCTTTTTATGGAATGTCAGTGACGGATATGGAAAAAGTTACTTCTACTTTCCAAAACTGTCACTTCCTATAGCAATAGATCTTTCCGCCATTGAATACACAGGCGTTCCTTTATTGTTGCCATAAAAAGAAAAGAAATTGTCACTGGTATTTTTTGCACGAAGGAAAAACACAGTTCTCTGCTAAGCTGATATTTTTTTCTTTGTTTAGATACTGGTGATGTGATTAAAGTTTATAAAGCATTCAAACACGTGGATTAAAAATCTGTCATTTTTTGGAAAATAATCGAATGTTAAAACTATCAAAGAATATGAAAACAATGATACTGCTATTTCTGCCATTTCTATTTGACATTTCTGATTTCAAAGTATGATGGCATAAACTTAAGTTGGCATCGTATTTATTTTCTGAAATTATACTTTTTGGTGTTGTTTGGAAGTTATTCGACTTGAGAACTCTAAAAGAGACTTGATTTTCTTCGTTCGAATTTTAAATTTTCTGCAATAATTTCACAATCTGAAGCGTTCATCTCATGTGGGTTAAAAGTTTGAAAATAACTACATTCTCATTACCGCTAAAAAAAGAAATATAATTTCGTAATCTCTTTCACTTTTGAGTTAGGAAACAGTTTTGACTAAAACAATAAGTATTGAAGATCGCTTGAAAAGTATTAAAATTCTTTTGGATGTCAGATATGAAAACAATAATACTGCCTTTTTTACATTAAATTTTGTAAGATAAATTTATCTTATTTCTCTTTGATAAATTGCAAGTTCGGATCTGCTATGAATAAAACTTTTATAGAATTTATCCATTTTGAAATAAAATTATGGAGGGAAATAAATTTTCTCTATATAATTTAAATTTTGGAGACATTAAAGAATCTCGATTGCTAGCTGAAAATTAAAAATGTAAAAGGAATTTGAACTTCTGTAGATATAAACATAACCAAGATTCCAGAAATAATCTAGATTCCTAAATAAAGCACAGGCCTCTGAAACTAAAGGCTTATACTTCCTGTCTCCGAGAACTTGTGATTGGGGTAGTAAAAATGTGACAGAATAAAGAAATACGAAGAACTTTCAGCAACCCAATACATCGAATACAGTCACCGTATTGATTAATTCATATCCATACCCATGAAAATACAACTCATAAATGCAATCATGTATAGAACTTATAAAAGAGCCAAAGAGAAGAGCGCTCTATGCTAGCGCTAAACTCTATCGACAGAAATGAGTTCCACACCGATTGGCTTCAACGAAAGCACTACGGCGATGACGTATCTGCCAAGTCCTGTTACTATTGGACCATTTGTTCGATACAATAGATCCATGATTCTGGGTGGCAGATTGCTACCACCCAAGCCTACAGGTATGTAAACTTTGCATTAATAGAAATTTTGGTGATTATAATTTTTTTTAAATATTTGTGACAACAAAAAAACGCCCTCAATCATGTCTTTTTCAGCAGAATTTTTCAATCATCGGATATCCTGGTACAAATACTGTACCAGTAAAATGTTTCCTCTCTCTATGATGTGATACAGATGCTGAATTAGTATATGTTTCCTCTACATCTGGACTGATACAAATGTTCCATCAATAGAGTTTTTTTTTAATTGATTGAATTCTAGAACATTTTAGTTAGTTCAGATGCTGCTATTTCACTCTTTGCAATTATTAGTAGATTGGCTGATTTAGTGGCTCAAAAACCATTCTAGACTATGCTACGCCAAACGTATGATATCAGTAGAACTATTACTATATATGTGGGTTGATACACATGTTATACTAACTGATAGTAAGGTAATATTTCAGTAATTATGCTTTAAAATGTATAATAAAATCAAATAAGATTAATGAACCCTATAGAACTGATCTCTCTATCCTCTAATAATATTATCCTTTATCTAAAGACATCAAAATATCTGTAAATAGGGAAGAGGTCGTAAAAGATTTTTGCTTGCTGCGTATTTAGTTGATAAAATCTATGTTTTTAGCTTTTCGCAATCCGATATCTTCTCTTTGTCACTATTCAAAATGGCACCTCATTTTGACGTTTGATTCATTTTTTCCCGTAATTTCGTTTATTAAAAATAACTGCCAAAGTTAAGTATAATTACGTGGTATATAGATTCTTGCAAAATACAAATGTATTAATTTTTCAGAGAAATTCAACATAAAATAAGTATATATATTGGTTTTCGGATCAATAAACAAGCCCCTGCATTAGGCGAATAATTCTGTATCAAATCAATTTTCTAATAATTATACTTTTATTTCTTTCTCATGTTGTCTTAGCTCAAGTATGATGGTTGTATTTATTTCTATCAAAAGAAGGAAAGAATTATGGTATGTAAGCAGGTATATAGAGTTTATTAGCGTAAGTTCCATGTTAGGTCATACTGAGACAAGCATAAGGTTTAATCTAAAAGCACATGGATAAAAACCCATTCAATCAACAATAAATAAAATTAACTGAGATACAAATGCATAAAATATAAGAGGTATAATAATCATTTCACAAAATTCTAAAATTCCGGAATCATAAAAGAAAAAAAAATTTAAAACAATGTAAAATGTGAGATTAATGAAACAGCCACGCAACATTGACAGCGACAAACATAAAAAAAGTTAACAACTAGATGCAAGTAAAAAGGTGAATATATTTTTAAAATTTAAAAATATTCGTGTTGTATTTCTCACTTACCAGGTTCTGTAGAGTTACGGATGATGTATAAGAGAAACGAACAGCATGGAAATAATAAGAAGGGCACTTGTTTAAAACGTACTTAATGTTAAGATCGGCATGACATATTCGACATTCGATGTCGATGCTTTTACTCCAACAATCACATGCCTATGACTATGTGAATATGATCAAATGCCTATATATGTTATTTATGAAGGTGTATCAACTTGTTATCAACCTCATATAGAGGAAATGTGGGAGACATAGAAATTGCCGGCATGGCAGAATTCAATTTATTGTGTATTTAAAAATCTCATGCTTCTTTCCAAGTAGAACAAAAACGACGCACCAAGGATCACTTGACATCGCAATATTGGACTCCTTAGTTTAGGGAAGATTATACATATTTAATAGAAAAATCCGTCATTTCATTTCCGCAGATACCATATGATTTAGCACCTTGAAAGGAAGGAAATATGAATTCCTTGAGTTGTTATAAGAGATAAGAGTGTGTGTTTTTTTATCCATTTGTCCCATGTCATAAGAGAGTTTATTTTACAACTCTTCGTTAAAAAAGGATATGCTTGTCCATCTGAAAAATATTTCTGTTTCAATATTCAACTTAATTCATTCAGAATTAAAAACTTCAAAAGAAAGTTTTTTAGGGTGTCTTCAATAAGAATTCCCTTAAAAGGACTCCGGAAGAGTGAAATTTTTACAATTTTCAAGTAATTATCATAATGAATTCGAATTGATTAATATAGTTGCATAGTAATTGTGTCGAACGTTTTAGTTTTCAAAAAAATCACCATATTTATTCGAATGATTGAAGACTGATTTTCCGTTGGAGACTTCCTATTTCAATCAAAATTCCTTTTGGTTTTTAAGTAAAGATGCAGTCTTTTAAAGCAAAATATTGTCACTCATGAGAGTGATACACGTTGTATTGAAATACTTTTTTCCCAATTCTATTAGGACCAGTTACAATTGCGTGAAATCATCTGAAATAGAATTTCTTACTCTTGATGCAATAGTGGCCAGCTTTAATTGTTCTGTAGATAACTTTTCTTCCATTTGGCATTGTATCAGTACGTCTATAAATATTCGATTTTTAATTCATAATATGAAAAAATTAGGCTGTTTTGCAGGTAGGAGTTTAATCATCTATAACAGTAGGAAAATGGTTTTTCTTTTTTGTTTATCTTTTTGAAAAGGACGTTTTGTAAAGATATATTTTAAAGAAACACAAATTAGTGATGTAAATCAGTTCTATAATATTCAACATCTAGAGAGGTTTTTTAACGATAATCTAAAGAGGGGCAATTAAGACATTTCTGTGTATATCCTCTAACATTCGCGGCGTGTTAAACCTTAAAAATAATTCTAAATTTAATATTTTTACCAGTAGACAATCATTTATCAAAACTATAAAACTGTTAATCTAGAATCCGAATCTGTGAATAAAATCAAAAATAGTGTTCGTTTATTTGAGTAGATCATGGACATTTCCTAGGTGAAACAAATGCCTGCATTTCGAAAATGACCACTTCGCCAAAATAACGAATAGTACACGAGAGTAAATAGACATTCTGATTCTATAGTCTTATATCAAATTCAAATTTCAAAGTAATATCAAAGAACCCAGTTAAAAATTTATGAGATAGAATTGGGTAAACGGACTAGAGGATTCATTGAGCATGTGGGTAATAAGTATTCTATTCAAAATAAATTTCTTGTATATTTTTTATTAGACCATGGACCATTTTTATAATTTCTACTTTTATTTTCTTTAATTTATTAATATGTAATTTACAGATCATTTTTTCCCTGCAAAAAAATCATTGTAATAAATATTCAGTTAATTTTAAGAAAAGATTAAATACTTGAAAAATCTTACCGTATTATAAAACATCAATTTTTAAACACGAAATCATTGATTCCATATACAAGAGGTGTTTTAGTGACTGCCATATTTATATTTCATATTTTTCAGAATTTTATCATATACATAGTTTTTCTACTTTTCTAGTTGTATTACAGATATTGTTTACTATTTTTTAATTATCATATTACTAGCTTCTATCATCTGTAGGTAAATTTTACTTACAACTGTTATTGTTAAACTTTTAATTCCACTCTCTCGTTACATACATTACAGTTGTTTCATTAGTTTGTAAAATATTTAATATGTTGTACCATAATATTTATTTATTTATTATATATCAGTGGTGTAGCATTATGCTTCTTTATTATTATTACATATAATTACTTCAATGTTTATTTATTTTATTATTTATCATTTTCCACAAATGATGGGAAGTGGATAATGCGTGATTTAAACTTTTTCTTCAAATTCTCAAACTTTGTAGATAAATGCCATGATTTACACCTTAAGGATAAGCTACACCTTAATGATAAACTGTTTCATCATGTGAAATGAAAAAAAAATCGAGTTCTAATAAGTTCTATAATGATAAAGCTGAACTGAATTTTCCAAATAATGAAAACAAAAGAACTTTTAACCGTTGATATTACAAATATTTATAGGTTTCAAAAATTAAGAATTTCAATTAAAAAATTAATAGTAACACATTCTAAACAAATTAAATACTTATTTTCTCCTTAACAAAAATAAAATAATAATATTTATTGAAAGCTTTTATTATCTGAGTAAATAAATCTCCCTCCATAAATTATTTCCTCAGACATATATTTAAAAAGACATCAACCGCATTCAGTATTATTCTTATTGGGCAAGCATAAACGTGCAGTGCTGGCATTCACAATAAAAGAAAGGTTCTGGATTACATTAAAAATTTACGAGGCTGATTCAAGTTCAACGAGGCCCTGATGTTAAGGATCCAGCAAATTAGATGTCGAATTATAATGGAAATTATCCAAGCTTCTTCAGTGTTTTGTCTAATGGCTTACTCTCTATGTATAAGCGGCTTTAATTAAAACTTCCTGATTAGAAGAATACTGAAATGATTAAACTCATTGTTGTAAGTATATTTAATTAAAGCAATTTATTTCGTTTATATGGATGAATCAAGTGCGTAATAGGTTTTCATTGAAAATGGGAACTTTAAATTGCGGATGAGTTGTTGCTTTTAAAATGTGAGATTTGTGTTCTGAAGTAGAAATAAAAATTCTGAAAAAATTAAAAAATGGGTGCATGGTGTACATTTACGCCTTGTAACTTTTTGTTGGCGATAAGTCACCAAATTTGACAACCTTAGTTATCATTTTCTAATAACCCTAAAAGCTCAAAATTGATGCCAAAATTTAAATCTCCAGTTTTCTACCAGTGCATTTTGTAGCTTAAAAAACCTCAAACCAAAACAACATCGTGTTCTCACATGATAAAAATTATAACTGTTTTCGTCTAATTAATGTTCTAGAGTCACTCCATGCCTCATCTCACTACAATACAGTTTTTAACAGATTTATAAATAAAATTCTCCTTCCATTCTTGTGATAAATTGAATCTATTTTCTCTTATTTTGAATATGTATACACAAACTTCAATGATATGAAACTTTCAGATGCTATACTATACATTCTATCGTATCCAGTCGAAAATAATAAAAGATATGCTAATAATTGTATTGTGTTATTTACAATATATATAAAATATTTAATATTTCAGTTCCAGTTTATTTGTGTTGTCACGAAAGCTGTCATATTGATTCAAATTGTGAAATCTGTCGGACTTTTTCCTCCTGAAACTTTGTAAATCTAAAAACCAAATCTGAGTAAACGTTAATTCCTGTCGATTCTATCATAGGCAGATGTGAACAGACAGGTCAGCATGCTAAATATTGCACCTAATTATGAAATTTCGACACAAATTCGCGTATTCCGTTCTATTATTTCTTTTCAGCGTCGATCATCTCTGTTAAAAAATGCTAAAGTTATATCCATGTAAAAAATGCAATAAAAACATTATTCGATGACTGATTTAGCTGATATTAAGAAGAAGAAAAAAAGACACTAATATTTCATCATAATTTGGGGTTACATTTTTTTATTTATAATAATTATAAATGCTTTTTACTATTAGCGTATAGAGATATTCCGCTTTGTAGTATGGAACACTGACTTTGAAATATGATTTTAAATAAAATTTAAAGACAGTTAAAAAGACTTAACATAATCATTTTTCTAATTAAAGGTTAAATTATGCACCCGATGGTTAACCGAATGTCTAAGCACAAATCATATTTAATCCTTGTTTCCTCGACTTTCTTATATACTGAAGAATTTAAGTAAAGAATTTAATTCATAATATTAAGTCTATTAATTTTATAATATTAAATCTATTATTATTATAACATTGTCTATTATTATTATAATATTAAGTCTATTATTTTTTAATATTTTTATTATTATATTTATATTAAATATATTATTAATATCTGAAAGAACGTTTTGTACTATGGATAAATTAATGACATTTTGAATATTTGATATTTTTTTTCTAACTTGCATAGTTTTTGAAATAAAAATCTCAAACTTTCAGCGTTACCGTTACAATCTCCGATGATAGCTTATGGTCACTTTATCATATGAGGTAATTACTTTTTTAATTTGGTGGCCTGATGACAGATTCTCGTCTTAGGAAAAGATTTTCAAATTCAAAGTCGGATTCCACCAATGTATACATGTGTTTAAAATTTGACATTGGGGATCTCAGGATCACCAGATGGTATAGTCTAGAAATTATTAGAGAAAATGCACGCTTAAGTAGCTCTCTGACTTTTATTTCCAAATAGTGATCTATTTCAATATAATTTTCGCATTGTTTCAAAATTGTACATTAATACAACCACCTTAAACCTGTAAATTTACTTTCTGCGTTCAAACCATCTTTTCACAAATATACAATGTGTATATATGATTAAACGAATATAAGAAGTGATGTTGACATAATTTATTTTGATATCAGAAATTTTAAAAATTCTTGTTAAATATTTCCGTTATGTAAATTTACCTTTTTATATACTTTTGAAGATACACAAAATTCTACTTCTAAGAAAATTAGATTTTCCGATTTCAATATTTTTTGAATATTTTTATTGATATGCAAATATTTGCTAAAATATTTGGTTTTATATCGAAGTTGCAGTTTTAAAGTATTTATCTCTATTCTAAAGGCAAGTAGAGATGAAGGAAATAAGTGTTTACCACTCGTTTATTATATAATAAATGAGTGGTAATGATGCTTTAAAGTGATAGAGAGGGAGATCGTAAATAATCTTTCATGTTTCTCTTTTCATTCCAAGTGTGAATTTCGAATATTACACGGACCTTAGCTGGCATTTTGTGGATGGGATATGCGTTTTATTGAAAGATGTTGTATGCGCCGCTGTACAACCAGTTAAACCTTACTCCCACAAGATACAGTACAATATTTCCACTATGTTATTATATATTTTTAAAGTCATAAATTTTTTTGAAATTATAGAATAATAATTTTGAGCATTTTGTGGCAAAAGAGGATAGAATGTACCACTTCCTAAACTAAACACAAAGGCAGGATACTTCCTGTTATGCCTTTGATTTTGTAATACACTAATAATTACAAAATGTGTTTATTTTAGTTTCTTTTACATGTTTTAAACCCGTGTTAGATATTTCAGAATCTCTCTACATACTCAACAATGACGTGAAGATATTTAATAAGAATTACGATTTAGAATGTGTTTGTTTTTTCTCTTTTGAAAAATCAGTTACCTCAATTTTTTATTTGATATATTTAAAAACATTTTGAAAATTAATCTTTCATTTAAAAGAAATTTCTAGATTTCTCAACAACAGTTTAATTAACATTTTTGTTTCTTCTGCGTATTCCTTGTTAACATCAATCTTACATTACTTAAGAAGGACTTTATAGAATCATACAACATTCAAAACTTTAAACTTACTTAGAGTTCTTTAGACAAATTTCTATGTAAAGCCATGTTTAAAATACGTATCAAATCAACAGGCTCATTTTATCGCTTGCTGTTTGGCTCAAAATGCAAAAAAAGAGGAAATTTATACCATTCGAAGTTAAATAAATCGTTATTTTAAATATCCTTAATGTTTCAGTATCGGTGAAAGGCCATTCGCTTTGATAAAGAAGATGCCGAAAATCTTCTTCTCCCCGAGCCGCTTTATGACCATCTCATAGATTATAGGCATAAATCTTTGCTCTACTCCTTTGCATGATTTCTTAGTCTGTCTGCAAATGGAAAGCTCATACCGTTTTATTCTCCATTGCACTTCGGACTGAACCAACATATTTTTATGATATGAATTTTTTTGTCTAAATCTTGATTTGTACAAGAAACTAGCAGCCTTTGGTGACTATTTTGCTCCCTGGGGAAATTGACCTCCTTTTGCTGTTCAACTACTAGTTCATTGATCCAAAATTTCAGTTTGTTTTCCTGTAAGACTGAAAAATTATAATTTGGTGAAACTGTTACAAACTATTGCACGTTCAAATTCAAAAGCATAAATAACTCGAAATAGAACAGGAAATGAAAATCCTACTTCGAAGTTAATATCTAAATAAGCATTTCTTTTTAAAAGAACTTAATTCTAACATTTGTAAATGTACCTCATTTAAAGTGTTGTTAAAATAATAAAATTAGTTCGAATTTCATCTGAACAACAAAACCGTTATTTTAGATTCTGCATCAAATTAAACATAGAATAATTATTCAAATTAATGAGAAAATTTTACATAAATGAAATCGTGGTCATTATAAAAGTCTCATTTTGAGTTTTAATTGCAAAAAGCAAATTGATGAAAAAAAATTTCTGGAAGATAGATCTGAGAAACACCAAGTACTTACTTCATTTTTAATATATCTATTTATCTTACATTCATGATTTTGGAAAGTTGAACTGCACAATATTTCCATATTTAATAATAATAATATTTCTGCAAAATGGCAGTAGCCTCCATTTTGTTTTGAAGAGAATGTGTGACAAATTTCTTCCTGATTTGACGAAACCCATAGATTTTTGTCCAAAGACTTCAGTGCCTTCATATTTATATAAGAAGACTCAATTAAGCACACAGTTCGCTTCCTCAAAAATGTAGCTCTACCAAGGATAAGCATTCATTTGGGAAAATAATTCTTCGTCAAAATCGGAACAATTCTCTTCATCTGGAAGGTTTAGAAAATTTTGAAGAGTAATAATATTTTTGAGAATAATAATAACAATCTATAAAGAAACGAAGTCTTGAAACTGATTGTGAGAATGCACTATGCAATTATTTTAAACTTAATTTAAAGTATCAGTTAATTCGAGCGACTGTATTAACCTCTATTTATAACTTTAGCCTTTATTTACCTAAGCCTAATTATCACTAGTAAGTGCTACCATATATATATATATATATATGTGTGTGTGTGTGTGTGTGTGTGTGTGTGTGTGTGTGTGTGTGTGTTTCTGGTAATGAATGTTTTATACGAAAAAGTATTCATACTAAAAGAGATATCAGGTAAAATCAAACATCTTTTCTTAAAAAAAATAATCTGTCTTAAAACGAATTCATATTTGGAATTATCAAAAAAATGTTGAATTTTCGTCCTCATTATCTTGAATCTGGTGCATCAAATACTTAGAGACATAGTTTTTACATTGGAAAAATTTCCACTTGAGAGTATCCAATCAATAACCCAGTAATCTTCAGGCAATCAAGGAAACAGATTTAATTTTAATATATTCACTCGCAAGTACATTGCAAAGAAAACCTTCCTCAATCCTTAATAGATGATGATTACTTTTGAGTTCCTTCTTGAGAAGTTACTTAAGAGATTGAGGCACAACTTCAATATTCACAGACGAAAGCCCTCACTGCAATCGACATCCTAAAATATTGATCCGTGTCGCAACTCTTTTCATAGTTTTATTCCTTTTTTGAAACAGAAACACCGCAGACAATTTCTTAAATAAAGCTGTGGGCAAAATAAAAAGATTCTATCGCTTTTTCTCCAGAACGTGATGACTAAATCAATAGATTCTGTGGAAAATACTAAGGGAGTAAGCAGAAACTTAAATTGGCCAAATTTCGTTATAGATATCAAATAAGGTCGAGTTGCAGCGTTTTGAAACAATTTTGTAATGCTTTAATTTCGAGTGATTTTAACTGATTTGGATTTCTCTTGAGTGTAATACTAGATGCCATTTCGTGGAAGGTATTTCAATTTAAACCCAAACGATTTGTGGAAACTTTAAACTTTTTTTCAGTATCATTGTAATTCTTCTTATTTCTGTAAAATATTTTTTTTTTAGTTTTTAATCCGAACTTTAATAGCAAAATCGTGTTCAACAGTTAAAAAAATAAGTCAATATTTCAAATATATAATCTAATGTCTGTGTTGAGAGGCCTTAGATATTTTACCCAGAAAAATACAAGTATTTTTATTTAACTTTACCCTGCGCAAATTTATTTTTATTTTTGACGTATGTAAAGGTGTATGTAAGGAATTTAAGCATGTGCGTTACGCGTGTAAGAAATGCAAAAAAATAAATGACGTGAAAATTTATTTTCAAAATTATTTTTTTAAATACCATATCATTTCATCAAAAAGTGTAAATTGTATTTTAAGTATGTTTAGTGAAAATTATTTTATATCAAAAATGATTAAGCAATTTATTTTATTATTTACCGATCAAACCATTTGAAATTAAGTGAAACGATTCAAACGGTAATGATATAAGATAAAGTCGCTAAAATAAATAACGTCGAGGCCTCGACCATCAAATTTCTATTAATTTAAAAAGGAATTCCAACAATTAATATATTTAAGAAGTAATCACTGTTGATATATTTGCCAAAATAGTTAGAAACTTATAAAAATCTGCAAAAATATCTTTCATTTGAAATAATTAATATTTATTAAATGAATAAATTTAGTTGCAAAGTATATCGTATCATTTTCTTTATAATTTTCATTTACGAAATAAATAGAAAATTTACATTTTCTGACAAAAAGAAAATTTTAAATAATACACTTACTGATATCTTATAATGCACATAATATTATATATGTATTTTTCATTCGAAGTTCTTTCTAAAACTAATCTTTAAAATTTTTAAAACTTGAAACGATTTTATTTAAAATTTATTGTTATGTCCTTAGTATCTAAATCATCGAATAACAGCTATTGAGTTTTTGGCACATTTAAAATAGAAACTTCCATAACATTTAATAAGTGTTTTTTTAGCTCCATAATATAGTGTGTCTATTATGTCTATATAGGCACAAACATGAAATCTGAATTATGTTGATGGTTATAGAAACAAGGATGGTAACCTTTTAACTGTGGTGTAGTGCAGTCATTTTATCTTTGGTTTGTCAACTACTATATCATATTTAATGTGGTAAAAAATTACTGATGTCATATTTCTGAATGTCGTATACTTGCAAAACCAGTCGTCTATAAAAACTGAAAATTCTTGGAGGTAAAAGTAGATTTTTTGGAAAAATAAATTTTAAAAAAAGAGTAAATAGCATTCAAAATATACAATTTATGGTAATAAAGCAGGAAAAAAAGTAGTTCTTTATATGTTAGGTTTGCAACAGTACGAAACTAAATAATTACATGACATTTTATAGAAAATAGGAGTTATAAAAATTTGAAAAATCGTTTTAAAATAAGAGACGTATTTTTTTACCATAATTTATAATCCAAATATAAACAAAATCCATTTCTCATAGTCACATCTTCTTCTTCCACAGAATATTTTTTGAGTATACTTCCTTTCCTGTATATTTCCTTTTTACCCTTCTTGTCCAATACCTACTGATTGTAAATGTATCTGTGACAAATCATTTTATAAAAGCGCTTCTTATTTGATCCAAAATGCGTTTTAAGTAGCTTTTGTACATAATGATGTTTCAAAAAGTTACAAATAAGCCAGTAGCATCCATCGACTCTAAGTTTACTGGTGATGCTATTTTTTCCTTCCTTTACAAATGATTTGATTTTTCTGTCATCATTCGAAAATATTTCTTTTTTCGCCAATATTTTATTATTTTGTTTCGTAATGAGAAAGGACTCTTTTTTCTGGATGGATTTGAAAGGTCAACTTCAAGTCGGTATTCTATATCCTGCTAAATAAGATATAGAATGCGATTCTTGAAATCTTTTGGGTATTCGTCCTTCCCCAGATGTCTATGAATACACTATTACTAACCAAGCAATTTTTAATCAATAAGAAAACTCATAAAGCTTTCTATTATAATGCATCGATAGGTATGGACTTTGTTAACAAATGAAATTTCTTTGGTAGTCAATTTTATTTTTCAATATTTTATTTCGTAGTCGAAAAAAACAAGACGACGTGATGTTGATATTCTATACAAGGTGAAACAAAGATTAATCAATTTCATTGAAGCCAAATAAGCATTTGTCTCCTCTTTCAGATGTATGTGAATATATTACTATTAGTCAAGGAATCATTTGATCGAAAGTTATATAAGTATAGCTATCTTCTATAGTGCATTCGCCAGATTTGGAATTCGTCAACAAGTCAAAATCTTTTTGGCAGTCAAAGTTTAAGGTTTAATAAGTTTTTCTTCTTTTTTTCATAGAAGGTAGAGGGAAAAGGTAGCTTGCTTTGTATGTAGCTTGAATTCAGTCATAAATGTTCACTTCTTTTTGTCAGTTTTTGTTCCTACTTTTATTTACTCATTCATTTTCAGAAATTTAGAACCAATATAAACAATAATAAACTGGTGCCAATAATGAATGTGGTTTAGAATTTGGTTCTTATATGTCAGAAACTAACTGCGGGTGATTCATTTTGGGTATGAAATTATACATGCATCTCATGCTTTCTATGTTTCGCTCTTAATTGAGGTAATTTCTCAATTGAATTCTAATGCGACATTCAAAAAATTCTGAATACTTGAACACTTTTATAAAATATAACTACTTTTTTCGTATGTATATGTGTGAGGCAGGGTAAAATTCTATTGATCATCAGTTCCTATTCCCCTTTCATTTTTCTGAAGTAAACGGTCTATTAATAGAGAAATTTTCAGAGGCTAGGAAATTTGAAAAAATTTATAAGAATATTTTCCCCTTTTCAGTGTATTTCAAAACTCTTTTAGTATTTATAATATATTTACAGTAAGGAAAATCAAATGTATTTCTCAATATTATCAAAAATCCATTTCATAATATAATCAAACACATTGATAAATTTAGAATTCATTTTTTTTTGTTTTTATTGTATCGCATAGTATGATAAATTTTCAGTAGCTTATGAATAATTTCTCAGTGGATTTTTATGATATATCAAGTGACGTGATATCCTAATTAATATTTTATGTAAGACTTTATGCTTATAATATATATTTTAATAGAATCTCGGAAATATTATTACAGATTATATAATGTACTATACTCAGCATTCCGTGGTATTCATAACAATATATAATATCATGCAATTATATAATATTTCTATGTTGCTGAGTTTAGTTTCCATTCAAAGTAGTTTTATCTGCATTTCTTTTATTCAGCATAGCTCAATCGCCATTATTCTCAATGACTTTGGGTCTTTTAGTGCTTGCTATCAGTAGCATTGTATTCTTGAAAATGTTTATAAATATGGTTGTTGTGTTAGACAAATAATTTGAGGATCGTTCAGCAAAAGGCAGTATCAGTGCAGTTAAGGGAAAGGAGAGGGGCCAGTATACACACAATTTTTTTTTAATAACATCCAAAGAACCTGCTTTGTTTTGTTGTAGTTAAACATAAACTATTTAGAAATTTAAATTTTCAAAAGATTTTTCATGTTAAGAATTTAATAGAATTAGGTATCGAATTTTGGGAATCTTTTTTTTTTTTCGATTTTTTTTTCTTTGAAAATAATAGATTTTTTCACTATCGGTACTTTTTAAAATTCTTCTAAACAATATTTCTTAAAATCGATGCCTAATTTTATTTTGGTGATTTTTATGAGTTCACAGAAAAAATTATTTTTGGAGTTTAAATATATTTAACTTTTATAACAGACACGATCTCAGTAAAAGAAAACTGGGAAAATCTAATTTTTAATCATTTGGATTAAAATTTAGAAATAACATCATAAAAATAATTCAATGAAAATAGTTATTTATTAACTTATACATCTATCTTTAGTTTACTTTAAATTTTTTTCTGCTAATTCAGGATTAGGGTTAAAAAAATCTAGAAAGGGATGGAGACGGAATTGCAAATATGCAGAACACCCCTTTATATTGTCTTCTTGAAAGTAGCGCCAATTCATTTATAAAAGGTGATGGCAAAAGGCAAATGGAACAAAAAAAATCAATATAGTAAAAAATAGGTCATAAACAAAACGGTGCAAAAAGTTAATAAGATATTTATCATCAAGCAAACTTTTTAAAAACTTCTCCTAAAATCTTATATTGATTTCTGAACAGTGGCAACTAGACGATGGAATTTGAGTATGAATAGTTCTCTAAAACATCATTTATCAAGTAATAAAATTCTAGAAAAAATGTACTAAAAAGCAATTACTTACGTCTCTGATTAATGGCGTTTCTTGACTATTTTTCTGATTAATGGTACTTCCTAAATGGCTTTTCTCTCTTTTATTTGATTCAAGGTCAGTTTTTAACAAAATTCCTCTCATGAACATGTCCAGGTCCTGAACGAAATATATAATTTTTGTGTTGAAATTAACCCCTTTTTACAAGCAGTTGTTCTGTCCATCATATCATAAATATTGAAATTATGTACAAAAATTTATTTAATTTTAGATTTGTACTAAAGAAGATAATAAAATTCATTCGAAGGTACATAAAAATAGAATGGAGAAGATGAAATGTACAAGTTTTTTTTCCTTATAAATCTTTATTTATTTGTATATTGGAATGCGGCTGCATGTTTAGAATTGAATGATTTATTTCATTTCATGAATTTCAGTATTGAAATGGTAATCACCTAGAGTCTCTAAAAAATATCCTATTTAATGATGATTAAAGATATATATACATATTAGACTGTAAGAAAAATTCGTGAAAGAAATGATCTTTTTTTACTACAGCAAATGAAGGTAGTATTGCTAACATTATTTAAAAATCAAGAATTTTTTAAAATTAGAGAATAAACATCGTAACCATAAAACTAACAACATTCGATAGATAATAATCTGTCTTGTTAATATGCTAATATTTGGGAAAATGCATTTTTTAACTGGGGGGGATATGCAAATTAAAGAAAGTGAAGTTGATGTGATTTTTTGGCAAAAAAGAAAAGCCATGCTTATCTATACATTCAGTTACTAATACCACCAAAATCACTTTTCAAAAAATAACTATCTAACCGTAAAGATTTGAGGTAGTGTGATTTATAGTTTTATATGACATTATCTCTGATTTCTAGTAAATACTAAAAACGATAAGAAAATAAGATGCAAGGAATTTTCATAAATCTTATTTCTAGTTCTCATATTTAGAGAATACAATTTAATGTTTCAAAATTTAATTTTTTTTCTTGTAAAGCTTTTCCAGCGGAAACTAAAGACATTTCGATATTGCTTAGAAATACTAAAAAGAAATAACTCTCATATTACAGATAAGACGACGAAGTTTTATTTCAAAGTCCTGAAGACTTAGAAAAGAATGTAGAAAATAATTCAATATTCAGTCTACTATCAATTTAATCCAGATGAAAAGAAATCCTAGATTTTTAATATAAATTCTTATTCGAAAATATGTTCTATCATAGAAAATATTTTTCAGAAGCAAAGGAAATCATTTTGATAAATTTAAAAATAATAGATGAAATATAGAATCAAATTTAAAACCTTTCTGAGCTTCAATTTATATGTGTTAACATAATATTACTTTAGCTGGATGCATCGTTCCGTGGAAAAATATGTAACAGCAAGAAATAAAAAAAACAAAAACAAATCTAAAGCGTTTTCAGAATGGATGCATCAATGTGCCTTCTAAAAAGATATTTTACAAAAAAGGCATCCTATTGGAGAAGCAGTTCCTGTTTGTGTTTTTTTATGAAATAGAATGCCGTTTTTTCTCAACTCCGATATAATTAGTTAAATTAGAGATTTTAATGAATGTTAATGATTCATTTAAAAAGCGAAATATTTTGTTTGCGGAGTTGGATGTTTATCAGTTGTGATAACTAAATTAATTACATTTCAATTTGTTTGAATACTACAATTATGAAATAAATGAAAATTAATTTTGCATCGCCAATTAATTTCAGATTCCGCACTTTTGCAGTAAAAATTTGTTAAAAGAATCACGTTGTCTGACAAAACAAGTTCTGTAAAACTCGTCGCAAAGCTGTTTTAAATTGACAGCATTTATTACTAATTAATTACTGCTTAATTTTATTATTAAATTTCTAAAATTTGTATCGCAAAAATTCTTTGGAGACACGACTAAAATGTTTAAAAAGTCCTGTTATGCAGTAAATAGATATCAAATATCACTTTTTTTTTATCTCAGTTAACTAATAATAAGTAGTATGTTAATGTAAGAATTTCTGTCTAATAAAATTAAGTAGCTTTCAGCAGATAGGAAAGATATTTTCTGTTATTAATTAATAAAAAATTTAATTCCTAAAACTGAAATTAAAATCAGTTCTTCGCGTCTCCTTTTCTTCCCGTATAAAGTATGTATTATAAGCCTCATTAAATTTCGAAATTCAGTAAGCTGTAATCTAATTAGATGCTTCGACATTTTCTGCTGATTTATTACGGCATTCTTCAAAGTAGCAAAGAAATCCGATACGTTGTTACCTTATTCAGTGGAAATATTACGCTCCTTATATGTATTAAGCATAAAATGCATGATTGTATAAGAAATTGCCTGTCTAGACACTAGAATTTTTACTATGATTTGATTCTTACCATTTTAACATAAACTTATGTAAAAAAAAATTAATAGATCTTTTAAAAGTATTATCAATAGCGAACCACAGTGTGAATATGCCTAAAATTATATTTGCAGGAATGCATATCTTATTTGAATATCTTATTTATCGATATAAAGAGCTTAGAACTTAGATGTTAAGCTAATGTGTGATATTTACTGAAAGTTTGAAAAGAAAAGGAAAAAGAAATTGAAGTAAAGTGTGTTTACTTTACTTCAATTTCTTTTTTTTTTTTTTTTTCAATACCCTGTCTAGAATTTTAACTGTGATTTAATTCTTGCCTCCTTAAAAACATTTATGTTAAAAATTAGCGAATTTTTAAAAGTATTTCAATAACGAACCTCAGTGAGGATACGCATAAAATGCAGGAAAAGTGCATTTTCTTTGAAATGCTACAAATAGTTATTGATATGAAGTGTTTTCTAGATCTTAAATGTTAAGCCAATGTGTGATATTTACTGAAAGTAATAGAAACAATTTCCATGAAAATTTGAATATATTCATTACTCCATTTTCTGTTTTCCTGCCAATAATTTGTTTAGAATTTTAACTATGATTGTATTCTTGCCTTTTTAACATAAATATATATTATAAAATTATATACTTTATAAAAGTATTGCAAATAACGAGCCACAGTGGTGATATGCATAAAATGATGTTTGCAGGAAAGCCTCATTTTATTTGAATATATTATACTACAAATACTTCTCGATATAAAGTGTTTTCTAGAGCTCAGATGTTAAACTAATGAGTGATATTTATTGAAAGTATAGAAATAGTTTCAATGAAAACTAGGAAACATTCTTTACTTCAATTTGAGTTTTTTGTCAATACACTGTCTAGAATTTTAACTATGATTTGTTTCTTGCCGTATTCCATAAATTTATCTAAAAAACTAGAGAACTTTTTAAAGTATTATTAATAATGAACCTCAGTGAAAATGTGCATAAAATGATGCTTGCAGGAAAGCTCATTTTATTTATATCTTATTGTACATATCTTATACTACAAATATTTATCCATATGAAGTGTTTTCTACAGATTAGATGTTAAGCTAATAAATACTACAAACAATTATCGATGTGAAGTATTTTCTAGAACTTGGATGATAAACTAATGTGTGATATTCACTGAAAGAAACAAAAAGAATTTCCGTGAATACTCGGAAGCATTTTTATTTCAGTTTCTCTTTTATGTCAATACTCTGTCCAGAAATTTAACTATGATTTGATTCTTACCTTTTTACATAAATTTATGTTAAAAAATTATGGAACTTTTAAAAGTATTATTAATAACGAGGCTCAGGGGAGATATGCATAAAATGATATGTGTAAGAAAGCTTATTTTAATTCAATATCTTATTCTACAAATACTTATCGATAGAAAGTATTTTCTAGAGCTTGGGTATTAAGCTAATGTGTGATATTTACTGAAAATTATAGAAACAGTTTCCATGAAAAACTGAATTTATTCATTACTTCAATTTTTGCCTTTTGACAGCTGATATAAATATTTTAAAAAATTATCTTCACAAGATCATGGCATACAGGTCCTTGGACTAGGAACTACAAAATAGAATTTCTATATAATTGATAGATAGATAAGGAAATTTATTTTATATAAATTGTATGGTATAAATATTGCTAAATAAAGAATGTAACCATTGGTTTAATCTAAGCAGGACGAGGACAAAACAAATAGATCAAAAGGGAAAACATCTGACTAATTCTTTCGAAAGGTTCGCAATTATTATTTATTATTATTATTATTTTGAGGAAACGCAAAAGAGAAAAAATATGTCATATGCGAAAATATTTTTTACATTTTCTAAAGGGTATCCCAAAATTAACGTAAGATTTGAATTTTCCACCATTCGTGCAGTAAAAGTATTGTCAACCCTATTATAAAAACCATTTAACAGCTGATAGTTTAAAGTTTGGAGCGTAGGGTTATGTATGAAATAGCACATAGGGCAATTGGCCTCCACGGCTTTGCTGGCACATACGCATTCTTTTTCGAAATTTTCCATGACCATTTTACATAAATGTGGCTTTATTGAGGCAGCTTTTAATTTCCTCCTTCAATGCGCGTGTTCTTGTGGGTTTTTGGCATAGATTATTGACTTCGATTAACCCCATAAAAAGAAATCCAATAGTGTTAAATCATTCGATCTAGGGAGCCAATTCTCCAATTTCCGAGCTGTTGCCTCCAGACTTTCATTATTTTTGAAATATTGTTCAACAATGTAAGGACGTCATTCCATCGCATAACCCTCCATTTTTACTAACCTTAAACCATCAGTTGTCAAATGGTTTTTTAATAAGGTTGCCAACATTTTACTGTACGAATAATGGCAAATTCAAATATTGCTTTAATTTTGGGACACTCTTTATTTCAATGCCTTTTTGATGCATAGACAAATCAAATTGAGGTATAGCATTATCAATCGAAATTATTAAAATTGAAAGGATTGTAAGTTTTGAGTGAATTGTGGCCCTTGGCCTAAAATATAATAAAAACTCAATTTCAAATGTATTTTGTAGTTGCCATTTCTCCACTTTTTTTTCTTTTTTTTACTTATTCTCACTCTAAAAATAAAAAGTCTAAGGATATACCCACCGTCCTTTTTTTTTTTTTTTTTCAATATACATTGTTGACATTTTCCATAAGAATAGTTTTTCCCCCTTTGTCAAATTCGTCCTGTCTGTTTTCGGATGGAAGTTTTTCCATTCTATCTTTTCAATGCAACATTTCGTTGCATTTTATGTTTTACGATCGCAAATGTCTTTTGACGAGTATTCCTCTAAAAAAGAATTTTAAAGCAGTATTTCCTTCTATATCTCGCCCCATTTGTTTCTTTATTCAGGTACGACTGTTGAAAGAATGCCATTTCTACTGTTTGCTAAACCAGTGTTCTGCAATAAGCCAACTGAGAAAGTGCCAGCGCTCGTAAATGTTCGAAAGAAAACCTTTCATTCTAATAAAACCGATATTGCCTGAAATTGTCCCTCAGTAAAATACCGAATGATGCCATTAAGTTCCTTTCTACTATGGATCGAATAATATTAGTAAATTTGATGCCTTGTAAAAAAAAAAAGCATATAAACTGTTATATACGATTTCTACTTTTTTTATATTGAAATATTTTGAAACGGAAAAAGGATAACGGCTTTGTAAACTTCATAATGGGACATAATATCTTTTGAAATATACAGATAACTTCTGAAATATGTACATTTTGCTGACAAAAGGAAAATAGGTTCAAGAAATCTTATATCCTTTTCATTTATATCCTTTTCTTGAATATCCAGAGTAACCCAGTGTATAAAGAGAAAAAATTGTAGTCGCCAAAAAGCTCGAATTCTAGTTTTGATAAATCTCTACATTTAAGATTTTCCTTTAAATTCTTTTTAAAATTATTTATCTATACTTATAATAAAGCTCAATGTGTGTGTGTGTGTGTGTTGGCGCTCTACAGACCAGACCATTCAACCTACAGCTACCAAATTTGGCACGTGTATAACTTGGAGGCCGGGAATGTGCACCTGGGGGTTATTTTTTCGAATTTTTAACTAGAATTTTATTTATTTAAAATTAAACGAAATTTTGACGTGTTTCTGCTATAACTGCCGAAAATATTACCGCACAAAAAAGATTTTTACATGAAGTTAAAGATAAAACATTTATCTTTTAAATGATACTACTGTTTTAATCTTAAGATTAAATTTCTATTTTTAATGAATTTTTAAATAAATATTTTAACTATGTTTTTCAATACATTTTTTCGTCAAAAATAAAAATGAGGATTAAGCACGTTTCGCATTCATGAGAAAAAAATAACTTTTTTCAAAGTGTTGCCATCACATTGATTAAAGCTCTAACTGAAAATAAATTAAATCTTTTTGGAAATGAAATCTGCAAAAATATAATTTTCGGCAAGTGTCTGTAGGAAATGAAATAAATATGAAATATTATTTTTTCTAAAAAACAAATTCAAGAAAAATTATTTTATGATCTTTCACACTCTCTATACAGGGTGTTTATTCAGTCCCGGATCCATTTTGATATTTAATGACTCATAAAATAATGAAGATGTAAACAAACTTATGGCATTTATTGATGGAATAACTCATATATTTTCCTTTTCAGGTTTGAATATTTTTACTTTTGTAAATATCGTATGCGCGTGTGGTTAATTTCAGATAATTTCATTTTCCAGTCTAAATATCTGTACTGTTCTAAATATCGTCTGCTTATTAATTGCATTTTTCTCTCTTTCGTTTTTGGCAACTATTGAAATGTTATGTTTACTTTTGATGTGTTTGTTCTATGTAGTACTTTTGTATGTGATGTTTTATTCGTGCGGATATTAAGGAGAATGCATACACCACAAGAGAAAGCACAGATTTTATGGTGGTCATAGAGTTAATTTCCAATCAACTAAATCACTGACTTTTAAGAGTTAATTTCCAATCACTTAAACTGACTGATTTATGAAAATTTGAATATCACTATTCAATAAAAAAAGGATAATTTTAGATTTTCCATCGATCGCTTCAAAGAAAATACGCCAATCAGCGCGCAGGTTTCTCAAGATTAATTGGCCTAAGATTATGAAAATGGTGAGTTTTTCTAAATTTTTAACATTTAAAAATTCATAAATAAGTCTTAGTTGATCGTGGAAAATAGAAACATTCATTCATTTATTTAAAATTTGGTGTGTCCAGAATATTTATCAGAATATGATACCTTACTGCATTAAATTTAGACTTCATAATTTTTGAAATATATTTATAAGCAGGAACAAAATATTATTATTGATTTCATTTCAATCCTTTTGAAAGCAAAACTAAAAACTGAATTTTATACTGAATCTCAGAAATTTTTTGTTGAATTATTGTTTGAGATATTACATAAAACTATGAAAAATATTTTGTAGTTAACATAAGACTTAAATACCGAGCGATTCTGTTTCCAATACTCATATTCAATAATAATTATTATTATTAAATAACAATAAAGATGATAAATAAAATAAAACGCTTGGTTTTATTAAAAATATCTTAATATTAATTGCAATTTCGTCATTTACATTTTTAATTAAAGTTGAAGTTTTACCGGAAATGGCAACAAATTAGCAAAATATATATAGTAAATTGAACGAAACGATCTAAACAATATAAGTTTGGTATGACTATCAAAATTTAAAGATTAAAAATGTTTTGTTTGAGAATCCTTTAAGAGACCAGTTACTTAAAATATTTAGTTGAAAATTGTAGCGAGCGGTAATACTGGCGAACCGGCTGGTCGCCAAAGGCGGCTAGTACTTATATAAAGCTCAATGTTTGTGTGTGCGTGTGCGTGTGTGTGTGTGTGTGTGTATGTGTGTGTGTGTTGGCGCTCTGTATGCCAGACCGTTCGACCTACAGATACCAATTTGGCACATGCATAACTTGGAGATCGGGAGTGTGCACCTGAGGTCCCCTTTTTTTAATTTTCAATTAGAATTTTAATTATTAATTGAAAACTAACTTTCCCGCCAAAAAAATCTTTTCATTTCCCCACTGCCAAATGAGTAAGGCTTCAGTTTTTTCTTTCCACGCTAAAGAGGATAGGCTTAACAAATTTTCGGCAGCTTATTTCAAACGATTCTGTTTATTTTCTTTATGTTTATGCATTTAAAATTAAACATTGTTAATTAATCGATCTTTCAGATTCATTCTGAAGTACTTTTGAATAAAAATAAAACAGAATAAAGGAAATTAAAAATTTCTAATCTGCATAGCGTTACCCCAACTGGAGTAGAAAACTAACGCATTTGCGTTACCGTAATTGGCGTTGAAAATTCACGCATGCGCATTGTGTTCTGATTGTTGACAACTATTTTCAAAGGATAAGGACTTGGTTTTGAAGGCTTAATATGTTTTCGACAGATTATTTCAAACGATTTCTGTTTATTGTTTTAGTGTTTGATGCATTTAAAACTAAACATTGTTAATTAATCGCTGTCCATAATGAATATGAGGAAATTTTGTTGAAAACTTCTTCAGATATTATATAAATTAAGAAAAATATTCTTTAGTGCCCTTAAGGTTTAAATACTTAGCGACGCTTTTTTCAGCACTCATATTTCAAAAACATGCTTCGTTTCAATAAAAAGATATTGTTATATCAATTGCAGTTTAATCATTTCCACTTTAATTTAAAGCATAAATTATACGGGAGCTAACAGAAAATTTGAGTGATACGTTATGGTTGAAGGCCTTTATAATATTACGAGTAAATTATATGACTATTAAAATTCGAAGTTTTAAAATATTTTAATGAAGAAGCAATTAAAATGGGAGTTCCATAAAAATATTTAATTATTAAAATTTTAACGTGCATTAAGATGGGCGAACCAGAGGCTGCTAGTCTTTAATAAAATATTTCAAAACACAGCAAAATAGGAAATAAACTGGAGCAAACGTTAATTGCTTTAAATGTTGAATGAAATCACTTTATGAAAAATATATTTTTGAAAAGCTGTGAGCTAGATGGGTGAAATTCAGTATATGATTCCATATCCTAAATAGTATATCTATATCAAATTTTGTGTTCCATGTGTAAAATGTTGAACTGATTATTCTTTTGCATATACGCATGACAACTAATCAAATGCAACCGGCTACATAAATGAATTTGAGATGTGGTTTTCATACCAAAATTGCAATTCGTTATCAATATTTCTACTTACGTTGTCAGCAAATAGATTATCTGATTATCTTTCCGTGTGTACAGCTTTGCATATGATAGATAAAATTTGAGATGTTATTCTAATATCAGAATTGATTAAGACTAAAATTAGTCAAAAATATTTACTATGTAATGAAGCTGACCATAAAATATACCAAACTGCATAAGAGATTGTCGAATGTAGAACTCTTCTGTTAGACTCTTCTGTAGAACTCTTCTGTTCTTAGTATAGTATACAGAATTTTATTTTTAAGGAAAAAAGTATATATTTGAATTTAGTATAAAAGTATTTTTCATGTTAATTTCTTGAAACATTTTTTATAAATGAAATAGTTTTGAAATATGTTTATTCATTTATATATTTTATATAGTTAATTATTTTGAAAGATTTTGTTGTTGTTTTCTGTAATATATGACCTAGTAATAAAATCGAGTGATTGTATCATTTAGTGTGAGGCAGTGTATTACACTGAACATTGGAAAAGTAACCATATAAGTTCAGTTGTATGTTCTTGCCCTTCAAGCATAAACACTGATTTAATATCAAATCTTGATTTAATATCAAATCTAAAATAGTCATGATTTCTATTTTAATTATTCTAAACGATAATTCTGTAAATAAGTTATGTATTAGAAGAAATTTGCGAACAATACATCTTTAATAAACTAATAATTTTCGTTAATAAATGCTAAATGAATCAATAATGAGTAATGGTGTAATTTAATTTAAGAAAAGGGAAATTCCCAATATTTTTATGCACAGATTTTGCGATGAGAAAAACGGAGCCGATTTCCAAACAATCTTACTAAACAAAAACAGAATCTGAAGATAAAAGATTTGAGATCAAATAATATGATCCCTAATACAAAAAATAAGCGATAAATGAAGCAGAATCTTTTCTTTTATTTGTACGGCTTTTTTATAATTTTCTTCTATGATATTACTAAAATAATGAATTACTTCATAAAACTTTTCATACTCAAATGTAAAACAAAAAATACGTAAAAATACATGTTCCATTTAGCCTTTCGAAATATCAATAACAGATGTATCTTTTTTCTTTCAGATCCTCATAAATCACGAACACGTTGCTCCTTTTTTTAGGAAAAATAAATATTTCTTCTGAAAAAAAATTAAACTAAAAACCAGTATAGAAACAATCGTATAAAATCATTAAAAATACGTGTTTCCCAAATTCCTCTCCCAATAATAAATTGATGACGAATAAGAGATTTGTATAATTTTGCTATCGCCATTTTTTGATATATCGTTTTCTTTCAATATCGATTATTTCAAATTTTTTATTTGTGACGATATGGAGTTATAGTACTTTATCTTAATGCATTTCGTCAGTACTTTTTATATAAAAAATAAAACATTATGTTCTTTCTTGTAATAGCGAAAATTTTTCAATTCGTTTAAAATGAATGAGTGCGTGTTCTAGAACAATTAATCATGCCTGGGAACTCTGTATGCCATGCACACCTTCAGATTCCTTTATATGAAATGATACCTTCATTTATTTCAATGCTTTATAACAAAAATAACACCTAGGAGAATTTAAATCTTTAACAAATTACTTTATTCCAAACTAACAATCGACTGTCTCGTTAAAATGAAATCACAGATTTAAGTTTATCAATTAAAAAAAACGGCTAAAATTCATTTTTGTGTGATTTTTCTTTTAGTTTAGTTAGATTAACATCCAATTTTCTATTCATTCGAGAGATATTTCAAGATGACTCGGTTGACATAATTTTGGCCAAATTACAACGAGGACACCTGAATCGGCACTCCACTTATGAAATGGGCATGTCATTCAATCCTGAAACTGTTCATTACATGACGTCACATTTAATATGCATCAATCTATAAATTCTCTGTGTAAGTAGGAATTCGAACCTTTCTATTACTCTCATAGGGCCCATTCAAGGAGTTCATAAAATTATCAAATTAGTTTTCCCATCCTAAAACGCTTTTGATTGTTGTTGACTATAATTTGTTGAATTTCCAATAAAACTCATCAAGCGTGCTCAAAACCGTATATTAAAGTTATGCATTTGGTAATTATATTTAGATACTATTAGCCTCTTTTTGTGACCAACTGCTTCAGAAGGTATACTGATTGTTTGAAATTCCAATTCTATTCCTAATTCATAACTTGATATTCAAGATTTCGCTGACAGAATATTTTTAAATATCAGATTGTGATAAATATTTAGGATAGTCAAATTAGCCATACGGCTAATTGCACCCGAAAATCAAACTTTTGCTTTTGGCACGTTTTTTTTATTTGATTAAAACCAAAATTTGGTACTACATACTAAAGAAACCAATTCACAACTACAGCATCATGATTACGTTGACAACTACAGCATCATGATTA